>NW_019384239.1:233042-259820 GCF_000648655.2 Copidosoma floridanum | reverse complement strand
AAAACAATTTTTTCTATTGAGTCCTTGCAAACTATACAAGTCATGCTGGTTGAAAAAAAATACAAGTCCCACGAGCGGAAAAAATTACAAGTCTCAACGAAAAAAAAAAGCTTTTTTTAATATAAAATATAAGTCATTTGAAGCATTTAATGACGTTTTAACAAGGTTAAAAAAAAAAACATTTTTGCTTTTGTAAAAAAAAAAAAGTCTTACGAGCAGAAATAATTATTAGTCTCAATGAAAAGAATGCTTTTTTTTTATATTATAAAGGCTATTAAGAGCATTTAGTGATGTTTCAACAAGGTAAAAAAGGACATTTTTTTTCTATCAAGTACTCGCAAAAAATACAAGTCATGCTTGTAAAAAAAAAATACAAGTCCCACGAGCAGAAAAAATTACAAGTCGTAACGAAAACAATGCTTTTTCCAATATTAAAAAAAAGTTATTTAGAGCATTTAGAAATGTTTAAACGAGGATAAAAAAGGTCATTTTTTCCAATTAAGTACTTGCAAAAAATACAAGTCCTGCTTTTTAAAAAAAAATACAAGTCCTACGAGCGGAAAAAATTAAATGTCTTAACTTAAATGTCTTGTTTCTATCATGATAAATGTATTTTATTTGGGTCATTCAAAGATGTATGAACAAGATAAGGGAGGACTTTTTTTTTTTATTAAATACGATGCTTAAGGTTAATAAGAATACAAAGAAATTTTTTTTTTATGAATAAGCAAATTATTCGTCGTGGAGGCAGGAAGTTGATTTATTCTAGTATACTTATTTTTTTATTATTTTTTACTACACAATATTAATATTTTACAGATAGGTTTTTTTATGACTATACAACAGTTTAATAATGCAATAAGTTGGGTGTTGGGCTAAGATACGACGTATCTTGGAAATACATACGAATACAAATTTTGTCTATCATTTCTGTCTTTACAAAAATGGGTTTTACTTCAATTTTTTCAATTTTTCTTATTATTTTATACAAGCTATGACTATCTTCTGTGTGAATTAAATTACACATTACTTTTTCTTGTTTTGTTTCATCATCAACTATAAATTTTATAATTCGAATAAAACTTCCATTTGTTAATTTGACATATGAATTATTTGATCGTTTTTTTTGCTTCGTACATGATTCAAATAAGCAGCGGTCTTTTATGATTTTTTTAAAATATTTTGCCTTAGATGATAAATTTAATATATTCTTGACTTCATTGTCAACGTCTTCTCCTTGACCAAAATATATTATATGTCTAGTTCTGCTGATACTTTTGACTTTTGTTGTTAGAATATCATTACAATAACTCAATATTTCAGACGATGCGAATTGACTGACATGCTCTTCTACATTCAGAAGGTTATGACTAATGTTAATGAATCTTACTATTTGTAGAGGAACCCCTCTTGAGCATTTTATTGATCTTAACAAGTCGTAATTACCGGACTCAAAACAAAGAGTTGAATTTGTCCAGAGAGGTCCCCAATTCAATACGCATTCACATAAATGTAGTAGCTGATGTACATTGAATGTCATCATGCGAATATTATATAATCCCTGAATTTTATATACAAACATATGTAAAATTTCGTCAGCATGATTTAATTCCGTAATTGTTATACGATCTTTTAACAATATATGTAGACTCTCTACAAACAGTAACCAATGATCAAAATGATTTTTACTAATTATTGATGGGAACACTAGCACACTGTAGTGTAGAATAAAATTCTCCCATTCTCTACCCTTGTAATCTTTCCTACAACTAATCGGTCTACATAATCGTTGGAATTGCTGGGGAGCAGCAAATTTCTCCATTATTTCATCCAATACTTTTATTTGTTCATTATTCAAAGAACTTAAGAAATAGGAAGTAAATTGTTTTCCTACGCCCTCTAAGCATGCATGCAAATAATCAGGAATAAAACCAGAAACAAGATTAAAACTTGATAAATTAATTAGCGGTGATGGACTTATGACGCCGTAATTTTCACCACTTGTATTTCTAAGCATTAATTTGATCATGTCGTCGTGATTCCTTGGATTTGGAGCAGGAATCAGATACGGATATCTCATGCTTCCTTCTGCGTACTGTCCTGGATGCAAACACCAATTACAACCATATTGACCATTGAATTGCTTTATACCCTGAATCGGTGCACGAGCTACAGCATCTGCACAACATGACAATACGTGTAATTTAACAAAACGTTGCTCTCCTTTGATAGAGCATGGGATACTTTGATGTTGTAACTTATTAACCAAGTCTACAAAAGTTTTCATAAACACACTCATATCTGGCTTCTTTTTATTAAAAAATAAACCGCACGTTATTAATCTATTCATGCGTTCTTGTTGCGGAAGTTCGTTACATTTTAGAAATAAAGGCCAAATACTATACTTGGACGATTTAAATACTGGAGCTCCATCTGTATTTATTACTGCACTTACGTAACAATGTTTTTCATTACTTGATAATGATCTAACAAATTTGCGGTACTCTTTTCCATCGTAAATATCTTCAATTACTCCTGTTTGATGAACCCGATCCCGAAGAACATAGTCATAATGATCGCTGTAGATGTTTAATAAATCTGATATCTGAGTGGATGGATCAATTAAAACAAAAAAACTAGAGTCACTTGGATTAGTTACATTGACATCATTACGACAAACTGGACATTTTTTTACACATTTAATGTCTTTGAATTCTCCAATGTACGCGGAGCATTCATCACACACAGCATGAAATTCAACCCCCTTTTTTGAATTCAATAATTTGTCGTAAATATAACGCGAATTTGGTAAAATTGGTGTTCTGAACATATTATTTATAAGTTTAAAAAGATTATTCATAGCAGTTACCGATAAATGGTTGGTCATGCTGAATTTTAAAACCATTAAAAAAATTTCCCCTCTACTTTTATCAAGTACATCAGTAACACGTTCGGAAAACGAATTACTGCTCATGAAGTCGTTTAGGCTTTTAGGTCGCAGATGTGACTTGAAATCTGAGTCTGTACAATCGATACTGCTCATTAGGTATTCGGCCCAATCTTGGTGCACTGCCTCCTCTAATGGCGACATTTCCTGTAATTCAAAGTACTTATAATTATAAAACAAATTATTCGTGTTGCAACTACACAACAATTTATATTTTGACGAGATTTCATGTCTGACACTGTATACTTTATTTTGAACTAGGCTAACGTATAACCTATAGGGATGGCGACCTAGCAAGCTTGGCTGAGATGACGCCAGGGAGCCAAGACTCCAGCCAATCAGCGTTGGTTTGACAAATCTCCTACGGTTTTTAGTTCATGACTGTTCGCATGCAGCGACGTGTTGTGGTTTCATTTGGAAGCAACAAACTGGTATTCTCAATTGAAAGAGTTGTAGCTTCCGCATTAAACCGCAATACGTCGCTGCATGCGAACAGTCATGAACTAACAACCGTAGGAGATTTGTAAAACCAACGCTGCAGCCAATAAGGTTGAAGAAGAAAAATCATACATTTTGTATATCTATATACATGATATTTATCTTCTGCTAACTGCAGACAGTAAATATCATGTATATAGATATACAGAATGTATGATTTTTTTTCTTCAACCTTATTGGCTCCCCGGCGCCATCTGAGCCAAGCCTGAGATTAGTAAGGAGATTGCTGGAGCCGTACCATATAACTTTTTTTAGCTTCGCGGGCCTATGTTATAACATAGGCCGATGTACAGAAAAATAGTTATATGGTACGGCCCCTGACTGCCATGCTACGGAGTGTGCCCACTTTTTTCCACTGGTTTAAGCGCCTCGTCACGGCCAAGCGGCCGAACCAGGCGCACATTTTTTTTTTTATTTGAGAAGCATGGTAGGGGTATGCGTCATTGCTTTGAAAATAATTTACTAAATAAACTTCAAAATAAACACAGAGTTCTGAAATCACTTTGTATCAAAAAATTGATATTTTTCTCCACTTGTTCATTTAAGTCTTGCTTTGTAATTCCTTGATAAAAATTTCGGGAGAAAAAATTCATAACTTATTTAAAAATATACTAAACACCATATTCTTCCTTACCAACACTTCAGAGAATATCACCACTTTTTTTGGTCTAAATTAGAGTACAATCAACAGCGTCCGTCTACTGCAAATTACTAAATGTTGAAATTTTAATCAGTAAATGGATTTAATAAACAATATAGAAACAGTTTTGTAAAAATTTTTTAACTGTTCCCAAATCCTTCATAAGGCCTTTTGAAAAAAAAATTTGCTTTTACTGATTTTAAGGTGGCAACATATTTATTTTTATAATGAGCGCTCTATACTTATATATCGCAAGAACTCCACGTTACCTGGTAATTGGTGCTTCTGTTATTAATTAATGCTTGGTTAATTTAATCATTGGCCAGTAAGCACTCCGTGATACCTAGTGATTGACGACAATGTTATAAATTAATGATTTAGTAATTGATCTATAAAAGAGTAGCTCTTAATAATGATAGCTAGCTAGAAAAAATCACAGCTTCAACTGAGAAATAGAAAATCTATCTCGACCTATTGTTTCTCATTTCTGTTCAGATTCATATTCCATAATTTTAAAGCTACTTAATTTTGATATCTACACTAAAAAAAAATTTTTTTTCTAAAATTAAAATTTTATAATTAAAATTCAAATTGCACATTAAACTAACATAAATTTATATAGCTGCCACATCTAAAATTTTTTTCATCAAAAGGCAGAAAATAAATGTTCAGGGAGCTTCGTGCTAATTAATTGCGAGTGGTATTTTTGTTAATAAGTATTTTAAATAAGTTAAATGTATAACTCCAGAGTTCTTTTTAAACCCGAAGATTATAACAATTGTTTATTCTTCTTGTTCAGAACAACTTCGTCATTTCTAGAGGAAAAGAAAAAAAAACAAAAACAAAAAAATTCTTTAGGTTGTGCTTTGCTGGTGATAATCATATTTAATATAATCGTAATAAAAGTAGAAGTTATTTTCTGTCTTGGGCTTTTTTTCTTTCGTAAATAGGATTTTCGTAATTTCACAGAAGTTTTGAAATGTATTAATTGTATTCATATCCTTCAAAGTTATTTTAGTATTCTAAAATCTGGAACGGCCTTGCTAATATGAAGTATCAAAGTAACAAGTTAGTTCATATCAAATCAGTATTAAAAATATATTTATTTTGACGTATCGGAAAAAAATGTTGACATCACATAATATTTTTAAACGAAACTTAAGTAAAAGAAATGAAAACAAAATAGTTGATGATATATAATTAAAAAAAAAAAAAAAAAAAAAAAAAATCTGCCACGATGTGGAATCGAACCCGAGTTTGCACAATATTCCGCAAAGCAGCATAAGCCTTAAACACCTCGGCTATCCGAAGGATGCAATACAGGGCTTTCGAAATCACATATTATGTTCATAGATATCCTCCGGAGCTTGTCCTACAGTTTACAGCGGTTATGATGAGTAAAAGTATTAAATTGGTGGTTATAGCTGAACTGTCATCCTTATGAAAAAGCTAAATATTTTTTAAAAATATTACTGGATTTTAAACTAAGTATTAAAAGTACGAGGAAAAAAAAAAATAAAAAATAAAAAAAAAAGTCTAAAAATCAGAAGTCTGTACATATAATTATGATTCCACGATTCCACGATTTAATAAATAAGATTGATAGATAATATTGAAGCAAGAGCGAGAGCAAGAGTCAGTAAAATATACAGCATATATATACTCGGTTGCAGTCAAAAGAAAAAAAAATTGTGTCGTCGCTTGCTTTGGCTGTGCACTCAGCTATATAGCTATACTGCTATAGAGTCGACATTTCCACTCCCCTCCTCGTAGGCTCACATTCGGTATACCCCTTCCACGTGTCTCCAAAATGTGCGCCTATATGCCCATTTCCACGCGAATCCACTCCTCTCCTCGTAGACGCATATCCCTACCATGCTTCTCAAATTAAAAAAAAAAATGTGCGCCTAGTTCGGCCGCTTGGCCGTGACGGGGCGCTCAAACCAGTGGAAAAAAGTGGGCACACTCCGTAGCATGGCAGTCAGCAATCTCCCTACTAATCTCTGGCCAAGCTTGCTAGGTCACCATCCCCATACAATCGAGCGCCTACTTTCAGTAATGAAGGCTTACCGTAAAACAACTCTGTAGGTATTGAGATCGGAACTCAGCTTACAGCACCACCTACAGGCTGATATTGTTAACTAAGAAAGTCGGCTCTTTCAAAAAGTAAATTGTGTAAATAACACTATGATATTATTGATGTCTTACTATTAAATTGAAATCAAATAGTATTCATTTAAGATGATGGTTGAATGAAAGTTCTTGAAAATGAGTGAACAACAAAAAAAATCTGTGTTGTCTCTTGAAAAAGCTCGCAGATTTATCGCTATATCAACAGTTACACTAATAGCCCATATATACAATTAAAATTTATCTTTTCATGATTTCCCGGGGTCATAGAAAATATACATTCAAGTGTTTAAAGTGTAAAAAATTAAAAATGTTAGAAAATTTTGTATTAAGTTATATTTTTGTTAAATTATTACGTGTGCGCATAAATTTTTACGATATTTTTTGTCCCGACGTATTTTCCTTACAAAAATCATTTGATTGCTCAATATAACGTAGGCTCTTTAAGGGGGTCAGTTATTACATTGTATGTAAACTTTCATTTGATTAAATTAAAACTTATTAGAAGGAGTTGAAAAATTTTTCCTGGATGGTTAAAAAATAAGCTGTTGTCTATTAACAAACATTAAATACATAAAAAAAAAATCAGTCAAAAAATCTTCACAAAGAGTTGCAACTAATAAAATTTAATTAGTGACCCCATAACAGCCTACATATGTTAAATTTTGAAAATAAATGATTTTTGGCTCGAAAATACGTCTAGAAAATAATATTGAAAAAATTCATACTCACATATTATGTTTTTAAAAAAAACGTAATTTTTTTTAGCGTTACTTAACACTTTTTATTTATGCCGGAAACTTCTTAATAAACATACCAAAATGTAGTGACAACTTTAAAAACGTTCAGTCATTGAATGACTTAAATTACAGTAGCCGTTCAGAGACCGAAAAATTTGCGCTATCAAATTATTTCTCACTCCCATTACAAGGACTGTCAAGGAGTCAAGATTTAAATCTTCCAAATGAGCATATCTACTTCATCCAGTTTTAAATACATGATTTCAATTGTAGAACTTATGAAAGAAAATATAATTTACATTATACCATACACTGCTTAGGTTGACAGTGTTACCTAAACCTTCTTTTAGTAAGACGTATATTTTCTAGCATATTCAGTAGCAACTTTATTGTTTAATTTTGTTTTATATTTACATTGTTAACCGAATAAAAAAATTAAAATTTTCATACAATAATAATTGACCCACTTAAATAGTGAGCTTGATGAAAGCCTAGTCTCGCAGCTTTGTACGTTGTCCATTAGGGTGTGTATAGACAGAGTTCCGATCTCAATAATACGAAACAATTTTATTAAAAAAGTTGGTATTGAATCAAAATGTATGTGCCCGAGTTTCATTTTCATAATTTAGTTTTTGTATAAAATAATATTTGTAATATAATAAATAATAATTACGGTTTCTTTTGATATTGCTTCGTTTAGTGGACATTCGAGAAAATCAGTATCCATTGCTTCTTCATCAGAACAACTTGGGAGCTGAACCTGTTAATAAGTATGTGTTATGAATATTGTTCACACGATTCATGCATTGCTGTAGTTAATGAAGCCAATAACAGAAAAATTTTCATAATAATCAATCTCATGATAAAAACATTGGTACTATTTTATCAGTATAGAAATATAATACGTTATCAGTTATAATTGTACTTAAAACCATTTATTTTTTGCTTTTCTGATGAGAGATATACATAAACCCCGTACCTCATGGGGTGGGGAAGGTGTAAGAATAAAAACTACGTTGATCTACGTAGTGAGGAGGGAGCTTAAAGAAGGCCTGCGTGGTTATATAAATATTTTAAAAAATTGCACATAATAAACAAACTGCGGACCTGGTGCAAGAGCACGCCAAACTTCAAGAATATTTACTTTAGGACTTTTGCGCGTGGTGCAGTGTTTCATTTTTCAACGCTGTCAAGTCATAGAGAATTAAAAGGCAGTAGCAGCAACGTGTATTTGATTTACGTTTACTGTATCATGCACGATCTAGTGCATATTAGTTTTTTATTATGGTGTATGTGTTGTTTTGCCAATGTTTCATAAAACAATCGTTTTTTAAAATGTCTGTGTAACAAAGGTGGTATAATGCTTATGACAAAATACATTATAGTCATGTTTCTAATCAACAAATTCAGAGTGACGATTATAAATTGTGAAAATTTTTTTTAAACGTTTATTAATTAAATGCAAATTTTGAACAAACCGAATGTTCTCAATTTTTTTCGCAATTGCTGAATTCATATAAAATAATAACAGTAACAGTACAAGTACAAGAAAAAGAAACAAAAAAAAATGCTTGACTGGAGACTTGGGATACGAACTAAGGTCGCAATGACGGGAGACCATCATTTTCTCTCTTTGGTCAAGAGAATAAGATATCTGATGTATTATTTACGTCCACATAAAGTAGAAGTACAAAGTTTTTTTCGTTTCTGTTACTTACACGCGGACGCACAATTTTACTGACACTTATACACTATCTAAACGCAATAACGCGAAAAACTATTTGCGTTGCCGACGCATCCACAATAAAGGCACCTAAAGATAAAATGGTGGCAGCGAGTATAAGCGTTTACGTGCATTGCTGCCAATGGAGCGAGACTAAAGATGGCAAACGATGGATCTTGACAGAAAGAATTCGGGGGGGAGGCTCGATGCTAGCCTACGAAGCCTACTTAAGTTGGTACTGCAGATTTCATGGCAGAATTCATACCTATAGGGTAAACTGCAGATAAATCTGCAGTGGTTTCGCATGCAGAAATCATTGTAGAAAGTTCTCCAGAGTTTTTTTTTAAGTTTACAGCATACTAATTGAAACATTAAACATTATGAAAAAAATTGGAAAACCTAATAGTTGCCATAGTTTTCGTAAAAAATGAAATTTGCAAGAATTACAACAGTTCTGTTTATAATCCACTGGAAAAAATTAGAGGAAAATTCCAAGTGCAATTTCATGTGGTTTTGTACTTGCAGTCTTCGGAGTTTTTCCCAGTGACATTGAATATGATGATTTGAATGTGGAATTATATATACATGCAAGTCCTCATGCATTTACGGCATGTATAAAAATTCACATTCCTTTATTAGTAAGGCATTAATATAGTAGGGCATATTAATATTATGATGCAATTAAGTCATTAATTTATCCTATAATAAACATTAATAAAAAAAAGAAAATTTATTTCTCTAGATTGCCTACTGCTTAATACTGATGAATTTATAAACATTATTTATCGAATGTTGTGTATATAAACACTTTGGCACTAAATAGATAGATTATTTTTTGTCAGATTTTATAATTAACAAATTTTGTAATAAACAAAATTTCGTAACATTAAAGCACTTACTGGTCAGGAGTTGTACCAATTTGATGGTTATTTGTTAGAAGGTATATAATAGTGGAAAAAAAATGTGTCAATTTATTACAATAAATGCGGCAATTAAAAAGTAAAGTAGACAAATGAAAAAGTATTAATGGAACAACAATATCTTTCAACTTAATTTTAAATTAAGTAATATCAATGGAAAAAATACAACCACATTTATGCAAAAGAGGATTAGTATGTTTAAAGCATTAAACGTTCTTAAATTTACGTGTATAAGTATATCTGTGATTTTATGTCGTACGGAATGAGCTATAACAATTTTGGGTCAAGTTTAAATATACTTGAAACCATTTTTACAAGCCTTTGCGGAGCTAAGATTTGTGTTTTGAGGTATTTCAAATAAATTTTGCAACAATAAACAATGTAAATTTACCAAACATTTTTGTACATCACACTATTTTTTGGAAGAGAATTTCAAAAGACTAACTTATAATATTCATACTTCATGCACACATTTTTATAGTTATTGACTTTCATGCATTGAAAGGATTTATGTAAATTACTATATTATTGTTGTATTATTCAACTACTACATTATTATATGATCAAGTTTTATTATTCAAATGAATTTTTCTACTTGTTTTCTGTTGTTTTCAAGTAAATATCAAAAATAAACGCAATATTTGGTAATGCAACAATTAACACAAAATTTTAGATTATTCATCTATTCATGAATATGACCGAACATTTCTTTACCTGCTGTGTAAAGATCACATACGATTATTATTTTAGCTAACATTTTGAAACTTACAAGCTTATTATTTTGCCATTATAAGCTTGCACACATTGAATTGATAAAGTAGTACCAACATTACAATTCTGCAATTGTTAACAATTCTTTCACAATGTTTTAATTTATTTGAATAATTGTATAATTGTTTTAGAAGCAACGATAGAAATACTAACCTCATGTGCACAACATTTTTCTTGAGAAATATCATATCGTTGGGCTGTTGTTTCCGTTATTGCTTCACTACCATGCAACAAGTATTTTTTGTATTTATGCATTTTGCCGGGATACAATCAATTTATTTCTAAAAACATTAATCCAAATAACAAATGAACACTTATTAGAAGACACTGTTCTCTGAAATCTGGAATTAAGAATTGATAAAGGCCAAGACCGCCTAAGGCTTCATGCACGAAACGAAGCCATTTACTACAAATAACTATAGAGATATTGGAATAGAGCATATATGCTAGAGGTTGAGGGGTGTGGTCTGGTAGCCTGGACTCCCTGGAGCCGTACCATATGTTCTGCATACTCTAAATGTACCCTAACTCCTCAGACCAGGCAGCCTGCTAGCCTTGCTCGTCGGGTCCTCTATTCTAATATCTCTATGGCCCAACGTCATCTTATATTATTATTATATTTAACATGATGTTACAGTAAATTTTCGTACGGTTGACCTTAAGTGTCCCGCGCGCCGGCACCGTATGAGGATAGCGTCAGGTAGAACGCATTGATTGTATTTACTTCTTAGACCTACATAAGTTCAGCGTTAATTTCGTTTGATTCATCAACTTTCGTAAGATTTCGTTCAAAAAAGGATATTTTATTCGATAGTGGTAGATATCAAAGGTCATCAATGTGTTTCTTTGCTTGTGTACGATTTAAGGACGACAAGTACAAAAATTATTTTGTTCAAAAGAGTGATATTTTTATTAGTAAAGAAAAGACATGTATTATACCACAAAATAAAAATGATTTTGATTCAGATCAGTTGTATAGAATATATTATAGAAGCTGTAATTCCAAATGTCAACCACAAAGTGGTTGCTGCAAGTCTTACAAGGGATACATTCTCAGTTTGGGAGGTAAGAGTTATAAGTTTTGTGCATTTTGACCTACTAATATAAATTTTGTGAACGTTCATGTAAAGTAACAGGTCATTTTTTTTTTCTAGAAACTCATGCGGAAGCAGAAAACAGATGCAATGAACGCAGTAAAAGAATTAAATTTAAAAAATGTATAAGCTCGACGTCATCCAGTGATGTGTCTGTTTCTAACAATAAACCGAATGATCGAGTAAGTAAATCCATATATATATATATACATTCGGCAGTATACAATTTCACAAAACAAATTAACAATTACAATTCTCATTGGTAAACATACAAAGAGTATTAAATAAAAAAAAGAATCGCATAATAATTGGTTTAAAATAACAAATAGATCATAGAAATTTAATAGACTTAAGTGTCATAGTTCATATGACACTTAAAATAAATTGTAATTTTTTTTTCGTAATAGTCGTCAATAAACATGCACATGCTTCATCATAATTGACGTATACTTTTATAACCATATTATATAGTATTATAAATCTACTACATAATAATCTTAAAATCATTAGTTATTTTAAAACGTATTGTACAAACAATAAATAATCATGTTTTATACTATAAATGTAATGAGCTGCAAAATTCTCTTTGCATATAAGTCGTATAAGTAAAACTGCACCGTATTTATCACAAGTTCCGTCTTGTATTATCCTTAATCATAAAAAAAAAACATATTTGACTCGTAAAAAATGTAATATTTTCAATGATGATATTTTTTTCACGTATTTAAACAGCAAGTAATTTATCAGTTCTTGTAAGTGAAATGTGTTTGAAAATCAAAAAAGAATTACGTTTGTCATGAATTTATTTGGATATATATTCTATGAGTTTTAATAAACAATGTGTATTTTTTATTAATAACTTGTACGTAACAGTAATGTAGTTTATTTTTGAAGCATCATACAAAGTAATCAATACCTGTGCTGTAAAAAATTTTTAAATAATATAATGCAGAATTATATAACATTGCCGTGAAAGTCATAGAAAAAGAGCATTCTATGGAATCTCAATTGTTTATTGACGTACAAGACTGTACATAATACGTGTTACGGTACTATTACTAAATTGAAATGTTGTTGTAATTAGATGTGTAAAACGTCTGTTATTCCTCTGAGTACAACCCCTACGATGACAAAAGCGAAATCAAAGCCGTGAAATTCAACCACACTCGAACCGCGTACTGGGTACGATGTATTTACTGTATGGCCGAATCTGTAACAGCGCCATCTGCATGAAAAAAACGATGGTACCCTGGTGTCGGGTAACAAGATGACGTACCCTCGTATGGGCTGCAAATTTTTACCATTTTGTATATTAATTTTTACTAATGTTTGGCACCTACAGGATGGGTTCTTCGTAATTAAGGATTTGTTATAAATGTAAAATAATTTTTTTTTCAACAAAATAATGTTGAAGGTGTGAAAAATAATAATTCACATCCATAACAAATCTTTGATCACGAAGCATCTATATTGTAAGTGCCAAAGGTGATTTAAAATTATTTTAAAAATTGTAAACGTTTGCAGTCCATAAGAGGCTATGTAATCATGTTACCTAGCATCATTAAAACTCTTGCTGCTCGCACTTCGGAGTCTAGCTCGAGAATAACTCGCGATCTTTCCCTTGGCCAATAACTGCTGCTACTGCTGCTGCCACGTATCTCCCCTCCCAATTCGTCTCGATTTAGCATTTACTGTGTCTCCTGGTAGACACGTACGCACTCCTTGTCATTTGTCGCTGGCGCTACTATGTCTGCGTGCAGCTCAACTGGTTATTCGTTGGCGTCTTCTTCTCCTCCTCTCAGCGTATATACAGTTCCCAAAAAACAAACAAATTCGAAGAAGATTCAAATATATGCCCTTTGTGTATACGTTGCATCAGCGAGAGCATTTTGGGACTAGGAGGCCATTGTTGCATTTTTACAAATTTAATAATATTATTAATTATAATATTCTTGCAAGTTACAGAAAAATGTATTTCATCTATTTACGTAAATGTTAAGTATTTCCGTGCCTATCAACACGTGCTTTTTCCCTACTGATCTTCTCTCTATTGAGGTTTGATTCTTTTAATTACAATGAGGGCTATTCTGCCACCAGAGGCGCTCGACATCTCATGGGCTACATTATTATGGCTTTTCGTATACCAGCAGTATATATAGGGTTTTCGCACGCGCGTGCACAAAAAAATTGCTGGTATACGAAAAGCCATGTTAATGTACCCCATGAGATGGTGAGCGCCTCTGGTGGCAGAATAGCCCTCATTTTGCACGTGCCCCCCCTCCCTTGTTATACCGTATTTGCAATAGAACTCATTTTAGTTTCCTCCCGTACTGAATACATAAATATAATATAAAGTATAGTACACTTAACGTAGAAGAAGTTAATGTAATGTACTTTAATGATTATTTGCAGATAAATGTTAAACTCAGTCAAGAAAGAGCAAAAAATATGAATCATGAAAAAATAAGACAAACTTATCAAATAAAACAAATTTTAAGCAATAGACCTATGCTAGAGTTGGATGATGAAGAAAAAGAAGATAAGAATTGTGGTAATCCGCATACACCAGAAGCCAAACAGAATAATGCCAAAAATAGAATAAACATGTTACCTACAGTTCTTCTCCGTAATATAAGCATTCCTTCAAGAACAGTTAACGCAAATAATGGATATCAATACAAAAAGTCCCAGCCAGTTTTACAAAATTTGATGAAATCCAAACCATTTGTTTCGAGATGTCGGTCACGGTCTCCTTTTGCGTTACAACCCACATCTTTGCCTCAGTTTCAGTCTCAAATGCGATCGCAATTACAATCACAGTCACAGTCTTCGTCTCGAGCTACGCCTCAATCGCGGTCACTGTCCCGGTCTCGATCTCGATCACGGTCTCGATCTCGGTCCCGGGCTCGATCTCGGTCTCGATCTCGTTCTCAGTTGTGGTCTCCATCTCCAGCTACGCATCGATCGCGCTCAATGTCCCGGTCTCGGTCTCGTTCTCGGTCACGGACTCGATCTCAGTCTCGATCTCGTTCTCAGTTGCGGTCTCCATCTCCAGCTACGCATCGATCGTGCTCAATGTCCCGGTCCCGGTCTCGGTCTCGTTCTAGATCTCGATCTCGGTCTCGATCTTGGTTACGATCTCAGTCACGATCTCAGTCACCGTCTCAATCACGGTCTCGATCTCGGTCTCAGTCACGATCTCGATCTCGGTCTCAGTTAAGATCTGCGTCACGCTCTCGATCACGGTCTCAGTCACGGTCTCGATCTCGGTCTCAGTCAAGATCTGAGTCACGGTCTCGATCACGGTCTCAGTCACGGTCTCGATCTCGGTCTCAGTCACGGTCTCAATCTCGGTCTCAGTCAAGATCTGAGTCACGGTCGCGATCACGGTCTCGGTCTCAGTCAAGATCTCAGTCACGGTGTCGATCACGGTCTCAGTCACGGTCACGATCTCGGTCTCAGTCACGGTCTCGGTCTCGGTCTCGGTCTCGTTCTAGGTCTCGATCTCGGTCTCAATCACGATCTCGATCAGGGTCTCCGTTACGATCTCCGTTACGATCTCCATTACGATCTCCGTCACGATCTCGATCGCGTTCTGCATCTCCGACTTTTTCCCTACCCAGATCACCTCTTCAACATGTTGAAGGTGTTCATGGAAATTCAGACTCATCAGGTGAATTATACAATGCATTTTGCAGCGTTTTCTATTCACTTTATCTTCGATTTCCATAACAATGTATTATTTTTATAGATACTGACAGTGACAACGAAGAAGTGGATAACGATTTCCCAATGCTTTATAAATATCATCGAAGGCTGTATAATGAATATTTGAAACGAGGAGCGCTAATCCGTAATGGTGAGTAAAATTTTTTCTCTCGTACCCTAGAGTAAGAGACGCCTTTTCTCCCTATTTTTCGGGAGACAAGAAACCAATTTCACCCGCTGAAGGATGCGCACCAAACAATTTCGCATATGAGGCATTTCACGTCAAATCGCACAGGCTGCGCGCGAGACCACTTTTCATGCTTTGATTACAGTATCAAATTAATGAGATAGATAAATCGGAGTAAGCATTTCCGACNTTAAAATACGTCGGAAATGCTTACTCCGATTTATCTTCCTCATTAATTTGATACTGTAATCAAAGCATGAAAAGTGGTCTCGCGCGCAGCCTGTGCGATTTGACGTGAAATGCCTCATATTAGTATAGGTATACAATAAGTACTCATGTATACAGGCTGCATTCCGCAAATGTTGGCAATGTTATCAAATACAGCGACAATCTACACACTTGTGTATGTGAGTGTGTGTTTGCAGATTAACTAATTTGTATTATTTAATTACGGAGAATTTTACATAAATATTTCATTATATCTTTAACATATTACTTAACGTAGTGTTACAAAACAATATTCTTCATTTTCTTTTACTTGCGTTCGTGCAAAATGACAAATAGTCTTGGCCTTCAGTATTAAACGTGCTTTTAGTACAGAAGGAATCTTTCGTATTTTGCTGAGTTCATAGGCGCCTATGAATTATGAGCAAGCTCAACCACCAGCAGGACAAGCTGTTACCTAGAGATATAGATATATTATTTAAACATGGTTTATCGGTTAATCTATCATGGCATCTCACCAATACACTTTCATTGTTACTTGTATGTGAGAGAGCGGGAGATTTTAAATTTAAACGATGATTGAGCAACTATCCAAAGAGAACTTTTGCGGTACTTTAAATATAAGTTAATTTTAGAAACTGCTAAAAGAAAATCAGAGTACCAAAACATCTATGCGAAAATCTGAGGTATTCGGAAGATTAGGATTATGCTATATTTAATATTCTGAGCTGAAAACTTGTTTATTTAAGTAGTTATCCTAACTAAATATTGTATTAATACTGTAGACTAGTGCATTATTCCCACTCCAGAACGGTAGAAACATTTTTTGGAAGTTTGAATTTCACGATATTTTTACATTTTAAAATGCTACATTTTATTAGCAGTAACAATGAGTTGTTCACAAATCATAAAAGGTTATGTTATGAAACAATGTAAATAAACCGTATTCAAATAATTTATCTATATATGATCTCATGGTAGCAGCTTGTCCTGCTGCCCTCTGTTGGTGGAGCTTGTACATGATTTAACCTCATACCTATGCAATGGACGCGTATGCGCACTCTAGGCAGTTTACAGTAGTCCAGTAGACGGAGCGATAGAGCGACCGCATCTTTTTTTATATCTTTTTCAATTAAATAATAATCATTCAAATACGTAGTGCGTCTTTTCCTCTGAATATAAAAGAAAATCGTATACGCAACTCGGGATAAAAATAAGCCTCCTCTCCAGCGAAAATGCAACCCTCGGCTTCGCTTCATATGGCATACGCAGAAGAGAGAGCCTACTTTTTTCCCACGTAGCATAATATACCATTTTTTATATACCAATAAACATCTTCTATACCTCACTATCGTCAGACTCAAACAACTGACAGCCTATGTAAAATATTTTATGCTTCAGAGATATGCTTTTTTTGTAATCAATTTTTTTGTTACCGAAATCTAATACATATTGACACACATTATCATATACTTTAACATGTACAAACTTGCGCATGCATATACACTCACATTTACTGCACACACGCATGCTCGCACGTCCTACAATAAAAGCACACGCCACTCATTTAGCAACGATTTTTTTGATGATGAATTATTTAGGCTTTCGAATGGAAAGAACATAAATGCAAGTTATATATTTTTAGATAATCCACGATGGCCTGTAAGAAACAGCATAACTAATGGGAAGGTAGGATCCTACAATCATATTGAATTTATTGAAAACAGAGAAAAAATAAATTATTGTTTATTATCTGTTAGATATGTCTAGGGCTTAATGTGATAGTTGACTCAGAGACTTGGGAGCTAATACAAAAAAAGGAGTTTGGAATTTTTATAAGGGAATTAGCGACCACAATTTTCAAAGGAAAATTAGCTTATAGCTGTATTGATAAGTCAAAGGTAACAAATAATTTGGATAAACCCATCAAAATGTGTTGTCCCCAGAAAATGGAGCTGTTCTTATGTAAGTTTAATAAATATCTATTTCTTCTGTACTCGCTTTATGCTGCAATTTGAAACAACGCCACCTGCAGGGGAAAAGATATCGATACTAAGTAACAAGAATATACAGCATCTTATGGACAATGATCTGTTACAAGCGTTTGATTCAACAATATTATATATTACATAACTATCGTAAGTTATTTGAGTGTTGAGTATACTTTCGAGCTGAAAAATATCTATTTAACAGTGCTCTGAAAAAATGTTTTTTGAATAGCATTTTTTACCATCAAAATAATATTTGAGACTGGAAGAACGTACTTAAGTTGTTAAAGATACATTAGTGTTGAAATAAACACTTCTAACAGATCATAAGATACTGTGTATTCTTGTAAGTTAGTATCGACATTTTTTCCCGCGTAGGTGGCGTTGTTTTAAATTGCTGCACGAAGCGAATATAAAATAAGGATACTTACTGTAAATGATAAATTCATCTGAAACTTCCAAATCTTCTGATAGTAAAATTATATTATATTATTATTAAGAAGAATTTTTACAATAATAACATAGGCGCTAGGTGCGTAACGCCAACACCCTTTATCGGAAAAAGATTTTAATAGTAGGGTATTCAAAGCTATAATGATATGGTGAAATCATATGAAATGGACTGGCTAAGTAGAGCCTATTTAAGCCCGTAAGAGCAAGAGAAAGGACAATTCCGCTCAACGCTCTCTCTCGCGCTGGCACGAGCTCAAGTGGATATTGTACTATATATGCCAGTACTCAGTCAAAAATGTATAGCTATAATTATAGTTATAAATGATAGCTGTAATTACTGCTATAATCGCCTATAATTATAGCTATAATGACCTACAGAGTAGCTATAGTCTAATATATAATTTGTAAACATTTAAAGCTACTTTGTAGGTGATTATAGCTATAATTGTAGGCGATTATAGCAGTAATTACAGTTATCATTTATAACTATAATTATAGCTATACATTTTTGACTGAGTAACGTGATTTCAGCTTTAATGAAAAAAAGTTCTGTTACAAAACATAAAGTGCCGGATTCAACAATTACAAATACAGCACACAATTAGACAAAGATTAAAACAAACTAGCACTGTGTATAAGATTATGATATATCGTTGCAGCTTCGACTACCCCGCTATCAAAATAAGTATCCACAAGCTGGCGCAGCAGCTTCCCGGCAGGGATACTTGCCTAGCGTTCACTAGCATGACAGTAACATTTATGTATATCATTCTAGTAACAATAAATGAACATCTTAACAACGATGAACGTTACAAAAGTAAAGAGAAAAGAACAAAGCAGTACATGGTGTCGAAATCTGTCCGAAAGTTAAGCTCCTACATAAGAGATTTGAGACGACGCAAGATAGCAGCAACAACAAATCAATGAAAGTTGTAATAATAGTATTCGGGAAAACAGAAATGATGTATGTTTATAATAAAAATGTTTGTTTAAATCAATATACTACAAAAATTTATTACACTAAATTAATTAATTTTCTATGAAAGTAACATTTAAAAAATTTTTTTTTATCATTCAGTAAGCCTTGTTTATGTTAAAAAATGTAGAAGTAATTATAACATTATGTAATAATGCTATAATTTCCAACAATAATATTAAAAAGTTTAATTACTAACTGATAACGTTGGATTTAGGTTATAATTGTAATATTTCCAACTTGCCAGGCTGATAAGTTTTTCCAAACGTGATCATGAGCTTGTATCTGTTTCTAGAAACGTAATTCTAAAGAAATTCATTTCAAATTTTGTAACAAATTTATAACACCCTAAATAACGTTTATCCTCTATTAAAAAACCAACATTTTGAGTTAAAACTTGTAAATGTTTCTGCTCAAATGACTTGTATTTTTTTTTTAACAAGCATGACTTGTATTTTTTGCGAGTACTTGATTAGAAAAAAAAGTCATTTCTTGGCTTGTTCCAACATCTTTAAATGCTCTAAATGACCTCAATTTGATACAAAAAAAAAATTTCTGTCCGTTAAGGCTTGTAATTTTTTCCGCTTGTGGGACTTAAATTTATTTAAACAAGCATGATTTGTAATATTTACAAGTACTTGATTGGAAAAATGTATTTTTTTAACCTTGTCCAAGCGTTTTTAAATGCTCTAAATAACCTATGTTTAATATTAAAAGATGTTTTTTTTTTTTGTTTTTTTTTGTTGAGACTGGTAATTTTCTTCGCTCGTGGGACTTAAATAATTTTTTTCAAGTGTGACTTGTATAGTTTGCAAGGACTCAATAGAAAAAATGGTTTTTTTTACCATGTTCAAACATCATTAAATTCTCTAAATGACCTATATTTATCATCGGAAAAAGCTTCCTTTTTTTTTTCTAAGACTAGTAATTTTTATCACTCGTGAGACTTGTATTTTTTTTCAAAAAGCAGGACTTGTATTTTTTGCGAGTACTTGATAAGAAAAAATGTCCTTTTTAACCTTATTTAACGTCTCTGAATGCTCTTAATAACCTTTATAATATAAAAAAAAGCATTCTTTTCGTTGAATTTTGTAATTTTTTCCGCTTGTGAAACTTGTATTTTTTTTAAAGAAGTAAAAATGTTTTTTTTTTTAACCTTGTTAAAACGTCATTAAATGCTTTAAATGACTAATATTTGATATTAAAAAAAGCTTTTTTTTGTTGAGACTTGTAATTTTTTCCGCTCGTGGGACTTGTATTTTTTTTCAACCAGCATGATTTTTATATTTTGCAAGTACTTAATAGAAAAAACGTTTCTTTTTAACCTTTTGTAAACGTCATTAAATGCTCTAAATGACTTATATTTACTATCGGAAAAAGCTTTTTTTTCTTTTTAAGACTTGTAATTTTTTCCGCTCGTGGGACTTGTCTTTTTTTGCAAAAAGCAGGACTTGTATTTTTTGCGAGTACTTGATTGGAAAAAAAAAACTTTTTTTCATCTTTGTTGAAATGTCTTTAAATTGCCAAATGATGTATATTGATTTTTAAAAAAATAATTTTTTTTTACTTGACACTCATTTTTTTTGCGGCTTCTGGACGTATAATGTTTTTAATTACGTACAAGTTATATTTTTTGGTGGTAATGGATTTTGATTTCGGTTACTTTATAGTTCTATAACGCGTTGAAGACTGAACAATTTTTGTCATGTGACTTTTTGACGTGAGAAATCACGTGAGATGTCACGTGAAAGATCACGTGAGAAATCACGTGATTTTAATTAGTAGGGATTATATATAGTCCATATTGTAAATAGCTCTGCAACATAGGTTTTCAATTCAATAAATGCACTGAAATTTTTTTTACAGTTATTTATACTTACTTATTACACAAGATTTTATGAAGCAAGTTTTTCTTCTCTAACCCTTTAACAAAGACTTTTTTTGCGTCTTTTAACGATTTTTGTAACTAAGGTAGTAAATGTTATCCACAAAATAAAAAAATTGATACTGTCAGATATTTTGTGCACTTCAGGAATACTTTTACTACATAATTACACGATCGCATAGTAAAAAACTTATGGAGTTAAGTGTGTAAACAGTAAAAAAAGTGTATACTCTCTTCCAGCAAAAAAACCTACTGTTGTGAGATTTCACCAAATATATTTCGAGTCGATGTGCCCACGGGAGCTGATACGAATAATGAAAATGCATGAACAGACTTGTCAGTACTGTCTGTAGTAATAAAAATAAAAATGCGTCATTCAACAAACCTATCTCTTACCGCAAAAACTATATTAATTAGTATTTTGGAATATCCTAATCTTAATGTAAAGTATAGGAAGAGCATTATAAAAATATTATACGTACACAATAGTTTATTATTTATAAAGTTTATTAAAAGAAGTGAGAATAAGTCCCCTTAATTGCAAAAGTTTTTAAAACACAAACAATTTTGAATTTTTTAGCTTACTCGTTTAATATGATGTAGCATGCATGAGAAGCAAATTACTGCATGTCGATACAATAAAATAAATATGCAATAAGCTTTCAACAGTGATGACAATGTTTACAGAGCTGAGGTATAAAATGCTGTGCAACTCAAATATCTCTGACCTCAAAGATATTCTTTTACTTATTAAGTAAAGTAAAGTAGACGTTATGAAAAGTATTTTCGTAGAGACTAGGGCAATGACGTTGAGCCGAATCGGACAATAAGCCGAATAGCCGGAGTGTGGCAAATACTGGGTGCCAAGGGGGGAGTCACGAAAAATGTAGGTACAATTCTTTGTCATGAGTCAGTTCTTAAGGAATCGGACCGACCGACGACAAAAAAAAAAAAGTTTGTGTAGTAATACCACATACATAAACTGCGTTGTGCGTTTACTAACAGATACTTCAAAACATAATATCTCCAATAGGTGGCGCATTAGTCTCGATGCTTTGATGGCATTCCACTACAAACTGCCAATAATGACGTCCCGGTGATCGGAATCTATAGTTTTTAAAATTTGCCGAGTTATTTGACACTAATACGAGTGTTGGTATACTAGGATGCCGATGACGGTCTCCTGGGGATCAGCACCGAAAGTTGATATACATATACAAACATTTGAATAGAATTACAAACAAGTCTAGGTATACGATGGTCCCGATGACGATGTCCTGGTGATCGACACCTGGAGTTTTTAATTATAAAAAGTTGAATAGACTTATAAACGAGTCCAGGTATACAAGGGTACTGATGACGATGTCCTGGTGACCAGCACCTGGAGTTTTTATTTATAAAAATTTAATTAGACCCTAACGAGAGTCTAAGTGTATGGGGGTGCCGATGACGATGTCCTGGTGATCGGCACCAAGAGCTTTTAGTTATAAATATTTAAATAGACTCATAAACAAGTATACCGACCGACCGACTACTTAAAAAAACGCACCCAATGTACACACATACATATATTAGCCCGCTCCCCGCAAAATTCAAACTCTTTTTATTAATTACCATAAAATACGAGTAATAATTATAACCATATCGTAGTTCTAGATAAATGAAAGTTGTGTCGGGATTAACCTCGTAACAAAGTTACATCTATTTATTTTGACGTTTAGGTTATTATTAGTAATTAAATGAATACATTATTTGAATTTCGCTGGGAACGAATTAAGATATCAGGCTGATATATATGTGTGCAATAATTTCAGGCAGTCGATAAAGAAGATTTTTTACATGAAGACTAATGAATTCTTTAAGAACTCTTGTCGGGCCCATCTCTTGATGAATTTATGAATTCCTAACGTGTACTTAACGACGTAAAATTATATTTAAAAAGAATTCATTAAGAATTCTTTTGAAGACATATGATCACATATTGAATCCATATTGAATTCATTCTAATGAATTCTTTAAGAATTAAAATAAAAGAATTCAATTACAATTCATATTGTGTTTCCGTGACTGCTGGATACACTTTTCTATCAGGTTTTGTCTCATGATTCGTGTTCCAAGAGATTGATGGCTACTTTTTAAGCAAGAGTGCATTTCTGATATTATAATGCTTGATGGATTATGATTTGCATCTATGTAAAGCTTTTCGGATCATCCTTTTTTGATGCAGCCATATCTGAAACCAATATTTTGTTGTAGATAATATATCATAATCGAATAACGTATGAAGGATCATTGTCATCAATTTATTTGTTCGGTCGTTCTGTTGTAATATAAATATGAAATTTAAATATGCCATAAGTTTGAAATGGAGGTATAAATACAATAGTCAATAGTAGTTTAAACTTGCATGTTAAATAATACTGAAATAAATATATTTTACTGTAGCAAAATAACTAACTGCTCATAAAAAAAGGATTAAAATGTAGTTTTATTAAGCACAAATTATCCGAAAACTGATCTCTCGGCCCTTTGTTGTTACTAAGTAATGTACTGTTAAATTAATAAAAATATTGGTTTATACGACGGTGTAAACGACGTAGTACTGAAATAGTTTGAGATAGTATAATTCGTGATTAAAATTGCGATTCCAATGATAAAAGCACTCTCATTAAATAATAAAAACTTGCATTACGTACATCCTTTTATACGTACGTCATTCGTGCATATCTTAACTATGATTATGATTGTAATCATATTTTAATCAATGTATAATCACTAATTCATCTCTATTTAATTATTATATTACTTTCAATCATTTGTGTCTATACTTTATAAAGAATTCACAAGCATTTTATTCAAGCTTCAATAAAGTTAAAAATGACAATTTGATCAAAAGTTACAGATGGTTTTCAACTGCTTGTAAAATCATCAAAATCAATGCTTTTTTTAAAAAAAACTCATGCTTCGATCAGCCACAACTGTATATCCAACGAATATTTTCGACCAAACCAAAATTTTTCTTAAAGCTTATTAAAAATTCCTTCATTTCAGCTCTGATAAAGTCAAAAATATCAATCTGGTCAAAAGTTAAGGTGGTTTAAGGTAATTTTTAAAGAATTCGACCACACTTGCTTTTTTTAATCTGAAGCCCAAACTTAAACTGCCTGTATTATTTGAGAAAGTTTACGTTTTAGATTTAATTGGTGCTTAAATAAAAGTTTATTCTAAATCCTTTAACTAATTTTTTGTAGAATTTTGACAGCTTGTATAGGAAAAAAGTTATGAGCCAAAGAGTTCACTTTTGTTTGAATCAATCACACTTTTTCGTACTTGAGCGCAATTTTTCCGAAAAAGCCAAAAAAAAGTAAGTCCCCCTCTACTTTATGCGTGTTCAAGAATTTTTTCAAGTTTTTAGATGTGTGAGGAAGAAAAAAACCATATTCTGTAGGTGTGCACTGTGTGCCTTGAATTTTACTTTTTTTTTAAACTGGGGACTCGTAAGTGTACATTAAACGTGGAATTGCTCATGTACGTACAAGTACTCATTTGTAATTCTAAAACAGCTGCATATCGTTAAAAGAATATTTGCTTATTCTTATCGTCATTGCAAACAAAAAACTTTTTATTTACTGATATTAGTCTCAATGAAGAAATAAATTATTAAAATTTCCAATTGATAAATGCTGATAAGCAATTATTAAGAATGAAACATAATAGAAAGCTTTTAATTCCGACTTTTTAAAATTTAGACCTTCTTCAAAAAACAGTTACGAAACAAAGTATAGGAGTATAATAAACAAATATTTCGTAAATCCTGATAGATAGAGTAAAACTTTAAATACCAGTGTATAGAGTGGAAAAGTCCCTATCGATGTAGCGTTTCACTTTTTTTGTTGCACTTAAAAATTTGAGATAAAAATTAATCAAATTATTATTGGCGTATGTGCTGTTAGAATGAGTGATATAAAGAGCATGTAGCAAGCACAGTGTTCCCAATTTCAACGTATATGTACACGTGGAAAAGCGGTGAGAGATAGGAGAGAGAGCAGCAGCTATATATATATACTAGTGAGGCTAATGCCCCCCTGCACGCACTGCGCGCCAACCCCCCAGCTTCCGAATATTTTATAAGAAATACTTTTTTACAATTTTTGTGTATTTATTCTTATTTATTCATAACTTTTTCAGTTACACAGTAAAGTAATTGTTGGAAAATAATACATATTGGAATACGATAAATTTGACGTCACCACGTCAAATTTTTAGTGGAAATTTGTGATTCCTGATACATCAAGTTATCTTAAAACATTCAAGTTATTATCTAAAATAAAAAAACACGTAAACTTTTTAATAAAATCCAATATTCTATTAATGTTAATAAATGATATTAAACATACATTAAAATAGGAAAATCAAACGAACTGAATGTAGAAATAGTAGATGAAATAAGTAGTTATGTAGATGCTAGATATGTAAGTCCAATGGAAGCAGCATGGAGACTTCAAGAAAATCCAATTTGTTGTAAAAGTCATACAGTTGTAAATCTAGCTGTTCAACTTGAAAATAAACCAAAACTCATTTTTGAAGAAAATAATATCAAAAATGTAATAAAAAATTATCAAACATCCCTTACAGCTTGGTTTGAATTAAATAAAGTAGATGATTTTGCAAAATCACTAAAATATGTTAACATTCCAGAGCATTACATTTTTGACAATAAACTTAAAATTTGGAAAAAAAGGAAAGTTACATTGAAAAATATTGCTATAGGTAGTTTAAACATAGTATCTCCAAAAGATCGTGAACGCTTTTTTTTAAAACTTATTTTAAATAAATTACATGGGGCTACATCGTTTGAAGACGTTAAAAAACATAATGGAATAACATATAAAACTTTCAGGAATACTTCAATTGCAATGGGTTTAATAGAACATGATTCTGAAATCGACAATATTTTTAAAGAAGCCATAACAATTATGTTTCCATACCAGTTAAGACAATTTTTTGCTTGGTTTTTGATTTCAGAAAACATTCAAGGAGATAAAATATGGAATCAATATAACAAATATTTTACGGAAGACTTCGATAATGATAATAATAATTGTGCTCTTCTACATATTAATCAAATTTTGGTATCGGAAGGTAAATCATGTGAGTCTTTTAGTTTACCGACACCAACCATTAGCAACTATATAAATAATTGCAATATTGAGGAAATATCTTTCAGTAAAAAAATGTTCGATGTAATGTACACGAATTTAAATGAAGATCAAAGAAAAATTTTCAAAACTATTTGTGAACAAGATAAAAGAGTATATTTCATAGATAGTCATGGTGGATCCGCAAAAACCTACTTATATAAGACACTCATTTATTACTTTAATGTTAAAAATTGTGGAAGGGGACATAAAAACATTTAATATTCCTAAATCCTGGATAACAGATGATGTCTGTACCAAAATATTTGGTAATTGCAGCAACTGTTTTGACAATAACGTGATACTAACTTGACATAATGAATTAACTTTTTTTTTAAACAATAACATTTTAAGTAAATTACATGGGTAAACTAAAACTTATTACAGCATCGATACTGCAACATATGAAGGTGTTGATAAATCAGATGATGATAATATTCATATAAATTTTCCCGTAGAAATGTTAAACAACATTCGTGAAGGCTTGCCACCTCATGAACTTAAATTAAAAATAGGTACAATAGTAATGTTAATTCGAAATTTGAGTATATCAGACGGATTATGTAACGGTACACGATTGCGAATTACTAAATTACTGAAGTATAACGTAGAAGGCGAAATAGTAACGGGAGAAAAAATTGGTAATAAAGTTTTCATTCCAAGAATTACATTAAATACTGGAAATACTTTATCAT
>NW_019384239.1:206149-218633 GCF_000648655.2 Copidosoma floridanum | reverse complement strand
AAAATATAATATTTCTGCGTTTTGTGTATTTTTAGAATAAATTTTTTTTTCTTATTTTTGTATTTATCCAAACTATTATTCTAAAAATCAAGAAAAAAATTCATTCCAATGAGTTGTTAATCGAGTAGAGTTTGTCTTAACGATTGTTTATACAACGATTGTTAATACATTGTTTTAACGAGGGATTTATAATTTTTCTCCTGTGGTAAAATACATTACATTTTTATTTAAGTACTTTATTATCGTAAACGTATTTATAATCTTTTATTTATCTTGTCTTCTCGTGCAGAAACGTACGCCACTCCTTTCTCACCCTGTTTACGAGCACGTTGGGATAGTGTAGAGACGCCCGCCACCCCTTCCCTGACTTTCATCACGACGCTGGAGTATAGAAGTGCCTGCCGCCCTCCCTGTTTCTTACCACGTTATGGTGGTGTAGTGCAGAATTTTATAAATTGACTTCTAATTTTTTTTAAAAACTATTGAATTATTTTATAATTTGTAATGAGTTACTTTTACTGAAAATTTTTTCTTTCGCAGGTCCACGTCACACCTCCAGCTCTAGACCTGTTGTGGCTATGCAAAAGTGTACGCTGCTACTCCTCCTCCTCGGCCAAAACTCCTCGCAGCATTGCTCCCGTGCATGTCACCAATTCCAGCTCTGTACCCGTTGTGGCAGAGCAGAAGTACAAGCTAACTCCCCCCCCCCAGCCCCCGACAACAAAGTCTAAAGATCGTAGGTAATTGGAATTTGCACCCCTACGTCGTGGTAGTGCAAGAATGTCCACCGTCCTTTCTGGTCCTGATCACGTTACGACGTTGTACGATGTCTGCCGCCCTCTCTCGTCCTAGCGACGTCGCATCGGTAGAGAAGTTTCCACGGCACTCTCTGGTCCTTATCACATAACGGGAGAGCAGGACTATTCGACGCCTTTCCTGTTTTTGGGGACATGGCATTATCGCGCACCACCCACTTCTTGCCTCAGTAATTTATTTGTTATTCCGGGATAAAAAGACTTGTTAGAGTCATTGTAAAGTTTTGTAATAAAGATTTGTAAATAATAAACATTATTTTCATTAAATGAGTCATAAAATTAGTCTAGAAAAAAGTTTCAAAACAATTAATAAAATAAGTCTCAAAACAAGTCTCAAAATTAGTCTCAAAATGAGTCTCACAATGAGCCTTGAGACAAGTCTCAACACAAGTCTTAAAATAAGTCTCAAAACAAGTCTTACAATGAATCTCAAGACGAGTCTGAAAAAAAGTCTTAAATGAGTCTCTAAACAGGTCTCAAAATGAGTCTCAGAAAGGGTATCAAAACAGGTATCAAAACAGGTCTCAAATCAAATCTTAAAAAAGGTCTCAAAACAAATCTTGAAACAAGTCTCGAAACAGGTCTGAAAAAATATCTCAAAACGAGTCTCGAAACAGGTATCAAAATAAGTATCAAAACGGGTATCAAAACAGGTCTCAAATCGGGTCCCAAAATAGGTCTCAAAACGTATCTTGAAACAAATCTCAAAACAGGTCTTTAAACATATATCAAACCAGGTCTCAAAACAGATCTCAGAATAAGTCTTAAAACGGGTCTCAAAACAAGTCTCAAAATAAGTCTCAAAACAAGTCTCATAAAAGTAACAATACAAGTTTCAACATAAATGATATGCCGAGCATTGAAAGTCTTGTTTTGGCTTCTTGATCGTCAAGAAACTCTAGGCAGAATTCTCAGTCGTCGAAAAACCCTTGGCGGGCTTCTTAATCGTCAAAAATAACTCGGCAATCCTCTCGATCATTGAGAAACCCTCGGAGGGCTTCTCGATCGGCTAGTGACATTTGGACGTCTTTTCGATCGTCAAAGAATTCTGGGAAGGTTTCTCGATCGTCAAAAAACGCTCGGAGAGCTTCTCGATCAGCATGTGACATTTAAAGGGCTTATCAATCGCCAAAGGATTCTGGAAAGGCTTCTTCATCGTCATGAAACGCTCAGAAGGCTTCTCGATCGTCGGAAAACGCTCGGAGGGCTTCTCGATCGTCGAAAAACACTTAGAAGGCTTCTCGATCGCCGAGAAACACTCAGAGGGCTTCTCGATCATCAAAAAAACGCTTGAAGGGCTTCTCGATCGTCGAAAAACACTCAGAGGGCTTCTCGATCGGCATATAACGTTTGGAGGGCTTATCGATCGTCAAGAGATTCTGGAAAGGCTTCTCAATCGTCGAAACACGCTCGGAAAGCTTCTCGATCGTTAAAAAACGCTCGGAGAGCTTTTCGACCGTCGAGAAGCACTCGAAGTGCTTCTCGATCGGCATGTGACATTTATGGGGCTTATCGATTGTCAAAGGATTCTAAAAAGGCTTCTCGATCGTCGAAAAACGTTTGGAGAGCTTCTCGATCGTTAAAAAACAGTCGGAATGTTTCTCATACGTCAAGAAATGCTCGGAGGGCTTCTTGATCGTTGAGAAACACTCGGAGGGCATTTCGACCGTCAAGAAGCACTCGAAGGGCTTCTTTAAAATTTAGAATTGACATTTAAAAGGCTCTTCGATCGTCGAAGACTTCTTAAAAGGCTTCTTGATCGTCAAGAAACGCTTGGAGAGCTTCTCGATCGTTAACAAATACTCGGAGGGCTTCTCGATCGTCAAGAAATACTCGGAGGGCTTCTCGATTAGCATGTAACATTTAGAGGGCTTATCGATCGTCAAAGAATTCTAGGAAGGCTTCTTGATCGTCGAGAAACGATCAGAAGGCTTCCTGATTTTCAAGAAACGCTCGGAATGCTGTTTAATCGTCAAGAAACACTCGGAGGGCTTCTTGAGCGATGGGAAACACTTGGAGGGCTTCTTAATCGCCGAGAAGCATTTGAAGGGCTTCTCGTTTGGCATGTGACATTTGGAGGGCTTAATAATCGTCAGAGGATTGTAAGAATTCTTTTCGAGCGTCGAAAAACCCTCGGAGGTTTTCTCGATCGCCGAAAAACATTGAGAGGGCTTCTTGATCGCCAAGAAACACTCAGAGAGCATCTTGATCATCAAAAAACGCTCAAAGGGCTTCTTGATCGTCAAAAAATGCTCGAAGGGCGTCTCGATCGTCAAAAATCGCTTGAAGGGCTTTTCGATCGTCGAGAAACAATCGAAGGGCTTTTGAATCGTCTAGAAACACTCGGCAATCCTCTCGATCATTGAGAAACATTTGAAGGGCTTCTTGATCGTCACCAAATGCTCGGAGAGCTTCTTGATTGTTTTAAACTCTCAGAGGGCTTTCTAATCGTCAAGAAACGCTCGGAGGGCTTTTTGAAAGGCATTTGACATTTGAACGGCTTATCAATTGCTAAAGGATTCTGGAAAAACTTCTTGATCGTCGAAAAATGCTCGGAATGCTTCTCGATTGTCGAAAAACGCTTGGAGGGCTTCTCGATCGTCGACAAAACATTAAAAGGGCTTTTCGATCGCCAAGAAACAAACGGAGAGCTTCTTAAACATCGAAAAACGATCGGAGGGCTTCTAGATCGGCATGTAATATTTGGAGGGCTTATTAATTGTCGAAGGATTCTAAAAAGTCTTTTTAAACGTCGAGAAACGCTTAGAAAGATTCTTAATCGTTAAGAAACACTCAGAATGTGTCTTATACGTCAAGAAAAGCTCGAAGGGCTTCTTTATCGTCGAGAAACACTCGGAGGGCTTTTCAAACGTCGAGAAGCTTCCGAAGGGCTTCTCGATCGGCATGTGACATTGAGAGGGCTTATTGATCATCAAAGGATTTAAAGAAGGCTCCTCGATCGTCGAGAAAAGGCTTAAAGAGCTTTTCGATCGTTAAGAAACAATCGGAGAACTTCTTGATCGTGGAGAAATACTCGGAGGGCTTCTCGATTAGCATGTAACATTTGGAGGGCTTATCGATTGTCAAAGGATTGTGGGAAGGCTTCTTGATCGTCAAGAAACGCTTAGAAGGTTTCCCGATCGTCGAGAAACGCTTGGAATGCTGTTTGGTCGTCAAAAAACACTCGGAGGGCTTCTTGATTGTCGAGAAACACTCGGAGGGCTTTTCGATCGCCGGGAAGCACTCGGAGGGCTTCTTGATCGTTAAGAAAAATTCGGAGGCCTTCTCGATCGTTGAGAATTACTCGGAAGCATTTTCGATTGGCATGTTCCATATATGGGGTTTATCGATTGTTAAAAGATTATGAGAATTCTTCTCTATCGTCGAAAAACGCTCAGAGGGCTTATCGATCATCAAGAAACACTCAGAGAGCTTCTCAATCACCAAAAAACATTCGGAGGGCTTCTCGGTCGACTAGAAACACTTGGCAATTCTCTCGATCATTAAGAAACATTCGGAGGGCTTCTTGATCGGCATGTGACTTTAGAAGGGCTTATCAATCTCCAAAGAATTCTAGAAAGGCTTCTTAATCGTAAAAAAACGCTCGGAGAGCTTCTCGATCGTTTAAAAACAATCAGAGGGCTTTCCGATGGTCAAAAAACGCTTAGAGGGCTTCTTGAATGGTATCTGACATTTGGAGGGCTTCTTAATTGCTAAAGGAATCTAAAAAAGCGTTTTGATCGTCAAGAAACGCTCGGAAGGCTTTTCGATCGTCAAAAAACGCTCGGAGGGTTTCTCGTTCGTCAAAAAACATTTAGAAGGCTTTTCGATCGCCAAAAAACACTCCGAGGGCTTCTTGATTAGCATGTAACATTTGAAGGGGTTATCAATTGTCAAAGTATTCTATAAAGGCTTCTTGATCGCCGAGAAACGCTCGGAAGAATTTCTGATCGTCGAAAAACACTCGAAAAGCTTTTTGATCCTCGAGAAACAATTGGATGGCCTTTCGATCAGCATGTGACATATGGAGGGCTTATCGATTGTCAAGCGATTCTGGAAAGGCTTTTCGATCGTCGAGAAAGGCTTGGAAAGCTTTTCGATCATTAAGAAACGCTTGGAGGGATTCTCGACCGTCGATAAGCACTTAAAATGCTTCTCGATCGGCATGTGACATTTAGAGGGCTTATCGATCGTCAAAGAATTTTAAGAAGGCTTTTTGATCGTCAAGAAACGCTTAGAGATCTTTTCGATCGCCTAGAAACACTCGGAGCGCTTCTTGATCATGGAAAAACGCTCGGAGGGCTTCTTAATCGTCAAAGAACGCTTGGAGAGCTTTTTGATCGTTTAAAAACACTCGGAGGGTTTTTCGATCGTCGAGAAACGCTCGAAGGGCTTCTCAAACATCATTAGACATTTGAAGGGCTTATCAATTGCCAAAGAATTTTGAAAAAGCTTCTCGATCGTCGGGGAACTCTCGGAAGGCTTCTTGATCGTCGAAAAACGCCTGGAGGGCTTCTCGATCGTCGAAAAACATTTAGAGGGCTTCTCGATCCTCGAGAAACACTTGGAGGGCCTTTCGATCGGCATGTTACATTTGAAGGTATTATTAATTGTCAAAGGATTTTGGGAAGGATTTTCGATTGTCAGGTAACGCTTGTAAGGATTTTCAATCTTTGAGAAACGCTCGAAGGGCTTTTCGATCGGCATGTAACATTTAAAGGGCTTATTAATCGTCAAGAGATTCTAAAAAGGCTTCTCGACCGTCGTATAACGCTAGGAAATCTTCTCGATCGTTGCAAAAAGCTGGGAGGGCTTCTCAATCCTCGAGATACTCTTGAAGGGCTTTTTAATCGGCATGTGATATTTTGAGGGCTTATCGATCGTCAAAGGATTCTGGAAAGTCTTCTCAATCGTAGAGGAACGCTCAGAAGGCTTTCTGATTGTCGAAAAACGCATTGAGGGCTTCTCGATCGTCGAGATACACTCGGAGAACTTTTCGATCGGCATAAGACATTTGGAAGGCTTATCGATTGTCAAGAGATTCTGAAAAGGCTTTTCTATCGTCGAAAAACGCTCGAAGAGCTTCTCGATCGTTAAAAACGTTTAGAGGGCTTCTTGACCGTCAAGAAGCACTTGAAATGCTTTTTAATCGGCATGTGACATTTGGACGGACTATCGATCTTCAAACGATTCTGGAGAGACTTCTCGAACGTCTAAAAACGCTCAGAAGGCTTTCCGTATGTCAAGCAAAGCTTCGAATGCTTCTTGATCGTCGAAAAACACTCGGAGGACTTCTTGATCGTCGGAAATTATTTGGAGAGCTTTTCGATCGCCGAGAAACACTAGGAGGGCTTCTTCATTGTCGAGAAACATTTGGAGGGCTTCTCGATTTTCGAGAAATACTTGGAGGGCTTCTTGATCAGCATGTGTCATGAGGAGGACTTATCTATCGTCACAGGATTATGGAAAGGGTTTTCAATCGTCGAAAAACGCTAAAAAGGCTTCTCGATCATCAAAAAACACTCAGAGGGCTTTCTGATCGTCGAGAAACCCTTGTAGGGCTTATCGATTGTTGAGAAACACTCAGAGGGCTTCTCGATTACCAAGAAACATTCGCAGGGCTTCTCAATAGTCGAAAAACACTCAGAGGGTTTCTCAATCGTCGTGAAACACTCAGAAGGCTTTCCGATCCTTAAAAAACGCTTAAAGGGCTTTTTGATCGTCGAAAAACACTCGAAGTACTTCTCAATTGCTGAAAAAAACTCGAAGGGCTTCTTTATCGTCAAGAGAAGCTTGGAGGGCTTTTCGATCGTCAAAAATAACTCGGAAATCCTCTCGATCATCGAGAAACACTTGGAGAGTTTGTCGATCAGCATGTGACATTTGCAGGGCTTGTTGATCGTTAAAGAATTCTAGGAAGGCTTCTCGATCGTCGAAAAACGCTCGGAGAGCTCTTCGATCGTTGAAAAGCACTTGGAAGGCTTCCTGATCGTCGAGAAACAATCCGAGGGCTTTTCGATCGTCGATGATTCCACGAAGGGCTTGTTGATCGGCATGTAACTTCTTGAAGGTTTATTAATCGTCAAAGAATTCTGGTAAGGCTTCTTGATCGTCGAGAAACGCTCGGAAGGCTTCCCAATCGTCGAGACACGCTAGGAGGGCTTCTTAATTGTCGAGAAACACTCAGAGGGCTTCTCGATCGGCATGTAACATTTGGAGGGCTTATCGATCGTCAAAGGATTGTGAGAATTCTTCTTGATCGTCGAGAAACGCCCGGAGGGCTTATCGATTGTTGAGAAGTGATCGGAAGGCTTCTTGATCACTAAGAAACATTCGGAGGGCTTCTTGATCTTCGAGAAACACTTAAAAGGTTCATCGATCGTCGAGAAATGCTCAGAAGGCTTTATGATTTACAAAAAACGCTCGGCGGTTTTCTTAATCGTCGAGAAACACTCAAAGGGCTTCTCGACTGCCAAAAAACACTCATAGATCTTTTCAATCGTCGAGAAACACTCGTAGGGCTTCGCGATCGTCGAGAAACACTCAGAGGGCTCCTCGATTGGCATTTGACATTTGGAGGGCTTATTAATTGTAAAAGGATTCTGGGAAGGCCTCTTGATCGTCGAGAAACGCTCGAAGAGCTCCTTAATCATTAAATAACACTCAGAGGGATTTTTGATCGTCAAGAAATGCTCGGAAGGCTTTCTAATCGTCGAAAAACGCTCGGAGGGATTCTTGATCGCCAAGAAACACTCGGAGGGCTGTCTGATCGTCGAAAAAAACTCGGAGGGCTTTTTGTTCGGCATCTTAAATTGGGAGGGCTTTTTGATCGACAAAGTATTCTTAAAAGGCTTATCGATTGTCAAGAAAAGCTCAAAAGGCTCCTTGATCTCCGAGAAACGCTCAAAGGGCTTTTCGAACGTCCAGAAACACTCAGAGGGCTTCTCGATTGGCATGTAACATTTGGAGGGATTTTTAATCGTCAAAGGTTTCTGGGAAGGCTTCTTAATCGTTGACAAACGCTTGAAAGGCTTCTTGATCGTCGATCATCAAAAAACGCTCAGAACGCTTTTTGATCGTCGAGAAACGCACGGAGGGCTTTTCGATCGTTCAGAAACGCTCGGAGGTCCTTTCGATTGTCGAGAAGGAATCGGAGGGCTCCTTGATCGGCATGTGACATTCAAAGGGCTTATCGATCGTCAAAGGATTCTAGGAAGTCTTTTCGATCGTCGAGAAACGCTCGAAGAGCTCCTTGATCATTAAAAAACACTTGGAGGGTTTATTGATCGTCGAGAAATGCTCAGAAGGCTAACTCATCGTCAAAAAACGCTCGGAGGGATTCTTGATCGACAAGAAACATATGGAGGGCTGTCCGATCGTCGAAAAACACTCGGAGGGCTTTTTGTTCGGCATCTGACATTGGAAGGGCTTTTTGATTGTCAAAGTTTTCTTAAAAGGCTCATTAATGGTCGAGAAACGCTCGAAAGGCTTCACGATATTCGAAAACGCTCGGAGGGCTTTTCGATTGTCGAGAAACACTCGGAGGGCTTCTCGATTGGCATGTTACATTTGGAGGGATTTTCAATCGTCGACGGATTCTGGGAAGGCTTTTTAATTTTCGAGAAACGCTCGGAAGGCTCCTCGATCGTCGACCGTTAAAAAACGCTCAGAACGCTTCCTAATTGTCGAGAAACACTCAATGGGCTTTTGGATCGTCGAGAATCACTTGGAGGGCTTCTTGATTGGCATTTAACATTTGGAGAAATTATTAATTGTCAAAGGTGTTTCGATCAGCGTGAAACGCTCGGAAGGCTTTTCGATCTTCGAGAAACGCTCAGAGGACTTCTTAATCGTTAAGAAACACTCGAAGGGCATTTTGATTGGCATGTGACATTTGGAGGGCTTATTGTTCGTCAAAGGATTCTGGGAAGGCTTTTTGATCGTCGAGAACCGTTTGGAAGGCTTCCTGATTGTCGAGAAACGCACGGAGGGCTTTTTGATCGTTTAGAACCGCACGGAGGGCTTCTCGACCGTCGAGAAGCACTCAGAGGGCTTTTTGATTGGCATGTGACATATGAAGGGCTTATCGATCGTCAAAGGATTTTGAGAAGGCTTTTCGATCGTCGAGAAACGCTTGGAGAGCATCTCGATCGTTGAGAAACACTCGGAATGTTTCTCAAACGTCAAGAATTGCTTGGAGGGCTTTTCGATCGTCGAGAAACTCTCGGAGGGCTTTTCGATCGTTGAGAAATACTCGGAGAACTTCTCGATCGGCATCTAACATTTGGAGGGCTCATCGTCGTTAAAGGATTCTGGGAAGGATTCTCATTCGTCGAGAATCGCTCAGAAGGCTTCCCGATTGTCAAAAAACGTTTGGAATGCTTTTCGATCGTCAAGAAACTTTCGGAGGGCTTTTTGATCGTCGCGAAACACTCAGAGGGCTTCTTGATTGCCGAGAAACACTCGGAGGGCTTCTCGATCGTCTAGAAACACTCGGAGGGCTTCTCGATTGGCATGTGACATTTAAAGGGCTTTTTAATCGTCAAAGGATTCTAGGAAGGCTTTCCGATCGTCGAGAAACGCTCGGAGAGCTTCTTGATTGTGGAGAAACATTCGGAGGGTTTCTTGATCGTCGAGAAATGCTCGGAAGGCTATTCGATCGTCGAGAAACGCTCAGAGGGCTTTTTGATCGTTGAGAAACACTCGGAGGGCTTCTCAATCGTCGAGAAACACTCAGAGGGCTTTTCGATCGGCATGTGACATTGGGAGGGCTTATCGATCATCAAAGTATTTTTGAAAGGCTTCTTGATCGTCGAGAAACGCTTGAAAGGCTTTCCGATCTTCGAGAAATGCTCGGAGGGCTTCTCGATCGTCGAGAAACACTCGGAGGGCTGCTCGATGGGCATGTGAGATTTGTAGGGCTTATTGATTGTCAAAGGATTTTGGGAAGGCTTGTTGATCGTCGAGAAACGCTCAGAGAGCTTTATGATCGTTGAGAAACTTTTGGAGGGCTACTCGATTGTTGAGAAACACTCGGAAGGCTTTTCGATTGGCATGTGACATTTGGAGGGCTTATCGATCGTCAACGGATTCTGGGAAGGCTTCTTGATCGTCGAGAAACGCTCGGGGAGCTTTTTGATTGTTGAGAAACACTCGGAGGGTTTGTTGATCGTTTAGAAACGCTCGGAGGGCTTGTTGATCGATGAGAAACACTCGGAGGGCTTTTCGATTGCCGAGAAACACTCAGAGGGCTTTTTGGTTGTCGAGAAACACTTGGAGGGCTTTTTGATTGGCATGTGACATTTGGAGGGCTTATCGATCGTCAAAGGATTCTTGATTGTCGATAAAAATTTGGATGGTTTCTTGATTGTAGAAGAAGTAAGAGGAAAAACTATTGGTTACGTATTTTTGATGGATATAAATAGGTTTTAGTGCCTACTAATCCTAGAAGAGCAAATCTCAATTCTTGACATTATACAATGTTTTTGGTGTTTAAACTTTACTAATACTTTTTTTTAAATACCATGTTTTTTACCAGGCTGAATGAAGTAACTTAAAAATATTTTTTTGTATGTATATTACAATTTCTTTCTTAACATCATAAACAATAAGAAAACTTTAATGTTCGACAATATTGATGCCTTAACAACGATGATTTTTTTCCTGACTTTTGTATGTAACTTCACGATAAACAACTGATCTGGCATTCTGCAGCTTATTTTTTTTGCATTTTAAAAACTTCTAGAGAATTGTTTGATTGATTAAACATTTATCGATATGGATCGTATAGTGCGTTGTAATAGGGTGTTGGAGTGTATTTTTGAAACACGTGTGAACGGTGAAAATAATTTCCGAGCAGCAATGCGCTTATTTGTAGCGAGGTATCCAAACGATTATTGCCCGACGAGAACTACATTCCGAAAGTAATTTTTTGCTTTAACTTTCATTACAATGTAACTATTAACTTTGCAATAGTTGTTCAGTTGGCAAGGCCTTATCTTAATTAATTCTTTATATAAATCAGATNGCAGCATTGCTCCCGTGCATGTCACCAATTCCAGCTCTGTACCCGTTGTGGCAGAGCAGAAGTACAAGCTAACTCCCCCCCCCCAGCCCCCGACAACAAAGTCTAAAGATCGTAGGTAATTGGAATTTGCACCCCTACGTCGTGGTAGTGCAAGAATGTCCACCGTCCTTTCTGGTCCTGATCACGTTACGACGTTGTACGATGTCTGCCGCCCTCTCTCGTCCTAGCGACGTCGCATCGGTAGAGAAGTTTCCACGGCACTCTCTGGTCGTTCTTACAATAAAGGATTTTCAAAATTATAATTAAAAATTAGGAAAGGGGAAATAAAAACTTTTGACATTTCTAAAAATTAGATCTCAAATGATGAATGTTCTAAATTATTTTCTAATATCTACAATTGTTCGATGAATAATGTTATTCTTACATCGCATAACGAGAACACCTCTTAGTTGAATAATGAAATTCTTAAAAAATTAACTGGAGAAATTAAAACTTACTTTAGTATAGATAACGCAACTTATAAAATGATTGATAAGTCAGACGATGATATTTATTTAAATTTTCCGGTGGAAATGTCGAACAATATTTTGAAGGATTACACCTCATGAACTAAATCTTAAAATTGGTACAATAGTGATGTTACTGAGAAATTTAAGTATATGAGATGGACTCTGTAATGAAACACGTTTACGAATCACAAAATTATTACAGTATAATATAAAAGGAGAAGTAATACCTAAAGAAAAAATTGGGAATAGTGTCTTCATTCCAAGAATAACATAAAGACACAGGAAACTCCTCAACATTACCGTTTATTTTGTATTGTTAACAATTTCCAATTGTTGTGGCGTTAGCTATGACAATAAACAAATCCCAAGGTCAAAGTTTCGATAATGTAGGTTTGTATTTAAAAAAAATCCATATTCCCTTATAGTCAATTATAAGTGGCTTTATCAAGATGCAAAGAATAAAATAATTTATTTATTCAAACAGAAAGGAAAAAAAAATACAAAAATAGAAAATATTGTTTGAAAAGAGATTCTTACATAATTTATTGACTTTACTTGATGATTTTTATAGATAAATCAACAATATATATGGTAATACATTGAAAGTTACTTATTAATGCGTCATCATTTAACAAGTATACATGACATGGTGTATGAAAAATAGTATGGGGGGCCTGTGGAGGGACAGGCAAAATTGTGTGGGGGGCTGTAGGGGGTCTAAGGAAAAAGTTAGAAATTGTCAAATCAGCGATAAAAACGGTCGAATTTCAGCTTATTTGTGGAGGGGCTGTAAAAGGTCAATTCGTGGGGTCTGAGGGGGATATGTGGAATGCCCCACACAAATAACTATATAATATTGAGATATATATATATACACACACACTAGTGGGGCTCCACTCACTAGCTCCCTCCTCCTGGTTGTCTTATAACTCTAATTTTTCTCTATAAAGTACTAATTTATTATTTCATATCAATAAAAATAAATTTTTACAATCGCTTCAACAAATATTGCATCTGTTCTGCTTCCAAGGAGAATGACCACTCACAGAACTTGTAGAATTTTTTTAGAGTTAAGCACAATAAAAATTGCGTTCTTTCAGTTTCAGCTAGATAAACAAAAATTACGTAATGTA
>NW_019384239.1:128898-203858 GCF_000648655.2 Copidosoma floridanum | reverse complement strand
CTAATCCTAGAAAAGCAAATCTCAATCCTTGACATTATACAATGTTTTTGGTGTTAAAACTTTACCAATACTTTTTTCTAAATAGCATGTTTTTTACCTCGCCGAATGTAGTAACTTAAAAATATTTTTCTATATGTATATTATAATTTGATTTCAACATCATTAACTATAAGAAAACTTTAATGTTTAACAATATTAATGCTTTAACAACAATGATTCTTTTCCTGACTTTTGTACGGAACTTTACGATAAACAACTGATCTGGCATTCTGCAGCTTTTTTTTACGCATTTTTAAAAAGCCTAGAGAATTGTTTGATTGATTAAACATACATCGATATGGATCGTATAGTGCGTCGTAATAGGGTGTTGGAGTGTATTTTTGAAACACGGGCGAACGGTGAAAATAATTTCTGAGCAGCAATGCGCTTATTTGTAGCGAGGTATCCAAACGATTATTGCCCGACGAGAGCTACATTCCGAAAGTAATTTTTTGCTTTAACTTTTATTAAAATGTAACTATTAACTTTGCAATAGATGTTCAGTTGGCAAGGCCTCATCTTAATTAATTCTTTATATAAATTTAAAAAAATAATGTTAAAGAACATAACCTTGAGTGAATTTTTAATTAAGCAAGCATTGGATCAAATAATACATGAATATTGAATATATGATAATAATGACGGTATAATGTACTTTATGTATTTTGTCAGAATACCAATATTATAGAATTAAACAAATTGATATCATACAAATACTGTTTAAAAGAAAATAAAGAACACTTCGTTTTTGTAATACGCTTGGCAGGTTTTTCGACACAAAAATACCATTGATTGATATTCATAATAACTGAATTCGTTTATGATTATTTTATTTAATAATAGTATTCTGAGGACTTACAACGAGCATGGAGTTGTTAATCCACCCCGAAGACCAATGCGCAGACCAGTGAGAGATGGTCCACTGAGGAAAATCGTGAATCAAGAGTTTACACGTGAATCGCGACAAAGTGCTAGAGGAGTCGCCAGGCGTCACAGTAAGAATTTGTGATTAATTTTTTATATTCATGAAAATATACTTTTATTATAGAAACAGGCCACTAGGCACTCCCATCATGTTTGCACACTAAAAATTGCTCACTTTAAAGTCACGCGAAATGATTAATTGCATGCAGCCATCCAAGCATATTAATTTACCATTATTTACTTATATTTATTTATTAATATTTTTCTATTGCACTCGGAAAATTTGGCTAGTTTTTAAAAAGTGCATCTAGCCAGCACGGTCACTGGGCCCTCGGTGCAAAAAATGTCGTAAAAAATGTCAATAGCCCCGGGGGCGATGGCGCTTACGTGACGAAAACTACCAATTCGCTTGTTGAGTTGAATAGAGTGCTTTTTAGCGGATAAACATGACACGCGTTCCTATTGTTCAATGAAAATTTTAAGTGATATTTTTCTATTAATTGTATAAGCATTAAATTTTCACGTGTACGTATTGTCCTTACTATTATTTAAATGATTAAAAATTATAGATGCTCCTCTTAAAACTACATGGTTATTCGTTAAGGAAACGAGGCATCCGTACAAGTATAGGAAAGTTCAAAAACTGCATGAGAACGATGGGGACCGAAGATTGTTATACGCTCGATGGTTGTCAAGAAGACTAAGGCGAGAACCAAATTTTTGCAGTCGCATTTGTTGGACGGATGAATCAACTTTAACACAGCAAGGGATTTTGAACGCTCAAAATAAAAGGAACTGGGCCATTAAAGGTCAGCATCCTCATGATATCCATGAGGTTGAAAATCAACGTCGCTGAAGGGTCAACGTTTGGGCTGGAGTAGTTGGTGATCGGATTATTGGTCCTTATTTTTTTGAAGGAAATTTGAATGGCAGAATGTATGGGCAGTTTCTTGTTCATGAGCTTCCGAATTTGTTGCGTAGCAATTCTGTACCTGTGGCAGAAATGTGGTGGCAGCAAGATGGCTGTCCAGCGCATAATAAAGCACTCGCCACAGATCAATTGAATGAGATTTTCCCACGTCGCTGGATAGGAACAAATGGACCTCGTGCATGGCCTCCAAGAAGCCCAGATTTAACACCCTTAGATTTTTGGTTATGGGGTGTGTTGAAAGAACGATGCTACCAGACTTCCGCAACAACACCGGAAAACATGATCGAGAGGATACGACGGGAATGCACAGCAATAACTCCAGCTGAAACTCGCAGAGCTATTATGAATATCGACAAGAGGTTGCGATGTCTCAAAGAGATCGTTGATCGGCAATAATTTTGAACAGTGCCTTTAAAGTTTAAAAATTTCTCATTAGTTTCTTTTGATTTTTGTTTTAATTTATCAATGCTTTCATTGTAAAAGTTTATGGCTAATACCGCTGTCAGTAGCTCAGAGAGTATAAGTTTCTATATTATATGATGTATGTAAACCTAATGCTACCTATTTTATTACTAATAAATTGTTATTTTATTAAACTTTGAATATAGTTGTTTTCGTAACAAGTGAGTGAGATACTATTTTATACGCGAGTTGTGATAAATCACGCAGGACGATAATCAGACGAATAATTTCACACCGTACGGAGTCAATTTAGCCGTGATATGTTTCGTATACGTATCAAATACATGCTCTGTTTTATTTTTCGTATGACTGTCGTTCTGCGTGATTGTCTTTATATTCGCAGATAGCCGTGATATTTTTCGTATCACTACATGCGCTGTGATTGCTTTCGTGTGAAGTCTCAAGTTGGAATTCTTTTTGGTTAACTAAAAATGATGTGCCTTTTTTTCTCTAAGAAAAATTTACCGTGATTTACACATATATGTATCAATTAATTAACAAAATTCGAAACAATCTATTTTATTGGAAAAAATGCGCAAAATCATGAACGCTGGATATTTGGCTTAAAAGTCTGATCAAATTTGCACCCAGAGCTTTTAATTTTAATGATGATAATAACCAAAGTACCCACGGGGATCTTTTTTTCTTGTTCGAGGTATGCTTTCTTCGTAAGTATAAACAATTGCACGTTCTATCCGATCCGGTCTTTACAGCCTATTACGATAGGAAAGATGAAAAAATACTTTTGAATCAGAAAAAGCATGAAGAAGAGTGATAAAGCAAGAAAATGAGCACAAAGTATACACTTATCACCACAAGTCACTACATAAAAAGAGAATTTCACTAGTAAAACGTAGTTGCAGATCTTCCTTCGGGTGCATAAATAATATAACGCAGTTGGCGAAACGGAGAAAAAGAGGTCAGCCACTGGCTTCTTTCTGCGACCGTAAGCGAGCATGTAGTCTCTTGGGGGCTAATTTGAAACCGATGAATTTGAATGTAAGTACCTACTACGCACTGTGCTGCGCTGAGCTCAGCAGAGATCACCTACACCTGTATACTGTCCGATCATTATGATAAATTAGGTACCACGCAGTAGTATAAACTCGACATAGTCAGAGGCAGAATAAATTGACTTTTCATAGTGATTGCACTCGTGATATTAACAATAGATTTTATAGCTTCATAAAGAGATAATTATTTACTGTCGTTAAATCACCTCTTCACCGGCTGACTTCTTCGACTCGTGATTCTGGGGCTGTTTCAAGCTTGCCTTTATTTTCATAGTTATGTTTCTCGCGGTTTGTATGGAATCATAAATTTTTTATTACATCTCGCGTTTCTGTGCATACACTAATACAAACATTTATAACACCAACAGCTGCCCGTACCTTAAGCGTGTACAGCCCAAAATATACCATGCGGATGATTGAACCCTTACTCAAAATGTAATTCGTCGTACTCCTAATTACAACGGTGAGTCTTCCTCGAATGCTGGTAATAAAATACAAGAGCTGTAATGAAAAAAAATAAAACGCACGAGTGATGATCGCTGGGCACGAGTCACCGGCGGAGCCCACGACGAGTGCACGCCGAGCACACGAGCGTATAAATAGTACGCAAGAGTTGCGAATATTATTTTATAACAAAAATAAACTATTAAACTTTCGGGCACTCATTCCTAATAGTATCCTCAAACATTTTTATATTCATTTATCTTCTAACCGAGGGCACACTAGCCTCTCAAGAACGCCCTCGGTAGGAAAAATAGGGTTCACCACTCATGCGCATCACACCAGGGTTGTCCCAACAGTCCCTCGGGCGTAGCTGCGCAACCGGCCTCCGGCCCAGGGACCACCTTGGAAAGTTGCACATTTGTGACGAAAACTGCTATTTTTTAAGTTTATCGTAAATATGAGGCCATTATTGCTAATAATTATGAGTTCAAATTACTTAATAAAAATTTCAATCTGAATTGAAAATCAGCGGCATCATCCAGTCTTCTATTTATTTTTACATTCATAAGAAAACTGCCATTTGTTCAAATTATGAACAGTAAAACAAAGTTGACAAACAGTTGTCGTGGAAACAACATTAAATATATCACAGTTGAAAATTTTCATAGTCCAACATCGACCCGTGAAGCATTGTAAGCTTGGTTCATAACCATACGAAAAAAACTGAATAAGTCGTTTCATGCAAATTAAAGATGCTGCTTGATGCAAACTTAGATAGCTGTTATTTCATGAAGAATCATGATAGACTTCTAAAACTCATCAAATTCTTAAAAGATTATCCGAAAGTAAATGATCAGGATATTCTAGTCAAAGCAACCCAGCGAAGAATAACAGAAGGACTAGGACTTCGAGACACATACAATGTCTCTGCAATGGCCTGTATTGCAAGTTTTATTGAAAGTTTTGGAGGAGTGGATTATTTTCGCACAGAAGCAATTGAAATGATAGCAGGTCATAGAGCTGTGACTGTATTTATCATATAGTGAGTATATTTTTACATTTAACGAATTATTAAAAATCATCAATTGCTTTTAAAATTCTTTATTAAAAAGAAAAAAAATAGTTTCTTAAAAAGGAAAATAACATCACTTTTTCATTTAAAAAAATGTAATGGACCCGTTATTTATGTATTATTTATACTAAATTGCAGAAACTACACATAGCGTACATTAAGAAGTTGGTACTAAGTGTTTATAAGTAATCACTAATAAAACTATTTTCAGTTACTCGCAGGAAGAGTTACCGCCAATACCCGGAAAATGTCCGTATAACAAATGCTCTGTAGCAGCTGCAATTAAACTGTGCAGAAAAATATATAGTTTCACAGAGAATAAAGAAGTTCCAAGGGAAACTATTTCAGCAATGCAACACATACTACACTCTAAAGATTCTTTAGATGATTATACTGATTTAGAGTCACTTCCTGAAGATCCACACTGGAGTAGAGAAGTTTTTTTGGATCGAGTAAAGGAATTTATGTAAGTACAGCTAACATAAAGTAATAATATTTCGTATAAACCTTAATAAACTTTTAAAAAAAAAAAAAATATATAAGAATAATAAATAAATAGATACTTTAACTTTTCTTTCAGAGAGCAGCAGATTTCTTTTGACGAAAAAAAAGGAGAGGATCATTAAAAAATCTACAGCACATTTACATGGAGATGATCATCCCCCAACTGCTGGTCCATCAGCACCGAAAGCAGAAGCAGACGAAGACGTTGCGCCCCCTGCTCCTCATCGATCGGCTTCATCTCCCGATGCACAGCACGCCTGCGCCGCCGCTGTCTCTGCCACGTGCCCTAATCCCGAGGAGGAGGTCGTGGCCAATCCTGTGCCAGCAAGGCGTCGCACGCCTGCTGCCCAGCAATCCCGCTCTGCTGCACCCACCGCTGTCTCTGCCACGTGTCCTAATCCGGAGGAGGAGGTCGTGGCTGATCCTGTGCCAGCAAGGCGTCGCACGCCTGCTGCCCAGCAATCCCGCTCTGCTGCACCCACCGCTGTCTCTGCCGCGTGCCCTAATCCCGAGGAGGAGGTCGTAACCAATCCTGTGCCAGCAAGGCGTCGCACGCCTGCTGCCCAGCAATCCCGCTCTGATGCACCCACCGCTGTCTCTGCCGCGTGCCCTAATCCCGAGGAGGAGGTCGTAACCAATCCTGGGCCAGCAGGGCGTCACACTCCTGCTGCCCAGCAATCCCGCTCTGCTGCACCCACCGCTCTAAATAAACAAATCCAATATCTACGACGGTCATCCAGAAAAATTAAGGCCCACAAAAAATGAATTTATGATCAACATATTTCAGTGACCAAATTAAATGAGAAATTTGTATTTTCGAAATTTCAAAGCACACTTTTATCTAAAAAGTGTTATAATGCTATTGCCATTCACTCAATATTTTGTATCTAAGAAATAATTAGTATTATTGTTATTTGATTCTGACTATAAGAAACTGTACCACTTTAAATACATTCTGCATGTAATTGTAAAAAAGAGTGGTATTTCTACTTTGTCGCGTAATGGCGACTTAAACTCTAATGCATTTTTTGTATTCAAAAAGCCGGACGCTTATTAAGATAGGTTAGTACAACTGTCAACACACAGTCATTTGGAAATATTCCTTTCGCAAACATTATTTTCCTGATATTTAACTCAGTCAGTGACAAGATCACCCCTGATTCCTCCCTTGAGTATTTAAAATAATAAACGCCTACGAAGATTTCATTAAAAGCTTGTTTGGCAGCTCTCATTAAAACTTATCTCACGGTAATCTATGATGAAATTTTTGTAGTGAACAGCTCTACTACTATGTCAGTGTATAATAATGTCAACTATGAAAAACCATCAACATGCTAGTGGATTCCTTTACAAGCTTGATTCGGCAGACCATTATCTTAGTAAACCACGTGGTAAACTGTGATAAAAAAACTCTAGTCATCAATAGCGTTATTTACAATTGTTTATTTTATTAGTAATTTATGATTTCCAATGATTGACATGCAAGTAAAAATTGTTTTTTATATTCACGAATTATTCTTTCCAACATATTCTCCCTTGTAGAACGTGGTTATTAATAACATCTTAAATAGATAATAAAATTGTCACAATTCATATACTTTCTGTAAATACAATATCACAAGCCTTTTCGTTAGTTTTGGTAATTCTGTGGCTTCCAAGACTAAGTGCACTTTTTTTATTTTCGAGATTATTGGCTTAAAAGGTTAAAGAGCTACTTTTAAATAGTAAATCGACGATCGAAAAGCTCTCCGAGCGTTTCTCGACGATCGCAAAGCCTTCCGAGCGTTTCTCGACGATCGCGAAGCCTTCCGAGGGTTTCTCAACGACCAAGAAAACCCTCCAAGTGTTTCTCAACGATCGAAAAGCCTTCCAAGCGTTTCTCGACGATCGAGAAGCCTTTCCAGAGTCCTTTGACGATCGATGAGCCCTCCAAATGTCACATGCCAATCAAGAAGCCCTCAGAGTGTTTCTCGATAATCAAAAAACCCTCCGAGTGTTTCTCGATAATCGCAAAGCCTTCCGAGCGTCTCTAAGCGATCAAGAAACCCTCCAAGTGTTTCTCAACGATCGGAAAACCTTCCAAACGTTTCTCGACGATCAAGAAGCCTTCCCAAAATCTTTTGACAATCGATAAGCCCTCCAAATGTCACTAGCCGATCGAAAAGCCCTCTGGGTAATTCTCGACGATCAAAAAACTTTCCGGGTGTTTCTCAACGATTGAAAAGCCTTCCAAGCATTTCTCGACGATCAAAAAACCTTTCCAGAATCCTTTGACGATCGATGAGCGCTCCAAAAGTCACATGCGAATTAAGAAGCCCTCCGAGTGTTTCTTGACGATCGAGAAGCCCTCTAAGAGTTCCTCGACGATTAAAGAGCCCTCCGAGCGTTTCTTGACGATCCAAAAGCTTTCTAAGCGTTTCTCAACGATCAATAAGCCTTCCCAGAATCCTTTGAAGTCAATAAGCCCTCCAAATGTCACATGCCGATCGAAAAGCCCTTCGAGTGTTTATCAACAACTGAGAAGCCCTCCAAGTGTTTCTCAACGATCAAGAAGCACTTCGAGCATTTCTCGATGATCAAGAAGCCTTCCCAGGATCCTTTGACAATCGATAAGCCCTCGCATTGTCACATGCCAATCGAAAAGCCCTCCGAAAGTTTCTCGACAATCAAGAAGCCCTTCAAGTGTTTCTCAACAATCGAGAAGCTCTCTGAGCGTTTCTCGGTGATCGAAAAGCCTTACTAGAATTCTTTAAAAGTTAATGAGCCCACTAAATTTCACATACCGATCGAAAAGCCCTCCGAGTGTTTCTCAACGATTCAAGAACCCTCCAAGTGTTTCTCGACGAACAAGAAGCTCTCCGATCATTTCTGAACAATCGATAAGCCCTCTAAATGTCGCATGCCGATCGAGTAGCCCTCCGAGAGTTACTAAACATTAAAAAAGCTCTCCGAGCGTTTCTTGACGATCAAGAAGCCTTCCCAAAATCCTTTGACGATCGATAAGCCCTCCAAATGTCAGATGCCAATCATGGAGCCCTCCAAGTGTTTCTCGACTAACGAAAAGCCTTTCCAGAATCCTTGAACTATTGATGAGCCCTCTAAATGTCACATGCCGATCAAAAAGCTCTCCAAGTGTTTTTTGATAATAAGAAAGCTCTTTGAGTGTTTCTCGACGATTTAAACGCCCTCTCAGAATTTTTCGACTATTGGTAAACCTCCCGAGCGTTTCTAGACGATCGAAAAGCCTTTTCAGAATACTTTGACAATCGATAAGCCCCCTTATTGTCACATGCCAATTAAAAAGCCCTCCAGGTGTTTCTCAACAATCAAGAAGCTCTCTGAGCGTTTCTCGGTGATCGAAAAGCCTTACTAGAATTCTTTAAAAGTTAATGAGCCCACTAAATTTCACATACCGATCGAAAAGCCCTCCGAGTGTTTCTCAACGATTCAAGAACCCTCCAAGTGTTTCTCGACGAACAAGAAGCTCTCCGATCATTTCTGAACAATCGATAAGCCCTCTAAATGTCGCATGCCGATCGAGTAGCCCTCCGAGAGTTACTAAACATTAAAAAAGCTCTCCGAGCGTTTCTTGACGATCAAGAAGCCTTCCCAAAATCCTTTGACGATCGATAAGCCCTCCAAATGTCAGATGCCAATCATGGAGCCCTCCAAGTGTTTCTCGACTAACGAAAAGCCTTTCCAGAATCCTTGAACTATTGATGAGCCCTCTAAATGTCACATGCCGATCAAAAAGCTCTCCAAGTGTTTTTTGATAATAAGAAAGCTCTTTGAGTGTTTCTCGACGATTTAAACGCCCTCTCAGAATTTTTCGACTATTGGTAAACCTCCCGAGCGTTTCTAGACGATCGAAAAGCCTTTTCAGAATACTTTGACAATCGATAAGCCCCCTTATTGTCACATGCCAATTAAAAAGCCCTCCAGGTGTTTCTCAACAATCAAGAAGCTCTCTGAGCGTTTCCGATGATCAAAAGCCTTCCCAGAATCCTTGGTTGATCAATAAGCCCTCTTAATGTCACATGCCGATTAAGAAGCCCTCCAAGTGTTTTTAAACAATGTAAAATAACTCCGAGTGTTTCTCAACAATCAAGAAGCCCGCTAAGCGTTTTTTGACGATCAAAAAGTCCTCCGAGTGATCCTCGACAATCGAAAAGCCTTTTATGCGTTTTTTAAAATTCAAGAAGCCTTTCTAGAATCCTGTGATAATCGGTAAGCCTTTTTAATGTCACAAGCCGATCGAGAAGCCCTGCGAGAGTTTTTCAATGATCAAGAAGCCTTCCCTGAATCCTTTCACGATCTGTAAGCCCATTAATTGTCACGTGCCGATCGAGAAGCCCTTTGAGGGTTTTGGACGATCAAAAAGCTCTCCAAGCGTTTGTCAACGATCGAGAAGCCATCCTAGAATCCTTTGACGAACGAGAAGCCCTCCAAATGTCATGCCAATTAGGAGGCCCTCCGAGTGTTTCTCAACGATGTAGAAGCTCTCTGAGCAATTGTTGACGTTCAATAAGCCTTCCCAAAATACTTTGACGATCGATAAGCCCCCTAAATGTCACATGTTGATTAAGAAGCACTTTAAGTGTTCTTAACAATCAAGAAACTGTCTGAGCGGTTCCAACAGTCAAGAGCCTTTCCAGAATCCTTTGACGATCGATAAGCCCTCCAAATTTCACATGCCAATCGAAAAGCCCTCTAAGTGTTTCTTGACGACTGGAAAGCATACCGAGCGTTTCTTGACTAACGAAAAGCCTTTTTAGAATCCTTCATTTATTTATGAGCCCTCTAAATGTCACATGCCGATCGAGAAGCCCTCCGAGTGTTTCTCGATAATGAGGAAGCCCTCTGAGTGTTTCTCGACAATTAAAAAGCCCTCTGAGCATTTCTCGACAATTAGAAAAACTTCCGAGCAATTCCCGACGATTAAGAAGCCTTTTCAGAATCTCTTTACAGCCGATAAGCCCTTTAAATGTCACATGCCGATCGAATGGCCCTCCAAGAGTTTTTAAACGATAAAAAAGCGCTCCAAGCGTTTCTTGACGATCGAGAAGCCTTCCCAAAAAACTTTGACGATTAATAAGGCCTTTAAAATTCACATGCCAATTGAGAAGCCCTCCGAGTGTTTCTTGATGATACAAAGCTCTCCGAGTGTTTTTCAACGATCGAAAAGCTCTCTAAGCGTTTCTGACGATCGAGAGCCTTTCCTAAATCCTTTGTTGAACGATAAGCCCTCTAAATGTCACACGCCGATCGAGTAGCCCTCCGAGTGTTTATCAATGATGAAGGAGCCGTCTGAGTGTCTTTTAACGATCGAAAAGCTTTTCGAGCGTTTCTCGACGATCGGGAAGCCCTTCCTAAATTCTTTGACGATTGATGAGCCCTCTATATGTCACATGCCGATCAAAAAGCCCTCCAAGTATTTCTTGATAATAAAAAAGCTCTCTAAGTGTTTCTTCGACGATTGAGAAGCCCTCTGACAATTTGTCGACTATTGGAAAGCCTTCTGAGCGTTTCTTGACGATCAAGAAGCCCCTCTAAGTGTTTCTCGACAATCGAAAAGCTTTTTAAGCGCTTTTCGACAATCAAAAAGCCTTTCCAGAATTCTGTGACGATTAATAAGCCCTTCAAATGTCACATGCCAATCGAAAAGCCACCAAGTGTTTTACTACGATCAAGGAGCTCTCCGATTATTTCCCGACGATCGAGAAGCTTTCCCCAAATTCTTTGACGATGGAAAAGCTCTCTAAATATCACATGCCAATCAAGAAGCCCTTTGAGTGTTTCTTAATGATCGAAAAGCTATCTGAGCGTTTTTTGACGATCAGAAAGCCCTGCGAATGATTTTTAACGATCAAGAAGCCCTTCGAGCGTTTCTCGACAATCGGAAAGCCCTTCCAGAATTCTCTGGCGATTAATGAGCCCTCTAAATGTCACATGCCGATTAAAAAGCTCTCCGAGTGTTTTTCGATAGTAAGAAAGCTCTTTGAGTGTTTCTCGACGATTGAAACGCCCTCTAAAGATTTTTCGACTATTGGGAAGCCTCCCGAGCGTTTCTAGGCGATGAAAAAGCCTTTTCCGAAAGCTTTGACGATCGATAAGCCCCCTTATTGTCACATGCCGATCGAAAAGCCCTACGGGTGTTTCTCAACAATCAAGAAGCTATCTGAGCGTTTCCGATGATCGAAAGCCTTCCCAGAATCCTTCGTTGATCGATAAGCCCTCTTAATGCCACATGCCGACTGAGAAGCCCTCCGAGTGTTTTTAAACGATGTAGAATATCTCCGAGTGTTTCTTAACAATCAAGAAGCCCTCTGAGTGATCCTCGATGATCGAAAAGCCTTTTATGCGTTTCTTGAAAATCGAGAAGCCTTTCTAGAATCCAGTGATAATCGGTAAGCCTTATTAATGTTACAAGCCGATAGAGAAGCCCTCCGAGAGTTTTTCAATGATCGAGAAGCCTTCCCAGAATTCTTTGACGACCGGTAAGTCCATTAAATGTCACGTGCCGATCGAGAAGCCCTTTGAAGGTTTTGAATGATCAAAAAGCTCTCCAAGCGTTTGTCATCGATCGAGAAGCCTTTCAAGAATTCTTCGACGAACGATAATTCCTCCAAATGTCACATGCCGATCAAGAGGCCCTCTGAGTGTTTTTAAATGATGAAGAATATCTCCAAGTGTTTTTTAACGATCGAGAAGCCCTCTAAACGTTTTTTGACGATCGAGAAGCCCTCCGAGTGATTCTCGACAATCGAAGAGCCTTTTAAGCTTTTTTCGACAATCTAGAAGCCTTTTGAGAATCCCCTGACAATTAATAAGCCTTCTAAATGTCACAAGCCAATCGAAAAGCCCTCCAATTGTTTCTTGACGATCAAGAATCCCTTCGATCGTTTCTCGACGATGAAAAACCTATCTAAGTGTTTCTCAACGATCGAGAAGCTCTTTGATTATTTTTCGACGATCGAGAGCCTTCCCAGATTTCTTTGTTGATCAATAAGCCCTCTCAATGTCACATGCCGATCAGAAAGCCCTCCAAGTGTTACTAAACAATCAAGAAGCTCTCTGAGCGTTTCTTGACGATCATGAAGCCTTTCCAAAATCCTTTGACAATGAATGAGCCCAATAAATGTCACATGCCAATCAAAAAGCCCTCCGAGTGTTTTTCAATGAAAAAAAGCCCTCCCAGTGTTTTTCGACGATACAGAAGCTCTCCCAGAATTCTTTGACGATCGATAAGACCACCAAATGTTACATGTTAATTAAAAAGCACTCCGAGTGTTTTTCGACGACTGGAAAGCATTCCGAGCGTTTCTCGACTAATAAAAAGCCTTCCCAGGATCCTTTAACTATTAATGAGCACTCTAAATGTCACATGCCGATCGAGAAGCCCTCCGAGTGTTTCTCGATAACGAGGAAGCCCTCTGAGTGTTTCACGACAATTAAAAAGCCCTCTGAGCATTTCTCGACAATTAGAAAAACTTCCGATCATTTCCCGACGATTAAAAAGCCTTTCCAGAATCCTTTTACAGCCAATAAGCCCTTTAAATGTCACATGCCGATCGAATAGCCCTCCAAGAGTTTTTTAACGATGGAAAAGCGCTCCAAGCATTTCTCGACGATCGAGAAGCCTTCTCAAAAGCCTTTAACGATTAATAAGGCCTTTAGAATTCACATGCCAAATGAGAAGCCCTTCGAGTATTTCTTGATGATAACGAAGCTCTCCGAGTGTTTTTCAACGATCGAAAAGCTCTCTTAGCGTTTCCGACGATCAAGAGCCTTTCCTAAATCCTTTGTTGAACGATAAGCCCTCTGGATGTCACACGCCGATCGAGTAGCCCTCCGAGTGTTTCTCAATGATCAAGAAGCCCTCTAAGTGTCTTTTAACGATCGAAAAGCTTTTCAAGCGTTTCTCGACGATCGGGAAGCCCTTCCTGAATTCTTTGACAATTGATGAGCCCTCTATATGTCACATGCCGATCGCAAAGCCCTCCAAGTATTTCTTGATAATAAAAAAGCTCTTTAAGTGTTTCTCCGACGATTGAGAAGCCCTCTGACCATTTGTCGAATATTAGAAAGCCTTCTGAGCGTTTCTTGACGATCAAAAGCCTTCCTAGAATCCTTTATTTATTGATGAGCCCTTTTAATGTCACATGCAGATCGAGAAGCCTTCCAAGTGTTTCTCGACAATCGAAAGGTTCTCTAAACGTTCCTCAACGATCGGGAAACCCCTTGAGAGTTTTTTGACAATCGAAAAGCCTTTTAAGCGTTTCCTGACGATCGGGAAGCCCCTCTGAGTGTTTCTCGACAATCGAAAAGCTTTTTAAGCGCCTTTCGACGATTACGAAGCCTTTCCAGGATTCTGTGACAACTAATAAGCCCTCCAAATGTCACATGCCGATCGAAAAGCCACGAAGTGTTTCACAACGATCAAGAAGCTCTCCGATTACTTCTCGACGATCTAAAAGCTTTTACCAAATTCTCTAACGATCAATTAGCCCTCCAAATGTCACATGCCGATCAAGAAGCCCTCTGATTTTGTCTCTACGATTGACAAGCCTTCCTTAAAGCCTTTGACGATCGTTAAGCCCTTCAAATAACACATGCCAATCGAAAAGCCCTCCAAGTGTTTTTCAACGATGTAGAAGCTCTTCGAGCGTTTGTCGATGATCAGAAAGCCCTTTGAGTGTTTCTAAACGATCGAGAAGCCTTTTGAGCGTTTCTCGACTATTAGAAAGCCCTCTTAGTGTTTTATGACATTAAAAAAGCCTTTTAAGAGCTCCTCGACGATCAAGAAGCCTTTCTAGAATTCTGTTACAATTGATAATCTCTCTAAATGTCAAATACCGATCAAAAAGCCCTTCAAGTGTTTTTAACGATGTAGAAGCTTTCTGAGTGTTTGTCGACGATCAATAAGAAGTCTCAGAAATCTTTCACGATTAATAAGCCTCCTAAATGTCACATGTTAATCAAGAAGCCCTTCGAGTTTTTCTCAACGATTCAGGAGCTCTCCGAGCGTTTGTCGACCATCAAGAAGCCCTCTGAGTGTTTCTCAACAATTATGAATCTCTTTGGGCAGTTCTTGACGATCGGAAATCCTCCGAGTGTTTCTTGACGATCGAAAAGCCTTTTAAGCGCTTCTCGACGATCGAGAAGCCCTTACAGAATAAATAGCAAATTGATAAGCCCTCCTAATGTCACATGCAAATTAAAACGCCCTTTAAGTGTTTTTCAACGATGAAGAAGCGCTCTGAGCATTTCTTAACGATCGAGAAGCCTCCCAAAAAGCCTTTGACTATTAATAAGCCCTCTAAATGTCACATGCCAATCAAAAAGCCCTCTGAGTGTTTCTCAATGATGAAGAAGCCCTCTGAGTGTCTTTTAACGAGCGATAAAGCTTTCCGAGCGTTTCTTGACGATCAAAAGCCTTCCTAGAATCCTTTATTTATTGATAAGCGCTTTTAATGTCACATGCAGATCGAGAAGCCCTCCAAGTGTTTCTCGACAATCGAAAGGTTCTCTAAACGTTCCTCAACGATCGGGAAACCCTTTGAGAGATTTTTGACAATCGAATAGACTTTTAAGCGTTTCCTGACGATCGGAAAGCCCCTCTGAGTGTTTCTTGACAATCAAAAAGCTTTTTAAGCGCCTTTCGACGATCACGAAGCCTTTCCAGAATTCTGTGACAACTAATAAGCACTCAAATGTCACATGCCGATCGAAAAGCCACCAAGTGTTTCACATCGATCAAGAAGCTCTCCGATTATTTCTCGACGATCTAAAAGCTTTCACCAAATTCTCTAACGATCAAATAGCTCTCTAAATATCACATGCCAATCAAGAAGCCCTTTAAGTGTTTCTTAACGATCGAAAAGCTATCCGAGCATTTTTCAACGATGAGAAAGCCCTGCGAATGATTTTTAACGATCAAGAAGTTTTTCGAGCGTTTCTCGACGATCGGAAAGCCCTGCCGGAATTCGTTGACGATTAATGAGCCCTCTAAATGTCACATGCTGTTGAAAAAGCTCTCCAAGTGTTTCTCGACAGTAAGAAAGCTCTTCGAGTGTTTCTCGACGATCGAGAAGCCCTTCGAGCATTTTTTGACGATCGGAAAGCCTTTACAGAAGTTTTTAACAATTGATGATCCCTTTAAATGTCACATGCCGATCGAAAACCCCTCCAAGGGGTTTCTCGATAATGAAGAAGCTCTCTGAGTTTTCTCAACGATTAAAAAGCCCTTTGAGCATTTTTCGACTATTGGAAAGGCTTTCGAGCGTTTCTTGACGATTGAGAGCCTTTCTAGTATTCTTTGTTGATTGATAAGCCCTCTAAATATTACATGTCTATTAGTAAGCCTTCGGACCGTTTTTTAACGATGTAGAATATCTCCGAGTGTTTTTTTACGATTCAAAAGCCCTCCAAGTGTTTCTTAACGATTTAGAAGCTCTCCTAGCGTTTGTCAACGATCAATAAGCCTTTCTAGAATACTTTGACGATCGATAAGCCCCTTAAATGTAACATGGTAATTAAGTAGCCCTTCGAATGTTCCTCAACGATCAAGAAGCTTTCTAAGCGTTTTCGACGATCGAGAGCCTTCCCAGATTCCTTTGTTAATCGATAAGCCCTCTAAATGTCAAATGCCAATCAAGAAGCCCTCCGAGTGTTTCTTGACGATCAAGAAGCCCTCCCAAAATCCTTTGACAATCGATGAGCCCAATAAATGTCACATGCCAATCAAGAAGCCCTCCAAGTGTTTTTCAATGAAAAAAAGCCCCCCCAGTGTTTTTCGACGATACAGAAGCTCTCCGAGAATCCTTTGACGATCGATAAGCCCTCCAAACGTTACATGCCAATCAAAAAGCCCTCCGAGTGTTTCTCGACGACTGGAAAGGATTTCGAGCGTTTCTTGACTAACGAAAAGCCATTCCAGAATCCTTTAACTATTGGTGAGCCCTCTGAATGTCACATGCCGATCGAGAAGCACTCCGAGTATTTCTCGATAATGAGGAAGCCCTCTGAGTGTTTCTCGACGATTAAAAAGCCCTCTGAGCATTACTCGACAATTAGGAAAACTTCCGAGCATTTCCCGACGATTAAGAAGCCTTCCCAGAATCCTTTCACAGCCGATGAGCCCTTTAAATGTCACATGCCGATCGAATAGCCCTCCAAGAGTTTTTTAACGATGGAAAAGCGCTCCAAGCGTTTCTCGACGATCGAGAAGCCTTCTCAAAAGCCTTTGACGATTAATGAGGCCTTTAGAATTCACATGCCAAATGAGAAGCCCTTCGAGTATTTCTTGATGATAACGAAGCTCTCCGAGTGTTTTTCAACGATCGAAGAGCTTTTCGAGCGTTTCTCGACGATCGGGAAGCCCTTCCTGAATTCTTTGACGATTAATGAGCCCTCCATATGTCACATGCCGATCAAAACTTCCTCCAAGTATTTCTTGATAATAAAAAAGCTCTCTAAGTGTTTCTTCGACGATTGAGAAGCCCTCTGACCATTTGTCGACTATTGGAAAGCCTTCTGAGCGTTTCTTGACGATCAAGAGCCTTCCTAGAATCCTTTATTTATTGATAAGCCCTTTCAATGTCACATGCAGATCGAGAAACCTTCCAAGTGTTTCTCGACCATCGAAAGGTTCTCTCAACGTTTCTCAACGATCGTGAAACCCTTTAAGAGTTTCTTGACAATCAAAAAGCCTTTCAAGCGTTTCTTGACGATCGGGAAGCCCCTCTAAGTGTTTCTCGACAATCGAGAAGCTTTTTAAGCGCCTTTCGACGATCAAGGAGCCTTTCCATAATTCTGTGACGGTTAATAAGCGCTTTAAATTTCACATGCCGATCAAAAAGCCACCAAGTGTTTCACAACGATCAAGAAGCTCTCCGATTATTTCTCGACGATCAAGAAGCTTTCCCCGAATTCGTTGACGATCAAAAAGCTCTCTAAATATAACATGCCAATCAAGAAGCCCTTTCAGTGTTTCTTAACGATCGAAAAGATATCCGAGCGTTTTTTGACGATCAGAAAGCCCTCCGAATATTTTCTAACGATCAAGGAGCCCTTCGAGCGTTTCTCGACGATCGGAAAGCTCTTCTAGAATTGTTTGACGATTGATGAGCCCTCTAAATGTCACATGCCGATCAAAAAGCTCTCCAAGTGTTTTTCGATAGTAAGGAAGCTTTTTGAGTGTTTTTCGACGATTGAAACGCCCTCTAAAGATTTTTCTACTAATGGGAAGCCTCCCGAGCGTTTCTAGACAATCAAAAAGCCTTCTCAGAATACTTTGACGATCGATAAGCCCCCTTATTGTCACATGCCGATCAAAAAGCCCTTTGGGTGTTTCTCCACAATCGAGAAGCTATCTGAGCGTTTCCGATGATCAAAAGCGTTCCCAGATTCCTTTGTTGATCGATAAGCCCTCTTAATGTCACATGCCGATTGTGAAGCCCTCCGAGTGTTTTTAAACGATGTAACATAACTTCGAGTGTTTCTTAACGATCAAGAAGCCCTCTGAGCGTATTTTGACGATCAAAAAGCCCTCCGAGTGATTCTCGACGATCGAAAAGCCTTTTATGCGTTTTTTGAGAATAAAGAAGCCTTTTTAGAAACCTGTAATGATCGGTAAGCCTTCTTAATGTCACAAGCCAATCAAGAAGCCCTCCGAGAGTTTTTCAATGATCGAGAAGCCTTCCCAGAATTCTTTGACGACCGGTAAGTCCATTGAATGTCACGTGCTAATCGAGAAGCCCTTTGAGGGTTTTAAACGATCAAAAAGCTCTCCAAGCGTTTGTCAACGATCGAAAAGCCTTTCTAGAATCCTTCGACGAACGATAAGCCCTTTAAATGTCACATGCCGATCAAGAGGCCCTCTGAGTGTTTCTCAACGATGTAGAAGCTTCCTGAGCAATTGTCGACGTTTAATAAGCCTTTCCAAAATACTTTGACGATCTATAAGCCCCCTGAATGTCACATGCCGATCAAAAAGCTCTACGGGTGTTTCTTAACAATAAAGAAGCTCTCTGAGCGTTTCCGACGATCGAGAGCCTTCCCAGATTCCTTTGTTGACCGATAAGCCCTCTTAATGTCACATGCCGATCAGGAAGACCTCCGAGTGTTTTTGAACGATAAAGAATATCTTTAAGTGTTTTTTAACGATCGAGAAGCCCTCTAAACGTTTTTTAACGATCGAGAAGCCCTCCGAGTGATTCCCGAGGATTGAAGAGCCCTTTAAGCATTTTTCGACAATCTAGAAGCCTTATAAGAATTCCGTGACAATTGATAATCCTTCTTAATGTCACAAGCCAATCGAGAAGCCCTCTTAGTGTTTCTTGACGATTAAAAATTCCTTCGATTGTTCCTCGACGATGAAAAACCCATCTGAGTGTTTTTCGACGATCGAAAAGCCTTTTGAGCGCTTCTTAACAATCGAGAAGCCCTTTCAAAATTCTTCGACGATCGATAAGCCCTCCAAATGTCATATATCGATCAAGAAGCCGTCTGAGTGTTTCTTAACGATCAAGAAGCTCTTTAATTATTTTTCGACGATCGAGAAGCCTTTCCAGATTTCTTTGACAATCGAAAAGCTCTTACAATATCACATGCTGATCAAGAGGCGATCTAAGTGTTATTTAACGATCAAAAAGTTCTCCGATTGTTTGTTGACGATCAGAAAGCTCTCCGAGTGTTTTTCAACGATCGAGAAGCCCTTCGAGCGTTTTTTGAGGATGGAAAAGCCCTTACAGAAGTTCTTAACAAATGATGATCCCTTTAAATGTCACATGCCGATTGAAAACCCCTCCAAGGGTTTCTCGATAATAAAAAAGCTCTCTGAGTTTTCTTAACGATTGAATAGCCCTCTGAGCATTTTTCGACTATTGGGAAGGCTTTCGAGCGTTTCTTGACAATTGAGAGTCTTCCCAGAATTTTTTATTAATCGATAAGCTCTCTAAATGTCACATGCCAATTAGGAAGCCCTTCGAGAGTTTTTAACCAATATAGAATATCTTTAAGTGTTTCCTAACAATCAAGAAGCCCTCTAAATGTTTTCTAACGATTTAGAAGCTCTCCGAGCGTCTGTCGACGATCAATAAGCCTCTTCAGAATCCTTTGTCAATCAATAAGCCTTCTAAATGTCACATGCCGATCGAAAAGCCCTCCGAGTGTTTCTCAACGATGTAGGAGCTTTCCAAGCGTTTCTCGACGATCAAGAAGCCTTTTCAGAATCCTTAAACGATCATTAAGCTCTCCAACTGTCGCATGGTGACAAGAAGCTCTCCGAGTGTTTCTCAACCATCTAAAAGCTCTCTGAGCGTTTGTCGACGATGAGAAAGCTCTCCGAGTGTTTTTTAACGAGAGAGAAGCCCTTCGAGCGTTTCTTGACAATCGGAAAGCCCTTACAGAATTCTTTGACAACTAATAAGCCCTCTAAATGTCACATGCCAATTAAGAAGCCCTCTAAGAGTTTCTTGATAATAAGGAAGCTCTCTAAGTGTTTCTCGACGATCAATAAGCCCTCTAAATGTCACGTGCCGATTAAAAAGCCCTCCGAGTGTTTCTCAACGATTTAGAAGCTCTCCGAGCGGTTCTCGAAGATTAAGAAGCCTTCCTAGAAGCCTTTGACAATCGATAAGGCCTCTAAATGTCAAATGCCAATTAAGAAGCCCTCCGAATGTTTCTTAACAATATTAAAGCTCTCCGAGCGTTTGTCGACAATCAGAAAGCCCTTTGAGTGTTTCTTAACAATGGAGAAGCCCTTTAAGCGCTTTTTGACGGTCGAGAAGCCTTTCCAGAATTCTGTCACGATAAATAAACCCTCTAAATGTCACATGTCGATCGAAAAGCACTTCAAGTGTTTCTTAATAATAAGGAAGCTCTCTAAGTGTTTTTTGATGATTAAAAAGCCCTTTGAGCATTTTTTGACTATTAAAAAGCCTTTTAAGCGTTTCTCGACGATCAAAAAGCCTTCATAGAATACTTTGACGATCGGAAAGTCCCCTCACTGTCACATGTTAATCAAGAAGCCCTGCGGATGTTTCTCAACAATCAAAAAGCTCTCTAAGCGTCTCCTACGGTCAAGAGCCTTCCCAGTATTCTTTGTTTATCGATTAGCCCTCTAAATGTCACATGTTAATTAGGAAGCCTTCCGAGTGTTTTTAACGATGTAGAATATCTCCGAGTGTTTTTTAACGATTAAAAAGCCCTCCAAGTGTTTCTTAACGATGTAGAAGCTATCTTAGCGTTTTTCAACGATTTATAAGCCTTTCTAGAATACTTTGACGATCAAAAAGCCCCCTCAATGTCACATATTAATTATGTAGCCCTTCGAATGTTTCTCAACGATCAAGAAGCTTTCTAAGCGTTTCCGACGATCAAGAGCCTTCCCAAAATTCTTTGTTAATCGATAAGTCCTCTAAATGTCACATGCCAATTAGGAAGCCCTTCGAGAGTTTCTAAACAATGTCGAATATCTCTGAGTGTTTCTCAACGATCAAGAACGCCTCTGAATGTTTTTCACCGATGTGGAAGCTCTCCGAGCGTTTGTCAATGATCAAGAAGCCTTTCCGGAATCCTTTGACAATCAACAAGCCCTTTAAATGTCACATGCCAATCGAAAAGCCCTCAAAATGTCTCTTAACGATGTAGGAGCTTTCCAAGCGTTTGTCGACGATCAAGAAGCCTTTCCAGAATCCTCAAACAATCGATAAGCTCTCCAACTGTCGCATGGTGACAAGAAGCTCTCCAAGTGTTTCTCAACGATCAAGAAGCTCTCTGAGTGTTTGTCGACAATAAGAAAGCCCTCCGAGTGTTTTTTAAACGATAGAGAAGCCCTTCGAGCGTTACTCGACAATCGGAAAGCCCTTACAAAATTTTTTGACAGCTAATGAGCCCTCTAAATGTCACATGCCGATTAAGAAGCCCTCTAAGAGTTTTTCGATAATAAGAAAGCTCTCTAAGTGTTTCTCGACTATCAATAAGCCCGCTTGAAGTCACATGCCGATCGAAAAGCCCTCCAAGTGTTTCTTAACAAACAAGAAGCTTTCTAAGCGCTTCCGACGATCGAGAGTCTACCCAGAATTTTTTGTTGATCGATAGGCCCTCTAAATGTCACATGCCGATCAAGAATCCCTCCTAGTGTTTTTGAACGATGTCAAATATTTGCAAGTGTTTCTCAACATTTGAGAAGCCCGCCAAACGTTTTTAGACTATCTAAAAGCCCTTCGAGTGATTCTCAAAGATCGAAGAGTCTTTTAAGCGTTTTTCGATCATCAAGAAGCCTTTCCAGAATCCTGTGACGATCGATAAGACTTCCAAATGTCACATGCCAATTAATAAGCCCTTTAAATGTTGCTTAACGATGTAGAAGTTCTCCAATTTTTTGTCAACGATCAAAATGCCTTTTCAGAATCGTTGGACGATCGATAAGCCCTCCAAATGTCACATGCCGATCAAGAAGCTCTCCCAATGTTTTTGAACGATGTCAAATATCTGCAAGTGTTTCTCAACGATCAAGAAGCCCGCCGAACGTTTTTAGACTATCAAAAAGCCCTTTGAGTGATTCTCAAAGATCGAAAAGTCTTTTAAGCGTTTTTCGTTCATCAAGAAGCCTTTCCAGAATCCTGTGACGATCGATAAGCCTTCCAAATGTCACATGCCGATCAATAAGCCCTTCAAATGTTGCTTAACGATGTAGAAGTTCTCCAAACTTTTTTCAACTATTAAAAAGACTTTTCAGAATCGTTGGACGATCGATAAGCCCTCCAAATGTCACATGCCGATTGTAAAGCTCTCCGAGTGTTCCTCAGTGATCGAGAATCTCTTTGAGCGTTTGCTAACGATCAGGAAGCCCTCTGAGTGTTTCTCAACGATCGAAACTCCGTTCAAGCGTTTCTCAACGATCGGAAAGCGCTCTGAGAGTTTCTCGACGATCGAAAAGTCTTTGGAGCACTTCTCAACAATCGAGAAGCCGTTCTAGAATCCAACGACAATCGATAAGCCTCCTAAATGTCACATGCTGATCAAGAAGCCCTCCGAGTGTTTCTCAACGATCAAAAAGCTCTCCAATTATATTTCGACGATCGAAAAGCCTTTCTAAAATTCTTTGACGATTGATGAGCCCTCTAAATGTCACATGCCGATTAAGAAGCCCTCTAAGAGTTTTTCGATAATAAGAAAGCTCTCTAAGTGTTTCTCGATGATCAATAAGCCCGCTTAATGTCACATGCCGATCAAGAAGCCCTTCCAGTGTTTTTGAACGATGTCAAATATCTGCAAGTGTTTCTCAACGATCAAGAAGCCCGCCGAACGTTTTTAGACTATCAAAAAGCCCTTTGAGTGATTCTCAAAGATCGAAAAGTCTTTTAAGCGTTTTTCGTTCATCAAGAAGCCTTTCCAGAATCCTGTGACGATCGATAAGCCTTCCAAATGTCACATGCCGATCAATAAGCCCTTCAAATGTTGCTTAACGATGTAGAAGTTCTCCAAACTTTTTTCAACTATTAAAAAGACTTTTCAGAATCGTTGGACGATCGATAAGCCCTCCAAATGTCACATGCCGATTGTAAAGCTCTCCGAGTGTTCCTCAGTGATCGAGAATCTCTTTGAGCGTTTGCTAACGATCAGGAAGCCCTCTGAGTGTTTCTCAACGATCGAAACTCCGTTCAAGCGTTTCTCAACGATCGGAAAGCGCTCTGAGAGTTTCTCGACGATCGAAAAGTCTTTGGAGCACTTCTCAACAATCGAGAAGCCGTTCTAGAATCCAACGACAATCGATAAGCCTCCTAAATGTCACATGCTGATCAAGAAGCCCTCCGAGTGTTTCTCAACAATCAAAAAGCTCTCTAATTATATTTCGACGATCGAAAAGCCTTTCTAAAATCCTTTGACGATTGATGAGCCTTCTAAATGTTACATGCCGATTAAGAAGCCCATCGAGTGTTTCTCAACTATCAAAAAGCTCTCTGAGCGTTTCCGACGATCAAGAGCCTTCCAGAATTTTTTGTTGATTGATAAGCCCTTTAAATGTCACATGCCAATCAGGAACCCCTCTGAAAGTTTTTAAACAATGAAGAACATCTCCAAAATTTTTTTAACGATCGAGAATCCCTTCGAATGTTTTTTAACGATGTAGAAGCTCTTCGAGCGTTTGTCGACGATCAAAAATCCTTTCCGGAATCCTTTGACAATCAACAAGCTCCCAAATGTCACATGCCGATCGAGAAGCTCTCTGATTCTTTCACTACGATTGACAAGCCTTTCTTGAAGCCTTTGACAATCGTTGAGCCCTTCAAATAACACATGCCAATCAAGAAGCCCTTCGAGTGTTTCTCGATAATAAAAAAGCCCTTCGAGTGTTTCTCAACGATCGAAAAGCTATCTAAGTGTTTCCGACAATCAATAGCCTTCCCAAAATTCTTTGTTAATCGATAAGCCCTCTGAATGTCACATGCCGATCGAAAAGCACTCCGAGTGTTTCTTAACGATGTAGAAGCTCTTTTAGCGTTTGTCGATGATCAGAAAGCCCTTTGAGTGTTTCTCAACGATCGAGAAGCCCTTTGAGCGTTTCTTGACTATTAGAAAGCCCTGTAAGTGTTTCTTGACGATAAAAAAGCGTTTTGAGCGCTTCTCGACGATCAAGAAGCCTTTCTGGAATTCTGTTACGATTGATTATCTCTCTAAATGTCATACACCCATTAAAAAGCCTTTTAAGATTTCTTAACGATGTAGAAGCTCTCTAAGTGTTTTTGACGATCAATAAGAAGTCTCAGAAATCTTTAACAATTAATAAGCCCCCTAAATGTCATATGTTAATGAAGAAGCCCTTCGAGTTTTTCTCAACGATTCAGGAGCTCTCCGAGCGTTTGTCGACCATCAAAAAGCCCTCCGAGTGTTTCTCAAGAATTATAAATCCCTTTGGGCAGTTCTTGACTATCAAAAAGCCCTCTTAGTGTTTCTCGACGATCGAAGAGCCTTTTAAGCGCTTCTCGACGATCAAGAAGCCCTTGCAAAATCCATAGCTAATTGATAAGCCCTCCTAATGTCACATGCCGATTAAAACGCCCTTCAAGTGTTTTTCAACAATGGAAAAGCGCTCTGAGCGTTTCTCGACGATCGAAAATCCTTCCAAAAAGCCTTTGACTATTATAAGCCCTCTAAATGTCACATGCAAATCAAGAAGCCCTCCGAGTGTTTCACAATGATAAAGTAGCCCTCCGAGTGTTTTTTAACAATCGAAAAGCTTTTCGAGCGTTCCTCGACGATCGGGAAGCCCTTTCAAAATTCTTTGACGATCAATAAGCCCCGTAAATGTCACATGCCGATCAAAAAGCCCTCCGGGTGTTTCCTAACAAACAAGAAGCTTTCTAAGCGTTTCCGACGATCGATAGTCTACCCAGAATTTTTTGTTGATCGATAGGCCCTCTAAATGTCACATGCCGATCAGGAAGCCCTCCTAGTGTTTTAAAACGATGTAAAATATCTGAAAGTGGTTCTCAATGATTGAGAATTCCGCCAAACGTTTTTAGACTATCGAAAAGCCGTTCGAGTGATTCTCAAAGATCGAAAAGCCTTTTAAGCGTTTTTCGATCATCAAGAAGCCTTTTCAGAATCCTGTGATGATCGATAAGACTTCTAAATGTCACATGCCGATCGAGAAGCCCTCCGAGTGTTTTTTGACGTTAAAGAGGCGTTCCAAGTGTTTGTCGACGATCAAGAAGCCTTCTCAGAATCCTTAACGATCAATATGACCATTAAATCTTACATGCCGATCAATAAGCCCTTTAAATGTTTCTTAAAGATGTAGAAGTTCTTTAAACTTTTGTCAACGATCGAGAAGCCTTTTTAGAATCCTTGGACGATCGAAAAGCCCTCCAAATGTCACATGCCAATTAAGAAGCCCTCCGAGTGTTTCTTAACGATTAAAAAGCTCTCCGAGCGTTTGTCGACAATCAGGAAGCTTTCTAAGTGTTTTTTAACGATCAAAAAGCCTTTTAAGCGTTTTTTGACGATCAAAAAGCCCTTTAAGTGTTTTTCGACGATTAAAAAGCCTTTTGAGTGCTTCTTGACGATCAAGTAGCCTTTCCAGAATTTTGAGACGATTGATAAACCCTCCAAATGTCACATGCCGATCGAGAAGCTATCCAAGTGTTTCTGAACGATCGAGAAGCTCTCTGATTATTTCTCAACGATGAAGAAGCCTTCATAGGATTCTTTGACGATCAAAAAGCTCTCTCGAAATCACATGCCAATTGAGAATCCCTTTAACTGTTTCTCAACGATCCAGGAGCTCTCTGAGCGTTTGTCATCGATCAGAAAGCCCTCTAAGTGTTTCTTTACATCCAAAAAGCCTTTTAAGCGCTCCTTGACGATCGAGAAGCCCTTTTAGAGTTCTTTAACGATTACTGATTTCTCCAAATTTCACATGCAGATCGAGAAGCCCTTCGAGTGTTTCTTAACAATCAAGAAGCCCTCCGAGTGTTTCTCGACGATCGAAAAATCTTTTGAGCATTTTTCGACGATTGAGAAGCCTCTTCAGAATCCTGTGACAATCGATAATCCCTTTCAATGTTACATGCCGATCAAGAGGCCCTCTGAGTTTTTCTCGGCAATCGAGAAGCCTTTTGAGCGTTTCTAGACATTCAAAAAGCCGTCAGAGTAGTTCTTGACATTCGTTAAGTCTTCCGAGTGTTTCTCAGCCATCAAGAATCCTTCTGAGAGTTTCTCGATGATCGGGAAGCCCTCTGAGCGTTTCTTGACGATCATTAAGCTTTTCGAGTGTTTCTCGACCATCAAGAAGCGATTGTAGTATTTTTTAACGATCAAGAAGCCTTTACAGAATCCTGTGATGATCGAATAGCCTTCTAAATGTCACATGCTAATTGAAAAGCCCTCTGAGTATTTCTCAACAATTGAAAAGCCCTTCGAGCGTTTCTCGACGATCAAGAAGCCCTCCGACTGTTTTTTAACAATCGAGAAGTCTTTTGGGCAGTTCTTAACGATCGAGAAAACCTTAAGGTGTTTTTTGACGTTCGACAAGGCCTTTGAGTGTTTCTCGACAATTGAGAAGCCTTTTGTGCGTTTCTCATCAATCGAGAAGCCTTTCCAGAATCCTGTGACGATCCATAACCCCTTTTTATGTCACATGATGATCAAGAAGCCCTCTGAGTTTCTCTTGACAATCGAAAAATCTTTTAAGTGTTTTTCAACGATCGAAAAGCCTTCTGAGCGTTTCTTGACGAGCATTAAGCTTTTTGAGTGTTTCTTGACGATCGAGAGGCGTTTAAAGCGTTTCTTGACGATCGAAAAGCCTTTCCAGAATCTAGTGACGATCAATAAGCATTCTAAATGTTACATGCCGATTAAAAAGCCTTTTAAGTGTTTCCTAACGATCAAAAAGCCCACTGAGCGTTTGTTGACGATCAGAAAGCCTTCCAAATGTCTCTCAACGATCGAGAAGCCTTTTGGGCTGTTTTTGACGATCGAAAAGTTTTTTTAACATTTTTCGACGATCAAGAAACCGTTCCAGAATCCTGTGACGATCTATAACCCCTTTTTATGTCACATGACGATCAAGAAGCCCTCTGAGTTTGTCTTGACGATCAAGAAATCTTCCAAGTAATTTTTAACGATCGAAAAGCCTTCTGAGCGTTTCTTGACGATCATCAAGATTTTCGAGTGTTTCTTGACGATCAAGAAGCGTTTGAAAAGTTTTTCGACGATCGAAAAGCCTTTTCAGAATTCTGTGACAATCGATTAGCCCTCTTAATGTCACATTTTGATTGAGAAGCCCTCTGAGTGATTCTCAACGATTGAAAAGCCTCCTGAGCGTTTCTCAAAAATTGAGAAGCCCTATGATTGTTTTTTAACGATCAAGAAGCCTTCTGCGGGCTTTTTGACGATCAAGAAGCCTTTTTTAAATCCTGTAACGATCAATAAGCTTTCTAAATGTCACATGACGATTGAGAAGCTCTCCGACTGTTTTTCGAAGTTTAAGAAGCCCTCCGAGTGTTTCTTGAAAATCAAAAAGCCCTCCGAGTGTTTTTTAACGATGAAGGAACCCTCTGAGCGTTTCTCGACGATCAGAAGCCCTTCGTGTGTTTTTTAACTATCGAGAATACTTTCGAGCGTTTCTCGACGATCGAGAAGCCTTTCCAGAATCCTGTAACGATCGATTAGCCTTTTAAATGTCACATGTCGATTAAGAAGCTTTATGAGTGTTTCTTAACAATCAAAAAGCCCTTCAAGCGTTTCTCAACGTTTAAGAAGCCTTTTGACTGTTTTTCAACGATCGAAAAGTTTTTTTAACATTTTTCGACGATCAAGAAGCCGTTCCAGAATCCTGTGACGATCTATAACCCCTTTTTATGTCACATGACGATCAAGAAGCCCTCTGAGTTTGTCTTGACGATCGAAAAAACTTCCAAGTAATTTTTAACGATCGAAAAGCCTTCTGAGCGTTTCTTGACGATCATCAAGTTTTTTGAGTGTTTCTTGACGATCAAGAAGCGTTTGAAAAGTTTTTCGACGATCGAAAAGCCTTTTCAGAATTCTGTGACAATCGATTAGCCCTCTTAATGTCACATTTTGATTGAGAAGCCCTCTGAGTGATTCTCAACGTTTGAAAAGCTTCCTGAGCGTTTCTCAAAAATTGAGAAGCCCTATTTTTAACGATCAAGAAGCCTTCTGCGGGCTTTTTGACGATCAAGAAGCCTTTTTTGAATCCTGTAACGATCAATAAGCTTTCTAAATGTCACATGACGATCAAGAAGCCCTCTGAGTTTTTCTTGACAATCGAGAAATTTTTCAAGTGTTTTTCAACGATCAAGAAGCCCTCTGAGCGTTTCTTAACGATCATAAAGCTTTTCTAGTGTTTTTTGACGATCCAGGAGCGTTTAGAGCTTTTTTCGACGATCGAGAAGCCTTTCCAGAATTCTGTGACGATCAATAAGCCCCTTAAATGTCACATGCTGATCAAGAAGCCCTCCGAGTGTTTCTTAATGATCGAGAAGCTCTCTGAGCGTTTCTTGACGATCAAGAAGCCTTTTCAGAATCCTTTGATGATTGATAAGCTTTTTAAAAAAAACATGCCGATCAAGAAGCCCTTTGGGTGTTTTTTGATCATCAAAAAGCCCTCTGAATGTTTCTCAACAATCGAGAAGCCTTTTGAGCGTTTTGTGACGATCGAGACGCCTTCCGATTGTTTTTTGACGTTCGAGGAGCCTTCCGAGTGTTTTTCATCGATTGAGCAGCCCTCTGAGCGTTTCTTGACGATCGGAAACCCTTTGAGTGTTTCTCAACGATTAAGAAGCCTTTTGAGCATTTTGCAACGATAAAGAAGCTATTCGATTGAATCTTGACGATCAAGAAGCCCTCCGAGTGTTTCTCGACGATCGAAAAGCCTTCTGAGCGTTTTTTGACGATCGAGAAGCCTTTCTAGAATTCTATGACGATTAATAAGCCCTCTTAATGTCACATGCCAATCGAAAAGCCCTTCGACTGTTTCTCGAAGTTTAAGAAGCCCTCCGAGTGTTTCTCAACAATCGAGAAGCCTTTTGAGCGTTTTGTGACAATCGAGACGCCTTCCAATTGTTTTTTGACGTTCGAGAAGCCTTCCGAGTGTTTCTTATCGATTATTGAGAAGCCCTCTGAGTGTTTCTTGACGATCGGAAAGCCCTTTGAGTGTTTCTTGACAATCGAGAAGCCTTTCTAGAATTCTATGACGATCAATAAGCCCTCTAAATGTCACATGCCGATCGAGAAGCCCTCCGACTGTTTCTCGAAGTTTAAGAAGCTCTCCGAGTGTTTATTAATATTCGAAAAGCCCTTCAAGCACTTTTGACGATCGGGAAGCTTTCCGAGTGTTTCTCGACGATCAAGAAGCATTTTTATCGATTCTCGACGATCGAGAAGACGTTTTAGAATCCTGTGGCAATCTATAACCCCTTTATATGTCACATGACGATCAAGAAGCCCTCTAAGTTTTTCTCGACGATCGAGAAATCTTCCAAGTGTTTTTTAACGATCAAGAAGCCCTCTGAGCGTATCTTGACGATCATTAAGCTTTTCGAGTGTTTCTTGACAATCGAGAAGCGTTTCCATAATTTTGTTAAGATCAATAAGCTTTATAAATGTCACATGCCGATCAAAAAGCCCTGCAAGTGTTTCCTAACGATCGAAAAGCCTACCGAGCATTTCTCGACGATCAGGAAGCCTTCCGAGTGTCTCTTAACGATCGAGAAGCCTTTTGGGCAGTACTTGACGATCGAGAAGCCTTTAAGGTGTTTTTTGACGTTCGACAAGGCCTCGAAATGATTTTTGACGATCAAGAAGCCCTCCGACTGTTTTTTAACGATCGAAAAATTTTTTGAGCATTTTTCGACGATCGAGAAGCCTTTTTAGAATCCTGTGACAATTGATAAGCATTCTAAACAATACATGCCTATCGAGAATCCCTCCGAGTTTTTCTTGGCAATCGAGAAGCCTTTTAAGCGTTTCTAGACGATCAAAAAGCCCTCAGAGTGTTTCTTAACGTTCGTTAAGTCTTCCGAGTGTTTCTTAACCATCAAGAAGACCTCTGAGCGTTTTTTGATAATGGGGAAGCCCTCTAAGTGTTACTTGACGATCAAGAAGCATTTTAATCGTTTCTCGACGATCGAGAAGCCGTTCCAGAATCCTGTGACGATCTATAACCCCTTTTTATGTCACATGACGATCAAGAAGCCCTCTGAGTTTGTCTTGACGATCAAAAAATCTTCCAAGTAATTTTTAACGATCGAAAAGCCTTCTGAGCGTTTCTTGACGATCATCAAGATTTTCGAGTGTTTCTTGACGATCAAGAATCGTTTGAAAAGTTTTTCGACGATCGAAAAGCCTTTTCAGAATTCTGTGACAATCGATTAGCCCTCTTAATGTCACATTTTAATTGAGAAGCCCTCTGAGTGATTCTCAACGATTGAAAAGCCTCCTGAGCGTTTCTCAAAAATTGAGAAGCCCTATGATTGTTTTTTAACGATCAAGAAGCCTTCTGCGGGCTTTTTGACGATCAAGAAGCCTTTTTTAAATCCTGTAACGATCAATAAGCTTTTTAAATGTCACATGACTATCAAGAAGCCCTCTGATTTTTCTTGACGATCGAGAAATTTTTCAAGTGTTTTTCAACGATCGAGAAGCCCTGTGAGCGTTTCTTAACGATTATGAAGCTTTTCGAGTGTTTCTTGACGATCCAGGAGCGTTTGAAGCTTTTTTCGACGATCGAGAAGCCTTTCCAGAATTCTCTGACAATCGATAAGCCCCTTAAATGTCACATGCTGATCGAAAAGCCCTCCGAGTGTTTCCTCATGATCGAGAAGCACTCTGAGCGTTTCTTGACGATCAAGAAGCCTTTCCAGAATCCTTTGATGATTAATAAGCTTTCTTAAAATAACATGCCGATCAAGAAGCCCTTCGAGTGTTTTTTGATCATCAAAAAGCCCTCTGAATGTTTCTTAACAATCGAGAAGCCTTTTGAGCGTTTTGTGACGATCGAGACGCCTTCCGATTGTTTTTTGACGTTCGAGAAGCCTTTCGAGTGTTTCTCATCGATTGAGAAGCCCTCTGAGTGTTTCTTGACGATCGGAAAGCCCTTTGAGTGTTTCTTAACGATTAAGAAGCCTTTTGAGCATTTTGCAACGATAAAGAAGCTATTCGATTGAATCTTGACGATCAAGAAGCCCTCCGAGTGTTTCTCGACGATCGAAAAATCTTTTGAGAATTTTTCGACGATCGAGAAGCCTCTTCAGAATCCTGTGACAATCGATAATCCCTTTCAATGTTACATGCCGATCAAGAGGCCCTCTGAGTTTTTCTCGGCAATCGAGAAGCCTTTTGAGCGTTTCTAGACATTGAAAAAGCCGTCAGAGTAGTTCTTGACATTCGTTAAGTCTTCCGAGTGTCTCTCAGCCATCAAGAATCCTTCTGAGAGTTTCTCGATGATCGGGAAGCCCTTTGAGCGTTTCTTGACGATCATTAAGCTTTTCGAGTGTTTCTCGACCATCAAGAAGCGATTGTAGTATTTTTTAACGATCAAGAAGCCTTTACAGAATCCTGTGATGATCGAATAGCCTTCTAAATGTCACATGCTAATTGAAAAGCCCTCTGAGTATTTCTCAACAATTGAAAAGCCCTTCGAGCGTTTCTCGACGATCAAGAAGCCCTCCGACTGTTTTTTAACAATCGAGAAGTCTTTTGGGCAGTTTTTAACGATCGAGAAAACCTTAAGGTGTTTTTTGACGTTCGACAAGGCCTTTGAGTGTTTCTCGACAATTGAGAAGCCTTTTGTGCGTTTCTCATCAATCGAGAAGCCTTTCCAGAATCCTGTGACGATCCATAACCCCTTTTTATGTCACATGATGATCAAGAAGCCCTCTGAGTTTCTCTTGACAATCGAAAAATCTTTTAAGTGTTTTTCAACGATCGAAAAGCCTTCTGAGCGTTTCTTGACGATCATTAAGCTTTTTGAGTGTTTCTTGACGATCGAGAGGCGTTTAAAGCGTTTCTTGACGATCGAAAAGCCTTTCCAGAATCTAGTGACGATCAATAAGCATTCTAAATGTTACATGCCGATTAAAAAGCCTTTTAAGTGTTTCCTAACGATCAAAAAGCCCACTGAGCGTTTGTTGACGATCAGAAAGCCTTCCAAATGTCTCTCAACGATCGAGAAGCCTTTTGGGCTGTTTTTGACGATCGAAAAGTTTTTTTAACATTTTTCGACGATCAAGAAACCGTTCCAGAATCCTGTGACGATCTATAACCCCTTTTTATGTCACATGACGATCAAGAAGCCCTCTGAGTTTGTCTTGACGATCAAGAAATCTTCCAAGTAATTTTTAACGATCGAAAAGCCTTCTGAGCGTTTCTTGACGATCATCAAGATTTTCGAGTGTTTCTTGACGATCAAGAAGCGTTTGAAAAGTTNAAGCCTTCTAAACGTTTTTAACGATCAAGAATCCTTCCCATAATTCTGTGACGATTAATAAGCCCTCTTAATATCACATGCTCATCGAGAAGCCCTTTGAGTGTTTTTTGATAATCGAGAAGCCCTCCAAGTGTTTTTCAACGATTAAGGAGCCCTCTGAGCGTTTCTCGACGATCAGAAGCCCTCCGTGTGTTTTTTAACTATCGAGAAGACTTTCAAGCGTTCCTCGACGATCGAGAAGCCTTTACAGAATCCTGTAACGATCGATTAGCCTTTTAAATGTCACATGTCAATTAAGAAGCTTTCTGAGTGTTTCGTAACAATTAAAAAGCCCTTCAAGCGTTTCTCAACGTTTAAGAAGCCTTTTGACTGTTTTTCAACGATCGAAAAGTTTTTTTAACATTTTTCGACGATCAAGAAGCCGTTCCAGAATCCTGTGACGATCTATAACCCCTTTTTATGTCACATGACGATCAAGAAGCCCTCTTAGTTTGTCTTGACGATCGAAAAAACTTCCAAGTAATTTTTAACGATCGAAAAGCCTTCTGAGCGTTTCTTGACGATCATCAAGTTTTTTGAGTGTTTCTTGACGATCAAGAAGCGTTTGAAAAGTTTTTCGACGATCGAAAAGCCTTTTCAGAATTCTGTGACAATCGATTAGCCCTCTTAATGTCACATTTTGATTGAGAAGCCCTCTGAGTGATTCTCAACGTTTGAAAAGCTTCCTGAGCGTTTCTCAAAAATTGAGAAGCCCTATTTTTAACGATCAAGAAGCCTTCTGCGGGCTTTTTGACGATCAAGAAGCCTTTTTTGAATCCTGTAACGATCAATAAGCTTTCTAAATGTCACATGACGATCAAGAAGCCCTCTGAGTTTTTCTTGACAATCGAGAAATTTTTCAAGTGTTTTTCAACGATCAAGAAGCCCTCTGAGCGTTTCTTAACGATCATAAAGCTTTTCTAGTGTTTTTTGACGATCCAGGAGCGTTTAGAGCTTTTTTCGACGATCGAGAAGCCTTTCCAGAATTCTGTGACGATCAATAAGCCCCTTAAATGTCACATGCTGATCAAGAAGCCCTCCGAGTGTTTCTTAATGATCGAGAAGCTCTCTGAGCGTTTCTTGACGATCAAGAAGCCTTTCCAGAATCCTTTGATGATTAATAAGCTTTCTTAAAATAACATGCCGATCAAGAAGCCCTTCGAGTGTTTTTTGATCATCAAAAAGCCCTCTGAATGTTTCTTAACAATCGAGAAGCCTTTTGAGCGTTTTGTGACGATCGAGACGCCTTCCGATTGTTTTTTGACGTTCGAGAAGCCTTTCGAGTGTTTCTCATCGATTGAGAAGCCCTCTGAGTGTTTCTTGACGATCGGAAAGCCCTTTGAGTGTTTCTTAACGATTAAGAAGCCTTTTGAGCATTTTGCAACGATAAAGAAGCTATTCGATTGAATCTTGACGATCAAGAAGCCCTCCGAGTGTTTCTCGACGATCGAAAAGCCTTCTGAGCGTTTTTTGACGATCGAGAAGCCTTTCTAGAATTCTATGACGATTAATAAGCCCTCTTAATGTCACATGCCAATCGAAAAGCCCTTCGACTGTTTCTCGAAGTTTAAGAAGCCCTCCGAGTGTTTCTCAACAATCGAGAAGCCTTTTGAGCGTTTTGTGACAATCGAGACGCCTTCCAATTGTTTTTTGACGTTCGAGAAGCCTTCCGAGTGTTTCTTATCGATTATTGAGAAGCCCTCTGAGTGTTTCTTGACGATCGGAAAGCCCTTTGAGTGTTTCTTGACAATCGAGAAGCCTTTCTAGAATTCTATGACGATCAATAAGCCCTCTAAATGTCACATGCCGATCGAGAAGCCCTCCGACTGTTTCTCGAAGTTTAAGAAGCTCTCCGAGTGTTTATTAATATTCGAAAAGCCCTTCAAGCACTTTTGACGATCGGGAAGCTTTCCGAGTGTTTCTCGACGATCAAGAAGCATTTTTATCGATTCTCGACGATCGAGAAGACGTTTTAAAATCCTGTGGCAATCTATAACCCCTTTATATGTCACATAACGATCAAGAAGCCCTCTGAGTTTTTCTCGACGATCGAGAAATCTTCCAAGTGTTTTTTAACGATCAAAAAGCCCTCTGAGTTTTTCTCGACGATCGAGAAATCTTCCAAGTGTTTTTTAACGATCAAGAAGCCCTCTGAACGTATCTTGACGATCATTAAGCTTTTCGAGTGTTTCTTGACAATCGAGAAGCGTTTGGAGCGTTTTTAACGATCGAAAAGCCTTGCCAGAATCCTGTGACGATAAATTAGCCCTCTAAATGTCACATTTCGATTGAAAAGCCCTCTGAGTGTTTCTCAACGATTAAAAAGCCCTCTGAGCGCTTCTCGAGAATTGAGAAGCCCTCTGATTGTTTTTTAACGATCAAGAAGCCTTCTGCGCGTTTTTTGACGATCAAGAAGCGTTTCCATAATTTTGTTAAGATCAATAAGCTTTATAAATGTCACATGCCGATCAAAAAGCCCTGCAAGTGTTTCCTAACGATCGAGAAGCCTACCGAGCATTTCTCGACGATCAGGAAGCCTTCCGAGTGTCTCTTAACGATCGAGAAGCCTTTTGGGCAGTACTTGACGATCGAGAAGCCTTTAAGGTGTTTTTTGACGTTCGACAAGGCCTCGAAATGATTTTTGACGATCAAGAAGCCCTCCGACTGTTTTTTAACGATCGAAAAATTTCTTGAGCATTTCTCGACGATCGAGAAGCCTTTTTAGAATCCTGTGACAATTGATAAGCATTCTAAACAATACATGCCTATCGAGAATCCCTCCGAGTTTTTCTTGGCAATCGAGAAGCCTTTTAAGCGTTTCTAGACGATCAAAAAGCCCTCAGAGTGTTTCTTAACGTTCGTTAAGTCTTCCGAGTGTTTCTTAACCATCAAGAAGACCTCTGAGCGTTTTTTGATAATGGGGAAGCCCTCTAAGTGTTACTTGACGATCAAGAAGCATTTTAATCGTTTCTCGACGATCGAGAAGCCGTTCCAGAATCCTGTGACGATCTATAACCCCTTTTCATGTCACATGACGATCAAGAAGCCCTCCGAGTTTTTGTGACGATCGAGAAATCTTTCGGTTTTTTTTTAATGATTAAGAAGCCCTCTGAGCGTTTCTTAAAGATCTTTAAGCTTTTTGAGTGTTTCTTGACGATCCAGAGGCGTTTAGAGCGTTTTTAAACGATCGAGAAGCCTTTCTAGAACCCTGTGTTGATCGATTAGCTTTCTAAATGTCACATGCCGATCAAAAAGCCCTCCAAGCTTTTCCTAACGATCGAGAAGCCCACCGAGCGTTTTTCGACAATCAGGAAGGCTTCCGAGTGTCTTTAAACGATTGAGAAGCCCTTTGGGCTGTTCTTAACGATCAAGAAGCCCTTGAGTTGTTTTTCGACGTTCGACAAGGCCTCTGAGTGTTTCTTTACGATCAAAAAGCCTTTCGAGCGTTTCTCGACGATCGAGGAGCCTTTTCAGAATCCTGTGACGATTCATTAGTCATCTAAATATCACATTTCGATTGAGAAGCCCTCCGAGTTTTTCTCGGCAATCAAAAAGCCTTTTTAGCGTTTCTAGACGATTAAAAAGCCCTCGGAGTTTTTCTTGGCGTTCGTTGAGTTTTCCGACTGTTTCTTAACCATCAAGAAGCCCTCTGAGCGTTTCTCGATGATGGGGATCCCCTCCGAGTGTTTCTTGACGATCAATAAGCATTTTAATAGTTTCTCGACGATCGAAAAGCCGTTTCAGATTCCTGTGACGATCTATAACCCCTTTTCATGTCACATTTTGATTAAGGAGCCCTCTGAGTGTTTCTCAGCGATCGAGAAGCCTTTTAAGCGTTTCGCAATGATCGAGAAGCCTTCCGATTTTTTTTTGACGATTGAGAAGCCCTCTGAGCGTTTTTCGACGATTGGAAAGCCCTCTGAGTATTTCTCGATGATCAAGAAGCTTTTTGAAGGTTTTGTGGAGATCGAAAAGCCCTCCGATTATTTCTTGACGTTCGAGAAGCTCTTTGAGTATTTCTCAGCGATGAAGAAGCCGTTTAACTGTTTCTCGACGATGAAGAAGCCCTCCTAGTGTATTTCAAGGATCGAAGGTCCCTTTGAGCGTTTCTCGAAGGTCAGGAAACCCTTTGAGTGTTTCTCGTTAATTGAGAAGCCTTTTGTGCGTTTCTCATCAATCGAGAAGCCTTTCCAGAGTCCTGTGACAATCGATAAGCCTTCTAAATGTCACATGTTGATCGAGAAGCCTTCTGAGTTTTTCTTGACAATCGAGAAATTTTTCAAGTGTTTTTCAACGATCGAGAAGCCCTCTAAGCGTTTCTTAACGATCATGAAGCTTTTCGAGTGTTTCTTGACGATCCAGGAGCGTTTGGAGCTTTTTTCGACGATCGAGTAGGCTTTCCAGAATTCTGTGACGATCGATAAGCCCCTTAAATGTCACATGCTGATCGAGAAGCCCTCTGAGTTTCTCTTGACAATCGAAAAATCTTTTAAGTGTTTTTCAACGATCGAAAAGCCTTCTGAGCGTTTCTTGACGATCATTAAGCTTTTTGAGTGTTTCTTGACGATCGAGAGGCGTTTTAAGCGTTTCTTAACGATTGAAAAGCCTTTCCAGAATCTAGTGACGATCAATAAGCATTCTAAATGTTACATGCCGATTAAAAAGCCTTTTAAGTGTTTTCTAACGATCGAAAAGCCCACTGAGCGTTTCTTGACCATCAGAAAGCCTTCCAAATGTCTCTCAACGATCGAGAAGCCTTTTGGGCTGTTTTTGACGATCGAAATGCTTTGAAGGTGTTTTTGGACGTTCAAAAAGGCCTCTGAGTGTTTCTCAACGATTAAAAAGCATTTACATTGTTTCTCGACGATCGAAAAGCTTTTCCAGGATCCTGTAACGATCAATTAGCCTTTGAAATGTCACATGTCAATTAAGAAGCTTTATGAGTGTTTTTTAACAATTAAAAAGCCCTTCGAGCGTTTCTCAACGTTTAAGAAGCCTTTTGACTGTTTTTCAACGATCAAAAAGTTTTTTTTACATTCTTCGACGATCAAGAAGCCGTTCCAGAATCCTGTGACGATCTATAACCCTTTTTTATGTCACATGAAGATCAAGAAGCCCTCTGAGTTTGTCTTGACGATCAAGAAATCTTCCAAGTAATTTTTAACGATCGAAAAGCCTTCTGAGCGTTTCTTCACGATCATCAAGATTTTCGAGTGTTTCTTGACGATCAAGAAGCGTTTGAAAAGTTTTTCGACGATCGAAGAGCCTTTTCAGAAGTCTGTGACAATCGATTAGCCCTCTTAATGTCACATTTTGATTGAGAAGCCCTCTGAGTGATTCTCAACGATTGAAAAGACTTCTGAGCGTTTCTCAAAAATTGAGAAGCCCTATGATTGTTTTTTGACGATCAAGAAGCCTTTTTTAAATCCTGTAACGATTAATAAGCTTTCTAAATGTCACATGACTATCAAGAAGCCCTCTGATTTTTCTTCACGATCGAGAAATTTTTTAAGTGTTTTTCAACGATCGAGAAGCCCTGTGAGCGTTTCTTAACGATTATGAAGCTTTAGAAGTGTTTCTTGACGATCCAGGAGCGTTTGAAGCTTTTTTCGATGATCGAGAAGCCTTTCCGGAATTCTCTGAAAATCGATAAGCCCCTTAAATGTCACATGCTGATCAAGAAGCCCTCCGAGTGTTTCTTAATGATCGAGAAGCTCTCTGAGCGTTTCTTGACGATCAAGAAGCCTTCCCAGAATCCTTTGATGATTGATAAGCTTTNTTTCCGGAATTCTCTGAAAATCGATAAGCCCCTTAAATGTCACATGCTGATCAAGAAGCCCTCCGAGTGTTTCTTAATGATCGAGAAGCTCTCTGAGCGTTTCTTGACGATCAAGAAGCCTTCCCAGAATCCTTTGATGATTGATAAGCTTTCTAAAAATAACATTCCGATCAAGAAGCCCTTCGAGTGTTTTTTTGATCATTAAAAAGCCCTATGAATGTTTCTCAACAATCGAGAAGCCTTTTGAGCGTTTTGTGACGATCGGAAAGCCCTTTGAGTGTTTCTCAACGATTGAGAAGCCTTTTGAGCATTTTGCAACGATAAAAAAGCTATTCGATTGAATCTTGACGATCAAGAAGCCCTCCGAGTGTTTCTTGACGATCGAAAAGCCTTCTGAGCATTTCTTGACGATCGAGAAGCCTTTCTAGAATTCTATGACGATCAATAAGCCCTCTAAATGTCACATGCCGATCGAGAAGCCCTCCGACTGTTTCTCGAAGTTTAAAAAGCCCTCCCAGTGTTTTTTGACAATCAAGAAGCCCTTCTAGTCTTTCTTAACGATCAAGAAGCCCTCTAAGCGTTTGTTGACGATCAGTAAGCTCTCCGAGTGTTTCTTGACGATCAAGAAGCCTTTTGAGCGTTTTTCGACGATCGAGAAGCCTTTTCAGAATCCTGTGACGATTGATAATACCTATGAATATTACATGCTTATCGAGAAGCTCTTTGAATGTTTTTTGATAATCGAGAAGCCCTCCGAGTGTTATTTAACAATCGAGGAGCCCTCTGAGCGTTTCTCGACGATCGAGAAGCCCTCTGTGTGTTTTTTAACTATCTAGAAGCCTCTTGAGCGTTTTTAACGATCAAGAAGCCTTCCCATAATTTTGTGACGATTGATAAGCCCTTTCAATATTACATGCTTATCGAGAAGCCCTTTGAGTGTTTTTTGATAATCGAGAAGCCCTCCGAGTGTTATTGAACAATCGAGGAGCCCTCTGAGCGTTTTTCGACGATCATAAGCCCTCCGTGTGTTTTTTAACTATCGAGAAGACTTTTAAGCGTTTTTCAACGATCGAGAATTCTTTTCAGAACCCTGTGACAATCAATAAGCCCTCTTAATATCACATGCCAATCAAGATCCCTCCAAGTATTTCTCAACGATCGAATAGTCCTTCGAGCGTTTCTCGTTGATCAGGAAGCCTTTTGAGAGCCTCTCAACGATAAAGGACTCTTTTGAGCGTTTCTTGACGATCGAGAAGCCCTNCTCAGCGATCGAGAAGCCTTTTAAGCGTTTCGCAATGATCGAGAAGCCTTCCGATTTTTTTTTGACGATTGAGAAGCCCTCTGAGCGTTTTTCGACGATTGGGAAGCCCTCTGAGTATTTCTCGATGATCGAGAAGCTTTTTGAAGGTTTCGTGGCGATGGAAAAGCCCTCCGATTATTTCTTGACGTTCGAGAAGCTCTTTGAGTATTTCTCAGCGATCGAGAAGCCGTTTAACTGTTTTTTGACGATCAAGAAGCCCTCTTAGTGTATTTCAAGGATCGAAGATCCCTTTGAGCGTTTCTCGAAGGTCAGGAAACCCTTCGAGTGTTTCTCGACAATCCAGAAGCCCTCCAAGTGGTTTTTAACGATTGAGAAGCCTTCTAAACAAATTTAGACGATCGTGAAGCCTTTCAAAATCCTGTGACGATCAATAACCCCTCTAAATGTCACAAGCCGTTTGAAAAGCCCTCCAAGTAATTCATAACGATCGGTAAGCCCTCTGAGCGTTCCTCGACGATCAGGAAGCCTTCCAAATGTCTATCAACGATCGAAAAGCCTTTTGAGCGATTTTTGACGATTAGGAAGCCCTCTGAGTTTTTCTTGCCGTTTGAAAAGCCTTTTGAGTGTTTCTCAACGATCAAGAAGCCCTCCAAGCGTTCCTCAACGATTGGGAAGCCCTTCAAGTGTTTTTCGACAATCGATAAGCCTTATGAGCGTTTTGCGACGATCGAGAAGACCTCCGATTGTTTCTTGACGTTCGAGAAGCCCTCCGAGTGTTTCTCAACGATCGAGAAGCCCTTTGAGCGTTTTGCGACGATCGAGAAGCCTTCTGATTGTTTCTTGACGTTCGAGAAGCCCTTCGAGTGTTTCTCAACGATCGAGAGGCCCTCTGAGCGTTTATCGACGATCGGGAAGCCCTTTGAGTTTTTCTCGACGATCGAAAAGCCTTCTGAGCGTTTTTTGACGATCAAAAAGCCTTTCTAGAATTCTATGACGATCAATAAGCCCTCTAAATGTCACATGCCGATCGAGAAGCCCTCCGACTGTTTCTTGAAGTTTAAAAAGCCCTCCAAGTGTTTTTTGACAATCAAGAAGCCCTTCTAGTCTTTCTTAACGATCAAGAAGCCCTCTAAGCGTTTGTTGACGATCAGTAAGCTCTCCGAGTGTTTCTTGACGATCAAGAAGCCTTTTGAGCGTTTTTCGACGATCGAGAAGCCTTTTCAGAATCCTGTGACGATTGATAATACCTATGAATATTACATGCTTATCGAGAAGCTCTTTGAATGTTTTTTGATAATCGAGAAGCCCTCCGAGTGTTATTTAACAATCGAGGAGCCCTCTGAGCGTTTCTCGACGATCGAGAAGCCCTCTGTGTGTTTTTTAACTATCTAGAAGCCTCTTGAGCGTTTTTAACGATCAAGAAGCCTTCCCATAATTTTGTGACGATTGATAAGCCCTTTCAATATTACATGCTTATCGAGAAGCCCTTTGAGTGTTTTTTGATAATCGAGAAGCCCTCCGAGTGTTATTGAACAATCGAGGAGCCCTCTGAGCGTTTTTCGACGATCATAAGCCCTCCGTGTGTTTTTTAACTATCGAGAAGACTTTTAAGCGTTTTTCAACGATCGAGAATTCTTTTCAGAACCCTGTGACAATCAATAAGCCCTCTTAATATCACATGCCAATCAAGATCCCTCCAAGTATTTCTCAACGATCGAATAGTCCTTCGAGCGTTTCTCGTTGATCAGGAAGCCTTTTGAGAGCCTCTCAACGATAAAGGACTCTTTTGAGCGTTTCTTGACGATCGAGAAGCCCTCTTTATGTTTCTTGACGTTTGACAAGGCCTCCAAGTGTTTTCAAACAACCAACAAGCCCTCCGAACGTTTCTTGATGATTGGGAAGCCCTACAAACGTTTCTTGACAATTGAGAAGCCTTTTAATTGTTTCTCGACGATCAAGAAGCCGTTTCGAAATCCTGTGACGATCCTTAAGCTCTTTAAATGTCACATGACAATCAAGAAAACCTCCGACTTTGTCTTGACATTTAAGAAGCCCTCTGAGTGTTTATTAATATTCGAAAAGCCCTTCAAGCACTTTTGACGATCGGGAAACTTTCTGAGTGTTTCTCGATATCAAGAAGCATTTTTATCGATTCTCGACGATCGAGAAGACGTTTTAAAATCCTGTGGCAATCTATAACCCCTTTATATGTCACATAACGATCAAGAAGCCCTCTGAGTTTTTCTCGACGATCGAGAAATCTTCCAAGTGTTTTTTAACGATCAAAAAGCCCTCTGAGTTTTTCTCGACGATCGAGAAATCTTCCAAGTGTTTTTTAACGATCAAGAAGCCCTCTGAACGTATCTTGACGATCATTAAGCTTTTCGAGTGTTTCTTGACAATCGAGAAGCGTTTGGAGCGTTTTTAACGATCGAAAAGCCTTGCCAGAATCCTGTGACGATAAATTAGCCCTCTAAATGTCACATTTCGATTGAAAAGCCCTCTGAGTGTTTCTCAACGATTAAAAAGCCCTCTGAGCGCTTCTCGAGAATTGAGAAGCCCTCTGATTGTTTTTTAACGATCAAGAAGCCTTCTGCGCGTTTTTTGACGATCAAGAAGCGTTTCCATAATTTTGTTAAGATCAATAAGCTTTATAAATGTCACATGCCGATCAAAAAGCCCTGCAAGTGTTTCCTAACGATCGAGAAGCCTACCGAGCATTTCTCGACGATCAGGAAGCCTTCCGAGTGTCTCTTAACGATCGAGAAGCCTTTTGGGCAGTACTTGACGATCAAGAAGCCTTTAAGGTGTTTTTTGACGTTCGACAAGGCCTCGAAATGATTTTTGACGATCAAGAAGCCCTCCGACTGTTTTTTAACGATCGAAAAATTTTTTGAGCATTTTTCGACGATCGAGAAGCCTTTTTAGAATCCTGTGACAATTGATAAGCCTTCTAAACGTTACATGCCTATCGAGAATCCCTCCGAGTTTTTCTTGGCAATCGAGAAGCCTTTTAAGCGTTTCTAGACGATCAAAAAGCCCTCAGAGTGTTTCTTGACGTTCGTTAAGTCTTCCGAGTGTTTCTTAACCATCAAGAAGACCTCTGAGCGTTTTTTGATAATGGTGAAGCCCTCTCAGTGTTACTTGACGATCAAGAAGCATTTTAATCGTTTCTCGACGATCGAGAAGCCGTTCCAGAATCCTGTGACGATCTATAACCCCTTTTTATGTCACATGACGATCAAGAAGCCCTCCGAGTTTTTGTGACGATCGAGAAATCTTTCGGTTTTTTTTAACGATTAAGAAGCCCTCTAAGCGTTTCTTAACGATCCTTAAGCTTTTTGAGTGTTTCTTGACGATCCAGAGGCGTTTAGAGCGTTTTTAAACGATCGAGAAGCCTTTCTAGAACCCTGTGTCGATCGATTAGCTTTTTAAATGTCACATGCCGATCAAAAAGCCCTCCAAGCTTTTCCTAACGATCGAGAAGCCCACCGAGCGTTTTTCGACAATCAGGAAGGCTTCCAAGTGTCTTTAAACGATTGAGGAGCCTTTTGGGCAGTTCTTAACGATCAAGAAGCCCTTGAGTTGTTTTTCGACGTTCGACAAGGCCTCTGAGTGTTTCTCTACGATCAAAAAGCCTTTCGAGCGTTTCTCGACGATCGAGAAGCCTCTTTAGAATCCTGTGACGATCTATTAGTCATCCAAATGTCACATTTCGATTGAGAAGCCCACCGAGTTTTTCTCGGCAATGGAAAAGGCTTTTTAGCGTTTCTAGACGATTAAAAAGCCCTCGGAGTTTTTCTTGGCGTTCGTTAAGTTTTACGACTGTTTCTTAACCATCAAGAAGCCCTCTGAGCGTTTCTCGATGATGGGGATCTCCTTCGAGTGTTTCTTGACGATCAATAAGCATTTTAATAGTTTCTCGACGATCGAAAAGCCGTTTCAGATTCCTGTGACGATCTATAACCCCTTTTCATGTCACATTTTGATTAAGGAGCCCTCTGAGTGTTTCTCAGCGATCGAGAAGCCTTTTAAGCGTTTCGCAATGATCGAGAAGCCTTCCGATTTTTTTTTGACGATTGAGAAGCCCTCTGAGCGTTTTTCGACGATTGGGAAGCCCTCTGAGTATTTCTCGATGATCAAGAAGCTTTTTGAAGGTTTTGTGGAGATCGAAAAGCCCTCCGATTATTTCTTGACGTTCGAGAAGCTCTTTGAGTATTTCTCAGCGATGAAGAAGCCGTTTAACTGTTTCTCGACGATGAAGAAGCCCTCCTAGTGTATTTCAAGGATCGAAGGTCCCTTTGAGCGTTTCTCGAAGGTCAGGAAACCCTTTGAGTGTTTCTCGTTAATTGAGAAGCCTTTTGTGCGTTTCTCATCAATCGAGAAGCCTTTCCAGAGTCCTGTGACAATCGATAAGCCTTCTAAATGTCACATGTTGATCGAGAAGCCTTCTGAGTTTTTCTTGACAATCGAGAAATTTTTCAAGTGTTTTTCAACGATCGAGAAGCCCTCTAAGCGTTTCTTAACGATCATGAAGCTTTTCGAGTGTTTCTTGACGATCCAGGAGCGTTTGGAGCTTTTTTCGACGATCGAGTAGGCTTTCCAGAATTCTGTGACGATCGATAAGCCCCTTAAATGTCACATGCTGATCGAGAAGCCCTCTGAGTTTCTCTTGACAATCGAAAAATCTTTTAAGTGTTTTTCAACGATCGAAAAGCCTTCTGAGCGTTTCTTGACGATCATTAAGCTTTTTGAGTGTTTCTTGACGATCGAGAGGCGTTTTAAGCGTTTCTTAACGATTGAAAAGCCTTTCCAGAATCTAGTGACGATCAATAAGCATTCTAAATGTTACATGCCGATTAAAAAGCCTTTTAAGTGTTTTCTAACGATCGAAAAGCCCACTGAGCGTTTCTTGACCATCAGAAAGCCTTCCAAATGTCTCTCAACGATCGAGAAGCCTTTTGGGCTGTTTTTGACGATCGAAATGCTTTGAAGGTGTTTTTGGACGTTCAAAAAGGCCTCTGAGTGTTTCTCAACGATTAAAAAGCATTTACATTGTTTCTCGACGATCGAAAAGCTTTTCCAGGATCCTGTAACGATCAATTAGCCTTTGAAATGTCACATGTCAATTAAGAAGCTTTATGAGTGTTTTTTAACAATTAAAAAGCCCTTCGAGCGTTTCTCAACGTTTAAGAAGCCTTTTGACTGTTTTTCAACGATCAAAAAGTTTTTTTTACATTCTTCGACGATCAAGAAGCCGTTCCAGAATCCTGTGACGATCTATAACCCTTTTTTATGTCACATGAAGATCAAGAAGCCCTCTGAGTTTGTCTTGACGATCAAGAAATCTTCCAAGTAATTTTTAACGATCGAAAAGCCTTCTGAGCGTTTCTTCACGATCATCAAGATTTTCGAGTGTTTCTTGACGATCAAGAAGCGTTTGAAAAGTTTTTCGACGATCGAAGAGCCTTTTCAGAAGTCTGTGACAATCGATTAGCCCTCTTAATGTCACATTTTGATTGAGAAGCCCTCTGAGTGATTCTCAACGATTGAAAAGACTTCTGAGCGTTTCTCAAAAATTGAGAAGCCCTATGATTGTTTTTTGACGATCAAGAAGCCTTTTTTAAATCCTGTAACGATTAATAAGCTTTCTAAATGTCACATGACTATCAAGAAGCCCTCTGATTTTTCTTCACGATCGAGAAATTTTTTAAGTGTTTTTCAACGATCGAGAAGCCCTGTGAGCGTTTCTTAACGATTATGAAGCTTTAGAAGTGTTTCTTGACGATCCAGGAGCGTTTGAAGCTTTTTTCGATGATCGAGAAGCCTTTCCGGAATTCTCTGAAAATCGATAAGCCCCTTAAATGTCACATGCTGATCAAGAAGCCCTCCGAGTGTTTCTTAATGATCGAGAAGCTCTCTGAGCGTTTCTTGACGATCAAGAAGCCTTCCCAGAATCCTTTGATGATTGATAAGCTTTCTAAAAATAACATTCCGATCAAGAAGCCCTTCGAGTGTTTTTTTGATCATTAAAAAGCCCTATGAATGTTTCTCAACAATCGAGAAGCCTTTTGAGCGTTTTGTGACGATCGGAAAGCCCTTTGAGTGTTTCTCAACGATTGAGAAGCCTTTTGAGCATTTTGCAACGATAAAAAAGCTATTCGATTGAATCTTGACGATCAAGAAGCCCTCCGAGTGTTTCTCGACGATCGAAAAGCCTTCTGAGCATTTCTTGACGATCGAGAAGCCTTTCTAGAATTCTATGACGATCAATAAGCCCTCTAAATGTCACATGCCGATCGAGAAGCCCTCCGACTGTTTCTCGAAGTTTAAAAAGCCCTCCCAGTGTTTTTTGACAATCAAGAAGCCCTTCTAGTCTTTCTTAACGATCAAGAAGCCCTCTAAGCGTTTGTTGACGATCAGTAAGCTCTCCGAGTGTTTCTTGACGATCAAGAAGCCTTTTGAGCGTTTTTCGACGATCGAGAAGCCTTTTCAGAATCCTGTGACGATTGATAATACCTATGAATATTACATGCTTATCGAGAAGCTCTTTGAATGTTTTTTGATAATCGAGAAGCCCTCCGAGTGTTATTTAACAATCGAGGAGCCCTCTGAGCGTTTCTCGACGATCGAGAAGCCCTCTGTGTGTTTTTTAACTATCTAGAAGCCTCTTGAGCGTTTTTAACGATCAAGAAGCCTTCCCATAATTTTGTGACGATTGATAAGCCCTTTCAATATTACATGCTTATCGAGAAGCCCTTTGAGTGTTTTTTGATAATCGAGAAGCCCTCCGAGTGTTATTGAACAATCGAGGAGCCCTCTGAGCGTTTTTCGACGATCATAAGCCCTCCGTGTGTTTTTTAACTATCGAGAAGACTTTTAAGCGTTTTTCAACGATCGAGAATTCTTTTCAGAACCCTGTGACAATCAATAAGCCCTCTTAATATCACATGCCAATCAAGATCCCTCCAAGTATTTCTCAACGATCGAATAGTCCTTCGAGCGTTTCTCGTTGATCAGGAAGCCTTTTGAGAGCCTCTCAACGATAAAGGACTCTTTTGAGCGTTTCTTGACGATCGAGAAGCCCTCTTTATGTTTCTTGACGTTTGACAAGGCCTCCAAGTGTTTTCAAACAACCAACAAGCCCTCCGAACGTTTCTTGATGATTGGGAAGCCCTACAAACGTTTCTTGACAATTGAGAAGCCTTTTAATTGTTTCTCGACGATCAAGAAGCCGTTTCGAAATCCTGTGACGATCCTTAAGCTCTTTAAATGTCACATGACAATCAAGAAAACCTCCGACTTTGTCTTGACATTTAAGAAGCCCTCTGAGTGTTTATTAATATTCGAAAAGCCCTTCAAGCACTTTTGACGATCGGGAAACTTTCTGAGTGTTTCTCGATATCAAGAAGCATTTTTATCGATTCTCGACGATCGAGAAGACGTTTTAAAATCCTGTGGCAATCTATAACCCCTTTATATGTCACATAACGATCAAGAAGCCCTCTGAGTTTTTCTCGACGATCGAGAAATCTTCCAAGTGTTTTTTAACGATCAAAAAGCCCTCTGAGTTTTTCTCGACGATCGAGAAATCTTCCAAGTGTTTTTTAACGATCAAGAAGCCCTCTGAACGTATCTTGACGATCATTAAGCTTTTCGAGTGTTTCTTGACAATCGAGAAGCGTTTGGAGCGTTTTTAACGATCGAAAAGCCTTGCCAGAATCCTGTGACGATAAATTAGCCCTCTAAATGTCACATTTCGATTGAAAAGCCCTCTGAGTGTTTCTCAACGATTAAAAAGCCCTCTGAGCGCTTCTCGAGAATTGAGAAGCCCTCTGATTGTTTTTTAACGATCAAGAAGCCTTCTGCGCGTTTTTTGACGATCAAGAAGCGTTTCCATAATTTTGTTAAGATCAATAAGCTTTATAAATGTCACATGCCGATCAAAAAGCCCTGCAAGTGTTTCCTAACGATCGAGAAGCCTACCGAGCATTTCTCGACGATCAGGAAGCCTTCCGAGTGTCTCTTAACGATCGAGAAGCCTTTTGGGCAGTACTTGACGATCAAGAAGCCTTTAAGGTGTTTTTTGACGTTCGACAAGGCCTCGAAATGATTTTTGACGATCAAGAAGCCCTCCGACTGTTTTTTAACGATCGAAAAATTTTTTGAGCATTTTTCGACGATCGAGAAGCCTTTTTAGAATCCTGTGACAATTGATAAGCCTTCTAAACGTTACATGCCTATCGAGAATCCCTCCGAGTTTTTCTTGGCAATCGAGAAGCCTTTTAAGCGTTTCTAGACGATCAAAAAGCCCTCAGAGTGTTTCTTGACGTTCGTTAAGTCTTCCGAGTGTTTCTTAACCATCAAGAAGACCTCTGAGCGTTTTTTGATAATGGTGAAGCCCTCTCAGTGTTACTTGACGATCAAGAAGCATTTTAATCGTTTCTCGACGATCGAGAAGCCGTTCCAGAATCCTGTGACGATCTATAACCCCTTTTTATGTCACATGACGATCAAGAAGCCCTCCGAGTTTTTGTGACGATCGAGAAATCTTTCGGTTTTTTTTAACGATTAAGAAGCCCTCTAAGCGTTTCTTAACGATCCTTAAGCTTTTTGAGTGTTTCTTGACGATCCAGAGGCGTTTAGAGCGTTTTTAAACGATCGAGAAGCCTTTCTAGAACCCTGTGTCGATCGATTAGCTTTTTAAATGTCACATGCCGATCAAAAAGCCCTCCAAGCTTTTCCTAACGATCGAGAAGCCCACCGAGCGTTTTTCGACAATCAGGAAGGCTTCCAAGTGTCTTTAAACGATTGAGGAGCCTTTTGGGCAGTTCTTAACGATCAAGAAGCCCTTGAGTTGTTTTTCGACGTTCGACAAGGCCTCTGAGTGTTTCTCTACGATCAAAAAGCCTTTCGAGCGTTTCTCGACGATCGAGAAGCCTCTTTAGAATCCTGTGACGATCTATTAGTCATCCAAATGTCACATTTCGATTGAGAAGCCCACCGAGTTTTTCTCGGCAATGGAAAAGGCTTTTTAGCGTTTCTAGACGATTAAAAAGCCCTCGGAGTTTTTCTTGGCGTTCGTTAAGTTTTACGACTGTTTCTTAACCATCAAGAAGCCCTCTGAGCGTTTCTCGATGATGGGGATCTCCTTCGAGTGTTTCTTGACGATCAATAAGCATTTTAATAGTTTCTCGACGATCGAAAAGCCGTTTCAGATTCCTGTGACGATCTATAACCCCTTTTCATGTCACATTTTGATTAAGGAGCCCTCTGAGTGTTTCTCAGCGATCGAGAAGCCTTTTAAGCGTTTCGCAATGATCGAGAAGCCTTCCGATTTTTTTTTGACGATTGAGAAGCCCTCTGAGCGTTTTTCGACGATTGGGAAGCCCTCTGAGTATTTCTCGATGATCGAGAAGCTTTTTGAAGGTTTCGTGGCGATGGAAAAGCCCTCCGATTATTTCTTGACGTTCGAGAAGCTCTTTGAGTATTTCTCAGCTATCGAGAAGCCGTTTAACTGTTTTTTGACGATCAAGAAGCCCTCTTAGTGTATTTCAAGGATCGAAGATCCCTTTGAGCGTTTCTCGAAGGTCAGGAAACCCTTCGAGTGTTTCTCGACAATCCAGAAGCCCTCCAAGTGGTTTTTAACGATTGAGAAGCCTTCTAAACAAATTTAGACGATCGTGAAGCCTTTCAAAATCCTGTGATGATCAATAACCCCTCTAAATGTCACAAGCCGTTTGAAAAGCCCTCCAAGTAATTCATAACGATCGGTAAGCCCTCTGAGCGTTCCTCGACGATCAGGAAGCCTTCCAAATGTCTATCAACGATCGAAAAGCCTTCTGAGCGATTCTTGACGATTAGGAAGCCCTCTGAGTTATTCTTGCCGTTTGAAAAGCCCTTTGAGTGTTTCTTAACGATCAAGAAGCCCTTCAAGCGTTCCTTAACGATTAGGAAGCCCTTCAAGTGTTTTTCGACAATCGATAAGCCTTATGAGCGTTTTGCGACGATCGAGAAGCCCTCCGATTGTTTCTCGACGTTCGAGAAGCCCTCCGAGTGTTTCTCAACGATCGAGAAGCCCTCTGAGCGTTTTGCGACGATCGAGAAGCCCTCTGATTGTTTCTTGACGTACGAGAAGCCCTTCGAGTGTTTCTCAACGATCGAGAGGCCCTCTGAGCGTTTATCGACGATCGGGAAGCCCTTTGAGTTTTTCTCGACGATCGAAAAGCCTTCTGAGCGTTTTTTGACGATCAAAAAGCCTTTCTAGAATTCTATGACGATCAATAAGCCCTCTAAATGTCACATGCCGATCGAGAAGCCCTCCGACTGTTTCTCAAAGTTTAAGAAGCCCTCCGAGTGTTTCTTGACAATCAAAAAGCCCTCCTAGTCTTTCTTAACGATCAAGAAGCCCTCTAAGCGTTTGTTGACGATCAGTAAGCTCTCCGAGTGTTTTTTGACGATCAAGAAGCCTTTTGAGCGTTTTTCGACGATCGAGAAGCTTTTTCAGAATCCTGTGACGATTGATAATACCTATTAATATCACATGCTCATCGAGAAGCCCTTTGAGTGTTTTTTGATAATCGAGAAGCCCTTCGAGTGTTTTTCAACGATCAAGGAGCCCTCTGAATGTTTCTCGACCATCAAGAAGCCCTTCGAGTGTTTTTTAACGATCGAAAAGCCTTCTGAGCGTTTTTAACGATCAAGAAGCCTTTCCATAATTCTGTGACGATTGATAAGCCCTTTAAATATCACATGCTCATCGAGAAGCCCTTTGAGTGTTTTTTGAAAATCGAGAAGCCCTTCGAGTGTTTTTCAACGATCGAGGAGCCCTCTGAGCGTTTTTCGACGATCGAGAAGCCCTCTGTGTTTTTTTCAACTATCGAGAAACCTCCTGAGCGTTTTTAACGATCAAGAAGCCTTCCCATAATTCTGTGACGATTGACAAGCCCTCTCAATATTACATGCTCATCGAGAAGCCCTTTAAGTGTTTTTTTAAAATCAAGAAGCCCTACGAGTGTTTTTCAACGATCGAGGAGCCCTCTGAGCGTTTCTCGACGATCGAGAAGGCCTCCGGGTGTTTTCCAATTATCGAGAAGCCTTCTAAACGTTTTTAACGATCAAGAATCCTTCCCATAATTCTGTGACGATTAATAAGCCCTCTTAATATCACATGCTCATCGAGAAGCCCTTTGAGTGTTTTTTGATAATCGAGAAGCCCTCCAAGTGTTTTTCAACGATTAAGAAGCCCTCTGAGCGTTTCTCGACGATCAGAAGCCCTCCGTGTGTTTTTTAACTATCGAGAAGACTTTCAAGCGTTCCTCGACGATCGAGAAGCCTTTACAGAATTCTGTAACGATCGATTAGCCTTTTAAATGTCACATGTCAATTAAGAAGCTTTCTGAGTGTTTCGTAACAATTAAAAAGCCCTTCAAGCGTTTCTCAACGTTTAAGAAGCCTTTTGACTGTTTTTCAACGATCGAAAAGTTTTTTTAACATTTTTCGACGATCAAGAAGCCGTTCCAGAATCCTGTGACGATCTGTAACCCCTTTTTATGTCACATGACGATCAAGAAGCCCTCTGAGTTTGTCTTGACGATTAAAAAATCTTCCAAGTAATTTTTAACGATCGAAAAGCCTTCTGAGCGTTTCTTGACGATCATCAAGATTTTCGAGTGTTTCTTGACGATCAAGAAGCGTTTGAAAAGTTTTTCGACGATCGAAAAGCCTTTTCAGAATTCTGTGACAATCGATTAGCCCTCTTAATGTCACATTTTAATTGAGAAGCCCTCTGAGTGATTCTCAACGATTGAAAAGCCTCCTGAGCGTTTCTCAAAAATTGAGAAGCCCTATGATTGTTTTTTAACGATCAAGAAGCCTTCTGCGGGCTTTTTGACGATCAAGAAGCCTTTTTTAAATCCTGTAACGATCAATAAGCTTTCTAAATGTCACATGACTATCAAGAAGCCCTCTGATTTTTCTTGACGATCGAGAAATTTTCCAAGTGTTTTTCAACGATCGAGAAGCCCTGTGAGCGTTTCTTAACGATCAGAAAGCTTTTCGAGTGTTTCTTGACGATCCAGGAGCGTTTGAAGCTTTTTTCGACGATCAAGAAGCCTTTCCAGAATTCTCTAAAAATCGATAAGCCCCTCAAATGTCACATGCTGATCGAGAAGCCCTCCGAGTGTTTCTTAATGATCGAGAAGCTCTCTGAGCGTTTCTTGACGATCAAGAAGCCTTTTCAGAATCCTTTGATGATTGATAAGCTTTTTAAAAAAAACATGCCGATCAAGAAGCCCTTTGGGTGTTTTTTGATCATCAAAAAGCCCTCTGAATGTTTCTCAACAATCGAGAAGCCTTTTGAGCGTTTTGTGACGATCGAGACGCCTTCCGATTGTTTTTTGACGTTCGAGAAGCCTTCCGAGTGTTTCTCATCGATTGAGAAGCCCTCTGAGTGTTTTTTGACGATCGGAAAGCCCTTTGAGTGTTTCTCAACGATTGAGAAGCCTTTTGAGCGATTTGCAAAGATAAAGAAGCTATTTGATTGAATCTTGACGATCAAGAAGCCCTCCGAGTGTTTCTCGACGATTGAAAAGCCTTCTGAGCATTTCTTGACGATCAAGAAGCCTTTCTAGAATTCTATGACGATCAATAAGCCCTCTTAATGTCACATGCCGATCGAGAAGCCCTCCGACTGATTCTCGAAGTTTAAAAAGCCCTCCGAGTGTTTCTTGACAATCAAGAAGCCCTCCTAGTCTTTCTTAACGATCAAGAAGCCCTCTAAGCGTTTGTTGACGATCAGTAAGCTCTCCGAGTGTTTCTTGACAATCAAGAAGCCTTTTGAGCGTTTTTCGACGATCGAGAAGCCTTTTCAGAATCCTGTGACGATTGATAATACCTATGAATATTTTAGCTCATCGAGAAGCCCTTTGAATGTTTGTTGAATATCAAGAAGCCCTCCGAGTGTTTTTTAACGATCGAAAAGCCTTCTGAGCGTTTTTCGATGATGGGGATCCCCTCTGAGTGTTTCTTGACGATCAATAAGCATTTTAATAGTTTCTTGACGATCGAGAAGCCGTTTCAGATTCCTGTGACGATCTATTACCCCTTTTCATGTCACATTTCGATTAAGAAGCCCTCTAAGTGGTTCTCAGCGATCGAGAAGCCTTTTAAGCGTTTCGCAATGATCGAGAAGCCTTCCGATTTTTTTTTGACGATTGAGAAGCCCTCTGAGCGTTTTTCGACGATTGGGAAGCCCTCTGAGTATTTCTCGATGACCGAGAAGCTTTTTGAAGGTTTCGTGGCGATGGAAAAGCCCTCCGATTATTTCTTGACGTTCGAGAAGCTCTTTGAGTATTTCTCAGCGATCGAGAAGCCGTTTAACTGTTTTTTGACGATCAAGAAGCCCTCTTAGTGTATTTCAAGGATCGAAGATCCCTTTGAGCGTTTCTCAAAGGTCAGGAAACCCTTCGAGTGTTTCTCGACAATCCAGAAGCCCTCCAAGTGGTTTTTAACGATTGAGAAGCCTTCTAAACAAATTAAGACGATCGTGAAGCCTTTCAAAATCCTGTGACGATCAATAACCCCTCTAAATGTCACAAGCCGTTTGAAAAGCCCTCCAAGTAATTCATAACGATCGGTAAGCCCTCTGAGCGTTCCTCGACGATCAGGAAGCCTTCCAAATGTCTATCAACGATCGAAAAGCCTTTTGAGCGATTTTTGACGATTAGGAAGCCCTCTGAGTTTTTCTTGCCGTTTGAAAAGCCTTTTGAGTGTTTCTCAACGATCAAGAAGCCCTCCAAGCGTTCCTCAACGATTGGGAAGCCCTTCAAGTGTTTTTCGACAATCGATAAGCCTTATGAGCGTTTTGCGACGATCGAGAAGACCTCCGATTGTTTCTTGACGTTCGAGAAGCCCTCCGAGTGTTTCTCAACGATCGAGAAGCCCTTTGAGCGTTTTGCGACGATCGAGAAGCCTTCTGATTGTTTCTTGACGTTCGAGAAGCCCTTCGAGTGTTTCTCAACGATCGAGAGGCCCTCTGAGCGTTTATCGACGATCGGGAAGCCCTTTGAGTTTTTCTCGACGATCGAAAAGCCTTCTGAGCGTTTTTTGACGATCAAAAAGCCTTTCTAGAATTCTATGACGATCAATAAGCCCTCTAAATGTCACATGCCGATCGAGAAGCCCTCCGACTGTTTCTTGAAGTTTAAGAAGCCCTCCGAGTGTTTCTTGACAATCAAAAAGCCCTCCTAGTCTTTCTTAACGATCAAGAAGCCCTCTAAGCGTTTGTTGACGATCAGTAAGCTCTCCGAGTGTTTCTTGACGATCAAGAAGCCTTTTGAGCGTTTTTCGACGATCGAGAAGCCTTTTCAGAATCCTGTGACGATTGATAATACCTATGAATATTACATGCTTATCGAGAAGCTCTTTGAATGTTTTTTGATAATCGAGAAGCCCTCCGAGTGTTATTTAACAATCGAGGAGCCCTCTGAGCGTTTCTCGACGATCGAGAAGCCCTCTGTGTGTTTTTTAACTATCTAGAAGCCTCTTGAGCGTTTTTAACGATCAAGAAGCCTTCCCATAATTTTGTGACGATTGATAAGCCCTTTCAATATTACATGCTTATCGAGAAGCCCTTTGAGTGTTTTTTGATAATCGAGAAGCCCTCCGAGTGTTATTGAACAATCGAGGAGCCCTCTGAGCGTTTTTCGACGATCATAAGCCCTCCGTGTGTTTTTTAACTATCGAGAAGACTTTTAAGCGTTTTTCAACGATCGAGAATTCTTTTCAGAACCCTGTGACAATCAATAAGCCCTCTTAATATCACATGCCAATCAAGATCCCTCCAAGTATTTCTCAACGATCGAATAGTCCTTCGAGCGTTTCTCGTTGATCAGGAAGCCTTTTGAGAGCCTCTCAACGATAAAGGACTCTTTTGAGCGTTTCTTGACGATCGAGAAGCCCTCTTTATGTTTCTTGACGTTTGACAAGGCCTCCAAGTGTTTTCAAACAACCAACAAGCCCTCCGAACGTTTCTTGATGATTGGGAAGCCCTACAAACGTTTCTTGACAATTGAGAAGCCTTTTAATTGTTTCTCGACGATCAAGAAGCCGTTTCGAAATCCTGTGACGATCCTTAAGCTCTTTAAATGTCACATGACAATCAAGAAAACCTCCGACTTTGTCTTGACATTTAAGAAGCCCTCTGAGTGTTTATTAATATTCGAAAAGCCCTTCAAGCACTTTTGACGATCGGGAAACTTTCTGAGTGTTTCTCGATATCAAGAAGCATTTTTATCGATTCTCGACGATCGAGAAGACGTTTTAAAATCCTGTGACGATTGATAATACCTATAAATATCACATGCTCATCGAGAAGCTCTTTGAGTGTTTTTTGATAATCGAGAAGCCCTCCGAGTGTTTTTCAACGATCAAGGAGCCCTCTGAATGTTTCTCGACCATCAAGAAGCCCTCCGAGTGTTTTTTAACAATCGAAAAGCCTTCTGAGCGTTTTTAACGATCAAGAAGCCTTTCCATAATTCTGTGACGATTGATAAGCCCTTTAAATATCACATGCTCATCGAGAAGCCCTTTGAGTGTTTTTTGAAAATCGAGAAGCCCTTCGAGTGTTTTTCAACGATCGAGGAGCCCTCTGAGCGTTTTTCGACGATCGAGAAGCCCTCTGTGTTTTTTTCAACTATCGAGAAACCTCCTGAGCGTTTTTAACGATCAAGAAGCCTTCCCATAATTCTGTGACGATTGACAAGCCCTCTCAATATTACATGCTCATCGAGAAGCCCTTTAAGTGTTTTTTTAAAATCAAGAAGCCCTACGAGTGTTTTTCAACGATCGAGGAGCCCTCTGAGCGTTTCTCGACGATCGAGAAGGCCTCCGGGTGTTTTCCAATTATCGAGAAGCCTTCTAAACGTTTTTAACGATCAAGAATCCTTCCCATAATTCTGTGACGATTAATAAGCCCTCTTAATATCACATGCTCATCGAGAAGCCCTTTGAGTGTTTTTTGATAATCGAGAAGCCCTCCAAGTGTTTTTCAACGATTAAGAAGCCCTCTGAGCGTTTCTCGACGATCAGAAGCCCTCCGTGTGTTTTTTAACTATCGAGAAGACTTTCAAGCGTTCCTCGACGATCGAGAAGCCTTTACAGAATTCTGTAACGATCGATTAGCCTTTTAAATGTCACATGTCAATTAAGAAGCTTTCTGAGTGTTTCGTAACAATTAAAAAGCCCTTCAAGCGTTTCTCAACGTTTAAGAAGCCTTTTGACTGTTTTTCAACGATCGAAAAGTTTTTTTAACATTTTTCGACGATCAAGAAGCCGTTCCAGAATCCTGTGACGATCTGTAACCCCTTTTTATGTCACATGACGATCAAGAAGCCCTCTGAGTTTGTCTTGACGATTAAAAAATCTTCCAAGTAATTTTTAACGATCGAAAAGCCTTCTGAGCGTTTCTTGACGATCATCAAGATTTTCGAGTGTTTCTTGACGATCAAGAAGCGTTTGAAAAGTTTTTCGACGATCGAAAAGCCTTTTCAGAATTCTGTGACAATCGATTAGCCCTCTTAATGTCACATTTTAATTGAGAAGCCCTCTGAGTGATTCTCAACGATTGAAAAGCCTCCTGAGCGTTTCTCAAAAATTGAGAAGCCCTATGATTGTTTTTTAACGATCAAGAAGCCTTCTGCGGGCTTTTTGACGATCAAGAAGCCTTTTTTAAATCCTGTAACGATCAATAAGCTTTCTAAATGTCACATGACTATCAAGAAGCCCTCTGATTTTTCTTGACGATCGAGAAATTTTCCAAGTGTTTTTCAACGATTGAGAAGCCCTGTGAGCGTTTCTTAACGATCATGAAGCTTTTCGAGTGTTTCTTGACAATCCAGGAGCGTTTAAAGCTTTTTTCGACGATCGAGAAGCCTTTCCAGAATTCTCTAAAAATCGATAAGCCCCTTAAATGTCACATGCTAATCGAGAAGCCCTCCGAGTGTTTCTTAATGATCGAGAAGCTCTCTGAGCGTTTCTTGACGATCAAGAAGCCTTCCCAAAATGCTTTGATGATTGATAAGCTTTCTAAAAATAACATGCCGATCAAGAAGCCCTTTGAGTGTTTTTTGATTATCAAAAAGCCCTCTGAATGTTTCTCAACAATCGAGAAGCCTTTTGAGCGTTTTGTGACGATCGAGACGCCTTCCGATTGTTTTTTGACGTTCGAGAAGCCTTCCGAGTGTTTCTCATCGATTGAGAAGCCCTCTGAGTGTTTTTTGACGATCGGAAAGCCCTTTGAGTGTTTCTCAACGATTGAGAAGCCTTTTGAGCATTTTGCAACGATAAAGAAGCTATTCGATTGAATCTTGACGATCAAGAAGCCCTCCGAGTGTTTCTCTACGATCGATAAGCCTTCTGAGCATTTCTTGACGATCGAGAAGCCTTTCTAGAATTCTATGACGATCAATAAGCCCTCTTAATGTCACATGCCGATCGAGAAGCCCTCCGACTGATTCTCGAAGTTTAAAAAGCCCTCCGAGTGTTTCTTGACAATCAGGAAGCCCTCCTAGTCTTCCTTAACGATCAAGAAGCCCTCTAAGCGTTTGTTGACGATCAGTAAGCTCTCCGAGTGTTTCTTGACGATCAAGAAGCCTTTTGAGCGTTTTTCGACGATCGACAAGCCTTTTCAGAATCCTGTGACGATTGATAATACCTATGAATATTGCATGCTCATCGAGAAGCCCTTTGAATGTTTTTTGATAATCGAGAAGCCCTCCGAGTGTTATTCAACAATCGAGGAGCCCTCTGAGCGTTTCTTGACGATCGAGAAGTCCTCTGTGTGTTTTTCAACTATCTAGAAGCCTCTTGAGCGTTTTTAACAATCAAGAAGCCTTCCCATAATTTTGTGACGATTGATAAGCCCTCTCAATATTACATGCTCATCGAGAAGCCCTTTAAGTGTTTTTTGATAATCGAGAAGCCCTCCGAGTGTTTTTTAACGATCAAGGAGCCCTCTGAGCGTTTTTCGACGATCAGAAGCCCTCCGTGTGTTTTTTAACTATCGAGAAGACTTTTAAGCGTTTTTCAACGATCGAGAATCCTTTTCAGAACCCTGTGACAATCAATAAGCCCTCTTAATATCACATGCCAATCAAGATCCCTCCAAGTATTTCTCAACGATCGAATAGTCCTTCGAGCGTTTCTCGTTGATCAGGAAGCCTTTTGAGAGCCTCTCAACGATAAAGGACTCTTTTGAGCGTTTCTTGACGATCGAGAAGCCCTTTTTATGTTTCTTGACGTTTGACAAGGCCTCCAAGTGTTTTCAAACAACCAACAAGCCCTCCGAACGTTTCTTGATGATTGGGAAGCCCTACAAACGTTTCTTGACAATTGAGAAGCCTTTTAATTGTTTCTCGACGATCAAGAAGCCGTTTCGAAATCCTGTGACGATCCTTAAGCTCTTTAAATGTCACATGACAATCAAGAAAACCTCCGACTTTTTCTCGACATTTAAGAAGCCCTCTGAGTGTTAATTAATATTCGAAAAGCCCTTCAAGCACTTTTGACGATCGGGAAGCTTTCCGAGTGTTTCTCGACGATCAAGAAGCATTTTTATCGATTCTCGACGATCGAGAAGACGTTTTAGAATCCTGTGGCAATCTATAACCCCCTTATATGTCACATGACGATCAAGAAGCCCTCTGAGTTCTTCTCGACGATCGAGAAATCTTCCAAGTGTTTTTTAACGATCAAGAAGCCCTCTGAGCGTATCTTGACGATCATTAAGCTTTTCGAGTGTTTCTTGACAATCGAGAAGCGTTTGAAGCGTTTTTAACGATCGAAAAGCCTTTCCAGAATCCTGTGACGATAAATTAGCCCTCTAAATGTTACATTTCAATTGGAAAGCCCTCTGAGTGTTTCTCAACGATTAAAAAGCCCTCTGAGCGCTTCTCGAGAATTGAGAAGCCCTCTGATTGTTTTTTAACGATCAAGAAGCCTTCTGCGCGTTTTTTGACGATCAAGAAGCGTTTCCATAATTTTGTTAAGATCAATAAGCTTTATAAATGTCACATGCCCATCAAAAAGCCCTGCAAGTGTTTCCTAACGATCGAGAAGCCTACCGAGCATTTCTCGACAATCAGGAAGCCTTCCAAGTGTCTCTTAACGATCGAGAAGCCTTTTGGGCAGTACTTGACGATCGAGAAGCCTTTAAGGTGTTTTTTGACGTTCGACAAGGCCTCGGAATGATTTTTGACGATCAAGAAGCCCTTCGACTGTTTTTTAACGATCGAAAAATTTTTTGAGCATTTTTCGACGATCGAGAAGCCCTTTTAGAATCCTGTGACAATTGATAAGCCTTCTAAACGTTACATGCCTATCGAGAATCCCTCTAAGTTTTTCTTGGCAATCGAGAAGCCTTTTAAGCGTTTCTAGACGATCAAAAAGCCCTCAGAGTGTTTCTTGACGTTCGTTAAGTCTTCCGAGTGTTTCTTAACCATCAAAAAGACCTCTGAGCGTTTTTTGATAATGGGGAAGCCCTCTAAGTGTTACTTGACGATCAAGAAGCATTTTAATCGTTTCTCGACGATCGAGAAGCCGTTCCAGAATCCTGTGACGATCTATAACCCCTTTTTATGTCACATGACGATCAAGAAGCCCTCCGAGTTTTTGTGACGATCGAGAAATCTTTCGGTTTTTTTTTAATGATTAAGAAGCCCTCTGAGCGTTTCTTAAAGATCTTTAAGCTTTTTGAGTGTTTCTTGACGATCCAGAGGCGTTTAGAGCGTTTTTAAACGATCGAGAAGCCTTTCTAGAACCCTGTGTCGATCGATTAGCTTTTTAAATGTCACATGCCGATCAAAAAGCCCTCCAAGCTTTTCCTAACGATCGAGAAGCCCACCGAGCGTTTTTCGACAATCAGGAAGGCTTCCGAGTGTCTTTAAACGATTGAGAAGCCCTTTGGGCTGTTCTTAACGATCAAGAAGCCCTTGAGTTGTTTTTCGACGTTCGACAAGGCCTCTGAGTGTTTCTCTACGATCAAAAAGCCTTTCGAGCGTTTCTCGACGATCGAGGAGCCTTTTCAGAATCCTGTGACGATTCATTAGTCATCTAAATATCACATTTCGATTGAGAAGCCCTCCGAGTTTTTCTCGGCAATCGAAAAGCCTTTTTAGCGTTTCTAGACGATTAAAAAGCCCTCGGAGTTTTTCTTGGCGTTCGTTAAGTTTTACGACTGTTTCTTAACCATCAAGAAGCCCTCTGAGCGTTTCTCGATGATGGGGATCTCCTTCGAGTGTTTCTTGACGATCAATAAGCATTTTAATAGTTTCTCGACGATCGAGAAGCCGTTTTAGATGCCTGTGACGATCTATAACCCCTTTTCATGTCACATTTCGATTAAGAAGCCCTCTGAGTGGTTCTCAGCGATCGAGAAGCCTTTTAAGCGTTTCGCAATGATCGAGAAGCCTTCCGATTTTTTTTTGACGATTGAGAAGCCCTCTGAGCGTTTTTCGACGATTGGGAAGCCCTCTGAGTATTTTTCGATGATCGAGAAGCTTTTTGAAGGTTTCGTGGCGATGGAAAAGCCCTCCGATTATTTCTTGACGTTCGAGAAGCTCTTTGAGTATTTCTCAGCGATCGAGAAGCCGTTTAACTGTTTTTTGACGATTAAGAAGCCCTCTTAGTGTATTTCAAGGATCGAAGATCCCTTTGAGCGTTTCTCGAAGGTCAGGAAACCCTTCGAGTGTTTCTCGACAATCCAGAAGCCCTTCGAGTGGTTTTTAACGATTGAGAAGCCTTCTAAACAAATTTTGACGATCGTGAAGCCTTTCAAAATCCTGTGATGATCAATAACCCCTCTAAATGTCACAAGCCGTTTGAAAAGCCCTCCAAGTAATTCATAACGATCGGGAAGCCCTCTGAGCGTTCCTCGACGATCAGGAAGCCTTCCAAATGTCTATCAACGATCGAAAAGCCTTTTGAGCGATTCTTGACGATTAGGAAGCCCTCTGAGTTTTTCTTGCCGTTTGAAAAGCCCTTTGAGTGTTTCTCAACGATCAAGAAGCCCTCCAAGCGTTCCTTAACGATTGGGAAGCCCTTCAAGTGTTTTTCGACAATCGAGAAGCCTTATGAGCGTTTTGCGACGATCGAGAAGCCCTCCGATTGTTTCTTGACGTTCGAGAAGCCCTCCGAGTGTTTCTCAAGGATCGAGAAGCCCTCTGAGCGTTTTGCGACGATCGAGAAGCCCTCTGATTGTTTCTTGACGTTCGAGAAGCCCTTCGAGTGTTTCTCAACGATCGAGAGGCCCTCTGAGCGTTTATCGACGATCGGGAAGCCCTTTGAGTTTTTCTCGACGATCGAAAAGCCTTTTGAGCGTTTTTCGACGATTGAGAAGGCTTGTAAGCGTTTCTCGACGATCGAGAAGCCTTTATAGAATTCTGATATGATCTATAAGCCATTTAAGTGTCACATGCTGATCGTGAAGCCTTCGCAAGTTTTTCTTGACGATTGAGAAGCCCTCCGAGTGTTTCTTAACGATCGAGAAGCCCTTCGAATGTTTTTTGTCGATCGGGAAGCCCTTCGAGTTTTTCTCGACGATCGAGAAGCTTTTTGATCGCTCTTCGATGATCGAGAAGCCTTTTTAGAATTCTGGGACTATCGATTAGCCCTCTAAATGTCACATGCCGATCAAGAAGCCCATTGAGTGTTTCTCAACGATCGAGAAGCACTCTAAGCGTTCCTTGACGATCGGGAAGGCCTACGAGTGTTTCTTGACGATCGATAAGCTTTTTGAGCGTTTTTCGACGATTGAGAAGCCTTTTTAGCGTTTTTCGACGATCGAGAATTCTTTATAGAATTCTGATATGATCTATAAGCCATTTAAGTGTCTTATGCTAATCGTGAAGCCCTCGCAAGTTTCTCTTGACGATTGAGAAGCCCTTCGAGTGTTTCTTAACGATCGAGAAGCCCTTCGAATATTTTTTGACGATCGGGAAGCCCTTCGAGTTTTTCTCGACGATCGAGAAGCTTTTTGATCGCTCTTCGACGATCGGGAAGCCTTTTTAGAATCCTGGGACTATCGATTAGCCCTCTAAATGTCACATGCCGATCAAGAAGCCCATTGAGTGTTTCTCAACGATTGAGAAGCACTCCGAGCGTTCCTTGACGATCGGGAAGGCCTACGAGTGTTTCTTGACGATCGAGAAGCCTTTTGAGCGTTTCTCGAGAAGCCTTTCCGGAATTCTTTGACGATTGATAAGCCCTTCAAATGTAAAAATGCACAAAACGCAGAAATATTATATTTTGTTACTAGGGCCTAAATTAAGACTACCATAACTGATGGACGCGAATGCGGTTACGGTATGTACGTTGGTGCCTGAGTAGAGAGCGATGCTTTTTGCACTGGGGAAGCAAAAAATGCAGGTTACCGCTATACGAAGCAAAGCTACCCTTTAATCCCCGCAGCAGCACGAAAAAATGTATACGCACAGATAAAGAAAATAACAATTGCTCAGTTTGACACTCTTGGCTTTGTCTTGGGCTGCAAGATACTTGCAATCTAGAGCATTTCTTACTGATTCACTATAAGTGCACGACATACCATTTTATCCGGAGAGAGTAAAGTACTGTACCTGTCTAGGGGGCTGTTATACGTAGACACTACTTTAAGTAAGACAGTTCTCTGAAACGTAGCACAGCTACTCTTTTAACCATCAAACAACATTTTTTGACGCAATATAAACAATATGCTGCCATTGCCAGCGAAGTTAGCATTAGTGACCCAAGTTACTTCGAGAACGAAAAGTCACTGCACAAGGTGATAGTTTGAATGATTAACATGAATACTTTTACTTTTTCGGTACATAATCGAGTAATAATTAATCCTTTAGAGTGTCAATCCATGTAAAAATCATCGGACAAGCCGAATATTGCATCGAATCCAACCAACAAATTTTTGCAGAGGAAATAATTTTTCTATTTTGAAGACGGTTGATCCTACACTAATTTAAGTTTCACTATCTGATTTAGCAGCCAATTTTACCTAAGGGATATCCATTTCACTCACCTTGGACCACCAGGCTAGGTTCTAGAGGGGGGGGGGGGTAAAGTCAAAATGGTCACTACGTATATATACACTCGTGGGGCTTCGCTTTCCTGTGCACTTTACGCGCTAACCCTCCAATTTTCGAATCGGTTGAATACTTTACTATTAAAAAAATCACATTGTGGAGCTTAGGAGTAGCGGACAGTCACTGAGGAAGGCTAAAACTAATTAACTTGGTATGAATTAAATGAAAATTTAGACAATATTTTTTATATCTTACAACCATATTGACAAACGGTGCGTGTAACGGCTCTGCATTGCTGTGTTACTATGCACGTATATGCTACCGTCATTGGCACAGTAAAAAACCTCGTCAGATTTAATTGTGACATTAATCTCTTACACAACGGGTGTGTTATTTTTTATACAGCATGCTATAATTTTATTTAATTTTCGATCGTTTCTTGGTATAGTATGAAATATACATATGCCAGCGGTATGATATAGTACTTCATAAACACATGTTGCCTTCTGGTGATGAATTTTTTTAGTCTCCCTGATTGTAGATAACACCTTAACACTACTCAACATTACTTTTCCGCTCGGTAACGGAAGTCAGAGCGTGAACATGTATTTTTATTAAAATGGAGGTGAGGGGACTTTTTTTTATTGCTGTGACTAGCTTCTTTTGCTGTATGTAACCATAGCCTTAAAGTGGCAGTTTACAGGATACTCTTATAAACATTATTATAATGTAGATATTTTTATATCATTAAGCTGCGATTGATATTAGACCTAAGAGGTATAAGGAGATCTAAGTAAAACTAAAGGTAAGTTAACATGGTCAAGAAAAATTTTATTATACGTAAACTTATAATTAAAATCATGTTACTGAAATTTCTTACTTTCAAGGTTTAGAAAAAAAGGATTTTCGACTAACAGCTTTGTCTTGGAATCCGATTATCAAAACCTGTTTAGAATTTTAAGATAACAAAATAATATTCGTTTTAGTAATAAAGAATTTTGAAAATTATTGTTAAGAATTGGAGAAGAAACAGGAAGAAAAGGAGATTGAAACATTTAACATTCCTAAGTCCTGTTTAACAGATGATGTCTGTACCAAAATATTTGGTAATTACAGCAACTTTTTTGGTCATAACGTAATACTAACTTCAAATAATAAATACATTTTTTTTTTAACCAATGCAGTTTTAAGTAAATCATTTAGAGAAACTGAAACTTATTACAGCATCGATACTTCAACCTATAAAGATATTAATAAATCAGATAGATAATATTTATATAAGTTTTCCTATAGAAATGTTAAACAAGATTCGTAAAGGCTTGCCACCACATGAACTTAAATTAAAAATAGGTACAATAGTAAAGTTAATTTGAAATTTGAGCACATCAGACGGATTATGTTTCGTTAGATGATTGCGAGCTACTAAATTGTTAAAGTATAACGTAGAAGGTGAGATAGTGACGGGAGAAAAAATTGGTAATAAAGTTTTTATTTTAAGAATTACATTAAATACTGTAAAAACTATATCTTCACCTTATATTTTATATAGAAAACAATACTCATTAGTTGTAGCAAATGCTAAACAAGTCTTAAGGTCAAAGTTTTAATAATGTGGGATTATACTTGAAAAAAACCTTTGTTTTCTTACGGTCAACGGTATGTGACAATATCGAGATGCAAAAATTAAAATGGAATTTTCTTGAAATCCATAGAGATGTTCTAGATACTGAAAATATAGTTTGGAAGGAAATTTTTGACTATATCTAATAATGTATCTAATAATAACCACATAATTTTGATACCCTATATGTATAGACAAACTTTATTACTTACTAAACATCCCATAAATAGATATTGTGTTCATCTATTCGACGAATTTCAACATTAATTTAAAATAGAATAGGAATGGATTTAAGTCTTCGTGGTATGATAGGGCTTTATAAGTTGACTAATGAAATAAGTCATCTTAATGCGAAACCACCAAGAAAATATTCCATTCCTTCCCATATTAAAATAGTTAAAATTTTAAAATTATAACGTATTCGAGCATGCGCATGCATATAATATATAAACCTTAATATACTACTTATGTTATAATACGCACATTTTAAGTACTTCCATGTTTGCTATGATACATGTAATACATGCACGAATTGTTGGTCATGTAATGCATAATGAAACAAATCTTTTCCTTGTAGGTACTGCGCCGGGAGAAGATACTTTTGTTTTAGTTCGCGGGGCAAACGTTCTTTTTATTTAAAGTTAATATTCGTACATTTGATATGACATCATATGTATACAATAAATTCTTGTTGGAATCTTTGTATCTGAAAAATATGAACTTTTTCAAATTTTGGCTACCATAGAAGTAAAATAATCCATTATATCTTATTGAGATCAAAAAATACAAGAGACATATATCTATTTTTTCATTGTAAGGTTGTAATTCGTCATTCAATTCGTTTTCTATGATTATTTATAAATTAAAATTAAAATTTACCCGTACTAATAACCAATTTCTACTAATCTCAACATTTATATAAAGAATATGGGTTTTGGTCACGTGACAATATTTCTTATAATACATAATAGAGAATCGGAAATAAATTAATTTATAGGTAAAATATGAATGACGTATGCATTTGAGATTTGACTTTTATTATTTTTAGAATAATAACGATTGTTTGTATAAATCTGCGTAACATATTTTTGCACCTCCATGATTATTTTCTATACCTGGAATTATTTTTGGCCTATCTGGCTTCTTTTTTCAGATACGACTGTTTTTCTAGTTTTGGGAGGTTTGTTGAAACAAAAATTTTTCAAATATTTTGTCAACATCTGTTTTAATTTTCCAAACATGCCGTACTAAAGAATAATTTTCGACTTATTTTTTTCAAGATACAGTCGAAAAATAAAAAAAATTAAGCTTATGTTTATTCATAGTCTAACCCCTCTCTATTTGTGCACCTCGATCATATAGATGCCCTGCACTAAACCCGTAGAAATTGTTATTTTTACAAAAAAATGCGTGGGGGCCCTGTGGGGAGTTTTGGGAAAAACTGCAATGTGTCAAAATAAGGGAGAAAATCACGGGGTTGTAACTTATTTTGTGGGGGGCAGTGAGGGGCGGTGGGGGAGTGGATAGGAGTCTGTGGAGGTTGTGTGGAATGCCCCACCGAGATAACTATATAATAAAAGTAGATATATTGTTATAAATATTATCGTACGGGGAGTTCTGTCTCTTCGTGGTTATTACACAGCTGAATTTAATAGGTTATTCACTTAACCTTTTTAACTTAGGCAATACTTTCATAGTTATTATTATTTAATAACTATGTAACGCTTAAATTTGTATGTGTAGTTATATCATGTTAAATACATACGTGTAAAAAATAACAAATGTTACATTATTGTAAAGTAATAGTAACACAAAGAAAGTTGAATACACTAAGAACTTTATACTTATGAGTGAATTGAAACATTTTAATGATCATTATATCATGATTTTTAATTTATTATTTATTAATATTGTTACATACTTTAACATGAAATATGTATTTTATCAATATGTATAAAGTCTATCTATTTGCCTTCTTGGCGGTGTGGAAAAATAAATGAAAATAATTATTTTTGAAACTAAGTATAATTAAATATATCGTGAATAGAAGTAATTTATATTTAATAAAAATATAAAAATGATTGTAAGGGGACAAGAAAAATGGTGTGGAAAGGCTGTGGGAGGACAAGAAAAATGGTGCGGAGGGGCTGTGGGGGGACAAGAAAAATGGTGCGGAGGGGCTGTGGGGGGACAAGAAAAATGGTGCGGAGGGGCTGTGGGGGGATAAGAAAAATGATTTGGAGGGGCTGTAGAAAGTTTCTGGAAAAAGTAAGAAATGTCAATTTAACGGTGAAAAAAGTCGAATTTTAGCTTATTTGTGGGGGCTGTGGGGGGGGGGTGGAATGTCTCACACAAATAACTATATAGTATAAGGATATTTATGTTTGTTTTTCTAGTTGACATGCAGTAAATATGGTGGTAATAACTTTTGCTCATATTGTAGGATTGTGGTTCATGCACTCCCAAGAACAAGGTAAAGGAAGAGAAGAGGAGCGATGTGATTAAGTTTTTCATTGCTGATTTTCTTGCAGACTTTGTTGGCTTGGGATCAAACACTTAAAGTAATTCTGAACATTAAATATAATGTAAATAACTTATACAATTATCAAATGTGTGGGAGCAGCGGTAGTTCAGTGTTAAGCGTACTTGTTACTGAAACGACGCCGTTCTAGAGGTCGTAGGTTCAATACCCCGTGAGTGCAGATTTTTTCAAAAACTGTTATCACTGAAAAAAGTTTCTGTGCAACCCTGGCTGTTTTGGAACGGGTTTTCCGTGGAATTTTCTTTCAGAATGATTTTAGGATTTTTTTTCTTGCTTCACAACAGTTTTCAGCAGAGAGCGCCGGCTTATCCAGCGAGTAGTGGACGTCTTAAAATACGGAGTGTTCTCTGAAGAAAGGCTACACAGTGGCGAGTGAATCCGATGTACCATTGGTGCAAAGAGTGCCAGCTTAACTGGAACTGTGTTTCACCGGAGATACCCCTCTGTACCCATGACATTTCATACGTGCGGTATCAGGAATTGGTAAATGGGTGCGGAAATACACCCCCACACATATGTAGTAAGTAGGTGGCTCCGGCGACTAGGCCAATAAGCTGTAGCGGTAACCCGAAAAAAAAATTTTTTTAATTATTGAATGTTTGAATAATTTTGTTTAAATTTCGAAAATAAAATTTTGTTTGATTTAGTGCCTCTATTCAAAAATTACAGCTATTTTAATTAGAGCGTAAATATTGCAAATAATGTGATTTTGGCCAAAACTCACTATTTTTTTTAAAAATTGCTATAACTTCTCATTGGGGGCATAAAATGCAAAGATTTGTATTTTAAACATTAAGACTATGTTTTTGCTTTATTTGAGCCCAGATAAAGCTACTTAATATAGTGTACCACTTCGCTACTAACATTGGAAGCAGCGCCACAGTTTTTGCATTTCTGTAGCAAAAAAAGGCTAATTGGACGAAACCCCGAGACACGTGTCTCGTCTTTTAGCCCAAAAGTGATTTAAAAAAAGTTTGGCTAAGGTTGATTACTCTCAAACAAAAAAAACAGCGCTTTGAGGTGAGGTAGGGTTAGAATAGAATTTTTAAAGTTTGTTGTGCTCGTACAGCTCATAGACGTATTAAAATGGTTTGTCCACCCAAACTTTATTTACTAGCTTCAAATGAAATAACAAACTATAATTTGCGTACCTGCACGCGCACACTGGGGGCTTGTTTCATGGGGGTCGGAACAGAATAAAATGTTTGAAAGCGCGAAATACGCAAAAAGAAAAGCTTGGCTATTCAAAAGGTAACAATAATTGGCACGACTGTTGTAAGAATTTGTTCATTTGAGTCCTATACTTTGGAAAGTGACCACTGGTTATCATTTCCAATCGAAAATCTTACTAGTTTGAACTGATTTTTGTTAAAACCGCGATTATGGTGCAAATGTGGGGACAAAATGTATGCAGTGAAAACTCACTCATCTTCGTCGATTTATGGTGTGGCCAAGGTACAAATCTCATTTCCAATAGCTAGAGTAAATATGCTTACACGCCCTAGTAGCAAATAAGCCTCGTTTTTTACCGGTAAAAGCTTTCATAAGTAAAATTAAGTGGCGGACATGGGTTAGAATCGAAAATTTGACTCTAAATGATGAATTATCTTAACAAAGGGGTCATTATATCAGTATAAGACAATATGTCAAGTAAAGTCGACAAAATTGAACACAATTTATTGTTTTTGAGGTTTTGGATACCATTACGGCAGACGAGTACAAGTACCGGATACGATCTGAGAAAGTTACGGCAGAATCGCTAAGATACAATGTACATACGAAAACTGATGTAATACGCTTGACGAGGGTGTTTATTTACTGTTTTTGGTCAGATATTTGATAAATTAATAATGACCTCGTACGGGCAAGTAGTTATCTGTTGTTTTGTCGGGAATTAGTGGTGCTGGATTTTTCACAATTTTTTGTACTCTTTCTGGTGTATTATGTTGCATTATAAAAGTTCAGAGTATTATGTTGCGTTATAAAAATTTAAGGCTCATTTGATCTTCTCGGTTGAGCTCTATATACAAATTGTGGTAAATTAGTAGATTTTTATTTTATTTTAAAATGCATCTTAACGAAATGGAGGCAATGACTAATGTAACAATTAAATTTACTATAAGGCTTCTAAAAATTATTCGACAGTTTACTTGTTTTTTCATTGATGTATCCTTTAAGGTTTCCTCCATTCTAGTTAACGCTATTGCGTTATTTGACTTTGCCCATTAATTTATTTCGGTTTTTTCTTCCTCTTGTAGATCAAGAGTGAAGTTATTATTGCTTATTTTGGTTGTTTTTATATCAGAAAGGTGTAATAAATTTGCTAAACTGTAGGGAAACTCCGATCTATAGTAGTTAGTCTGTCAATTCCACTGTTGTTAATTCATACGGGGTGTAGCCAGGAGCATGAGCAAGATAATTACTATTGATCGTTAGTATTTCCGTACCTTGTAATTAAATTTCAGTTGATTGTGTGTTTGAAGGGGTTTTCTACTCAATGCTTATATCGAGGTAGTATTTTGTGCGGAGTATAACAATTGTTCGGTGGTTATTAGTATCATCCAATCAATTTCAGTTGACTTATACAATGCTATTTGACAAATTTCAATGCTTCTGTTGATGAGTTTATAAATAAAGAGAATTCGCAAGGATTATTTACATTATCTTTGAAAATAGGCATATCTGGTCGGCAATATAAAATCTTATGGTAAATAAATAAGAATATTAGATATTAATCTTATTTTATCGATAGGTAAGTATTAATGCGAGTAATTGAATTTATCGACATTTTTCCATCTATTACACGATTGCCAAGGCAACTTATTTTTCTTCTGTTAAAACTAAGATTTGTAGAAAAATTGTCACACGAAACAATTGAAAAAAAGTAACACCTCGACCAGAATTTCAACCTAGAACTCTTTTCTTGCGAAGAGAGTGCATTACCAATTCCGCCATTGAGATCTCTGCAACTCCTCTTCTGAATTGTTACATTTTATAATTTCAGCTATTTTCAGTTGCTACGTAAGACAATTTTTCTACAAATCGTAGTTTTAACTAAAAAAAAATCAATTTGGCTTGGCAACCTTGTAGTAGATGGGAAAATGTCGATAAATTCAATTACTTGCACTAATACTTACCCATCGATAAAAGTAGATTAATTTCTAAAATTCTTACATACCACATAAGCAAGCGTCAACTAAAAAATAGCCGAAATTATAAAATGTAGCAATTGAGAAGAGGAGTCACCAAGATTTCATGGTGAAGTTTGGTAACGCACTTTTCTGGCAAGAAAAGAGTTCTAGATTTAAATCCTGGTCGAAGTGGCATTTGTTTTAAATTGCTACGTGTGACCATTTTTCTACAAATCGTAGTTTTAAATTAAAAAAAAAAAAATAAGTTGCCTTGGCAACCTCGTAACAGATGAGAAAATATCGATAAATTCAATCACTCGCATAAAATCTTTTTATCTTTAATACAATTATTTAAAAATTTTTCATTGGTGAGGAAATAGTTTTGAAGATTATTGCTTACGATCAGGTTACTATGCCGGGGCTCAATGCTGACATATCCTTTCAAATCTGAGTGTTAATTTCTTGGAACTGAAATCAAGTGGATGGCATAGTTACTGAATTGTTCTCTACCTATCAGCTGGAAACTAAGTTTAAATGCTAATCTACCTTTTATTACTACTGCGTTTGTTTTAGACAGTGCGTACAGCCGTTCAAAAGTTACGGTTCAATCCTCCTAAGGTAGCAGATGCTCTTTTTTGTATGAATTAATTTCACTACAAGTTTTGGATAGTTGGTCGTTTTGTATCACTAGCGCATGTAGGTGTCTTTATGACGTACATTCCAATGCACTGATAAGCATTTAGTAAGAATCTAGTATGAAAAATAGGAATTTTTCGAGTCAGTCCATTTTAATACTTCTATTTTATATTTGATTTTTTTATCATCATTATCTAATCAGCATATTTCTTAGTTAAACTTTCCATCTTTTTTTATTTCTTTTTATTATATCTTCCATTGTTTTCCAATTTTACATGTATTTTTTTTGAAGATTTAAGCGTACAATATGAGTGTATTTTGCTTCTAAATAAGATTTTGTTTGTGTTGAGTTATAAAAATTATTCATATCTGTATTTATTCTATCTCAATTACTTGCATCTGTAGATCCAAATAATTTTTTGGAAATGTACCCCACAAATTCTAGTGGTACTTGTCTCATTATCATGTGAATACGAATAACTTTTACTATATTGTTGGAATTCGTTTCTTTTCTATGTATTTATATTTAGGGTGCAGAGAATAGTTTTTAATCTTCGTTTGTTGATTTTCTTAAACAAACCATATGATATAACGTGTGTCTAGGTATTGAATCTTTGAATTCTTGGATTTCAAGTACTTTAGTACATTGTTCGAACACAGTATTTAGTTTTTCATGGTATAGTTCAGTTTGGTCTTCAATACTACGACAATCTAACGTAATAACAATGTGCCATTCGGTACAAATTAGTCTGACTTCATTAGTGTACTTATAATATATACCTGGATTATTTACTAAAAGCATAATGTCGTAAGATTTTGTAGGTATCTTTCCTCGCTTTTTATAGTACTAGGCCTTAGCGTTAGCAGAAGCAAAAAAGCAATGTTTTCAGTCAATATCGATTGATATTGATCGGATCAATCTGCAACAACAAAATAATTATTAATAATTTTTTTTTTTCTTTTCATAAGTAGCAGCTTTATACTTTGTTAATATGTTTGTTAATTATTCTTTCATTTCCTGATTCTAATATGACGTTATTATTACTACGTATTTTTCTAATTTTGAAAATTTTGTTATAAAATTTATCTTATTTTTCTTTCGGGGTTCTATGAGCACATAGACTGCCATTCCAACTTCCAAGTTTCGTGGCTTTGACATATTGTCGTAACGTGATTTTATCTTTTGTTTTGATATTTCAAGTTTATCACGAGATAATTCTTGGATTGTACGTAAATACGGGCAATGTCACTAGCATATGAGATGTATGTTTCTAGTTGGAATTCATCTGAAAGTGAATTTAAAGAACGTGCCTGTCTACCAAAGACAAGCTCAAAAGGTGTAAAACCTGTTTCTGAATGAACTGAAGTGTTGTACTCATGAATTGCAATGGAACCATTTTGTCCCAGACATGTACGCAATTGGGTTATTGGGTCCTTTCCTGGTTTTCCTTGGAGTAATACAGCCCTAATAGTTATTTTAGATGCGTCTGTTCTTAATATCAATGGTTTATTCAAATCGACACAAGCTAACGTAAATGCTTTGCATAATATTAACTCTTTAGAGCTCTTTTGCTGAGTATCTGTCCACTCAAATTCCTTTACTTTTCTTAACAAGGACGTTAAAGGCTCTGCAATTTCTGCAAAAATTTTTTGAAAAAACGATAGTAATAAGTCGCTAATCCCAAAAACTGTCTAACACTTGTTTGATTCTTTGGTTTTGGAAATTTCTCCACAGCTTCTAATTATTTTGAATCTGGTTTGACTCCGTAATTTCCTATTTTATGCCCTAAATAAATAACTTTTGGTTTCATTAATAATTCACATTTGTCAAGTTGTGATTTTAAATTTGATTACGAAAGTTTTTCAGTAAATGAGTAATTTTTGTCACATGATCCCTCAAAGTTTTCGAACATACAATTATGTCGTCAAGAAATATGAATAACTCAATACCTTGCAGTCACAACAAAATTAAGTTCATTAAGCGCTGAAATGCTGCAGGTGCACTGCATAGTTCAAACGGCATTCCCACATATTCATAATGTCCGTTAGGTATGCTAAAAGCAGTTTTGTGTCTATCTGCAGGGTCCACTTTTATTTGGTGGAATCCACTGGCTAGATCTAAAACGGAGGAGTTATTTGAGCCTCCGATTTGCTAATCCTCCGATATTTCAGTTATGTTTGGTACTAGATAAGCATCAGGAATGGTTTATTTGTTTAGGTTACAGTAATCTATAACTAATCTGTACCTTTTCGTTCCATCAGGTCCCTGTTTCATGGGTACTATCCAGAGAGGACTACTGTAAGGGCTATTTGATTTTATGATTGTACCACCTGCTAATAATTTTTATATTTGAGTTTGAATTTCTTCGTGTGACGATAAGGGGTAGCCGTATTAATTGACGTATACAGGATGGTCGTTTGTCATGGATATTTTATGAGTTATCATAATAGAAGTACGAGGAGCCAGATAGCCTGAAATGTAAAATAAGTGAGCGTATTTTTCTACAATTTTTCTTATTTCTGATAAACTAGCTTTTGAGTGATGAGATCTTTTTAGCTTATCCATTATAAATTCAATGCGACCCTTTATGTTGTTGAAATCGTTTTCTTCGAAGTCAATGTCAAAAAATTCTTCCGATTCCATGACATCAAAAGGCTAAAGTTCTTGTGCAGGTATTTCTATTTCTGTCAGCTGATCTCTTATGTTTATTGCTATTGTATAACAGTGATCTTCTTTGCAATATACTACCGCCCCGCTTATATACACTCCGTGGACGGTAGTAATTTTACCAAGCATGGCCAGTGATCTTATTTTTAGTCGGTAATTTAATAGCTACTCTTATTATGGCTGGTAACTTGTAACTTCTGTTTTAACTTACTTTAAATCCTAAAGAATTATAATAAATATTATCGCGTAAGGTTGTGGGTATTTTATCTTCGTCGTAAAATGGAAAAATAAATTTTTTAAAAGTAGATTTGAAATCTTGTTTGGTTTTCAGTCTTAAGGATTTCTCTTGTTTTTCANTATTAGCTACTCTTGTTCTGGCTTGTAAATGATAACTTTTGTTTTTATTTTCTTTAGATCCTTGAGAATTATAATAATTAGTCTGGCGTGGGGGTGTGGGTATTTTATCTTCATCGTAAAATGAAAAAATAAGTTATTTACAAGTTGATTCGAAATTTTGGGTTGGTTTCAATCTCAAGGGTTTTTCTTGTTTTTCAGTTAATTTTATAGAGTTAATTTTATTATCTGAATAAAGAAAATATATAAGTTCAGTTGGTCTGTTTCCTACTATTAATGCACTTAATCCGTTATCGATTCTAGCGTTTTCTTGCGTAAAAAACGGATCTCATAAATACATTCGTTATTTATTGACAATTCTGGATTATAACGTAAAATTCGTGATCTGTTTCGATGAATTTAACGTCTAGAATGTATATTCGCTGTAAAGCTATTCCTTCTAATTTAAACGTATTATCACAATTGATTTCTGTGCCGTTCTTTAATGCATTATAACTAATGACATTTGCTTCTCTACCTGAATCTAATATATAAGTTTTGGAATCTTTCCAAATTTGTTTCACAACGTAACTTAACTGATGGTGAATTCCCTATTGTTCTTGCTCGGGAGGCTCTGTAGATTTCACTGTCATTATTGATTTCAGACGCGTGATCGAATCCAAACTCACAGTCGCGTCTAAACGGCGAGTCTCGTTTTCGTTTTTGGAAGAGTTAGAGCGAGAGTTTTGAGTATGGGAATAAGGATAATACATTTGTGGTTAGTAAGATGGATAAAAAGGTGGTGGTTAAAAATATGAAAATTCTTAGAAATTTGTGGGATAGTAATAGTCATAAGGTTGAAAACTCCAGGGTGGTGGTGGTGTGCGGCGTGGTGGCGGAGTGCTTGATCGACGTTGAGGTGCGTACCTAAGTGTGGGATGTTTCGACCATACTCGTCGAATTTTGGCTGAGTCATCTTGACATCATTTTTATGGTAAGTATGCGGGAAAGCAATTCTATTGTGGGTCAATGGGTTATTAAAACTGACGTGTTTTTTTTTGGCAGGCGAACTGAGTCAAGACAGTAACAGAAATTTCAGTAACGTTCAGTACCTAAGACTCAGGAGTCGTAAAAGTAGAGGTCGTTGTTACGGTCTTGCAAATGTATTTGGCCTACGACTTCCTTTTCTTTGAGTATAACACCGGTAAGTTGGCGGTGGTAACAATCGGCTAAGAATATTATCTGTATCGAGGAAACTCGAAGATTAGGAACCAACACACAAACAATGTGAGTGTTTATATGTCGGACGGCGGGGTTCGTTGCCCTGTATAAAAGAGCGAAGTCACTCGGATTGCCGATTATATAAAAATATTTAAAATAATCGTTATCAAGTTTCAAAATTTACCTATTAAATGATCAATTAATTCCTGCATGATATACAGCAATTGTTTTTGATTATTGGTTTATTGATTTTTATCGTTCTCTGAATTTTCTCTTAAGTTAATGTTTTTATCTTTCTAAATAAATTTATTT
>NW_019384239.1:100586-128588 GCF_000648655.2 Copidosoma floridanum | reverse complement strand
TTATCTTATATTTATTAAATTCTATAATTCTAAGGGAATCGTATCTTTAATTTCTACGTGTATTAATTTTATTTAAATAATCGCGATTCTTTAAGTTAATAATGCAAAAAGAAAATATCTGGTATACACGATAATTTCGAATTTACTTAAAATTTATCCACATTCATTTAACAGAAATTTTTACATAAGCGACAATTCAAATTTGAATGTTCCCTCCTTAATATCTCCACTTAAACACATTGGGTTAGACTAGAACGAATTTTGAGTACAACCACGGAAGGTTAATGCTAGTTAACAACCTATCCTACAAAGTCACGTAGGGTTAGGTCGTTCTCAGGGCCCTTGGGTGTCTTGAGCACTGCTCAAGTCGTCGACCCAGGAACTTCACCTAAGAACGTGGTCGCTAACCCTAGTGCCTTGACTACTTGGGGATGTATCGTCTCCACGATTAAAGCGGTCGAGCACCGAAAGTCCAAGTAGGAATCGGTTAGTGGAAGTGTTACCTGTAGGTGGTGTGCAGAGTTACTTTTTAGCTCTCGGCCTTCGTACTTGGTCTCTTTCTTTCACCTTGTGCTCGTCGCGGTAATGTACCGGTGCACGGGAGAGTTCTAGGTCTGGGTGAGCAGCAGATTTTCCGCGTCCCAGGTTCGCTGGAGAAGGACTACTTTTACGTTGCGCGCCGGCGCCTTTTATGCCTTCGCTGTCTCCTTTTGAGTAGAAGGTTTTCCATTCTTTTGGTGAACGCGCTCTAGCGTTTTCTTAACGTACTAGACGCACATTTCTCGCGGGCGGCGTTAAAATTTGAATTTTTATGTTTTAAGTTAGTACGTGTTTTTAAATAGGAACTTTTATGAAATAAAATGAAACATATATGTATATATGTATAAAGTTATTCAAAATGTGTACCCTTTCATTGTCCCACCTTGAATTGTCTATTTGACGGATTTCGTGTATTTTATTATAAGAAAAAATATAACAACTAAAAGAATATAAATATAAATGAAGGGCGTATATTATAAATTCTAGGTGATAGAAGTGTCCCCTTGCAGGCCAGTGATTCAAATTTGACCGTCACGGTCTAACTTTGTCAGTCACTTGTCACCTAACACGTCATATAACATGCCATGACTTACAACTGTCACATGATGAGCTCGGACACACACTGTCTTAGGCTTGATTGTATACTGGTGGGCAAGTGCGTTCAGTAAGTAAAGCGGATTTTTAAGCTTCGTGGATATATTGATGTTTCTAAAGTGCTATACCTAAATTCCACGCGTCAGGTTAACTGTTCCTTAACGTTTATAGTGCTAATTTTTTAAGTAGTGATTTTTGTGATGTTTAGAGTTAGTCATTATTCAGTCAATAGGGCTGTGAAGGTAGTTTTTGTGAGAGGAATTATTTTATGATAAAAATTTTTGAACTAATTCGTTTTGTTTCATTGTAGTATTTAAAATTTTTCGCCATGTATTCGTGATACGACTTGGTTGGTGAAAATTCTGATTTTAGATGTTTTTTTGAATGATAAATTGATGCAAAAGTAGAACGTACTAAACTTTCTCGAGCTTTACCTTTAAGTGTAGTAATAACTGTGCGAATGTACATAATTCTTGAGCAGCTGTTATTAGACTTCATCCATTTCTTAAGCCTTGTAAAAGGTCTTTTAAGGAAGTCGTGTAAATTTGTCGGGGCTTATTTGGTGGATATTGTTATGACCAGACTTATTGAGAGTATAGTCTTAACCATATAATTTTAGTGTAGTTCGTGGGTCTCTTAGGATTCAGTTTGTGAGCTTTATTTGTTTTTTTTTGTTGGGTTTCAAAGCAAAAGAGGCCTTCGGTTGAATTAGGTCAATTAATGAGCAACGTTCTTGCAGACTGCGTTGACAGCAAAACAGTAGGCTTGCACGATGATGTTTCATGTTGTGATTTCATGTATTAGGAAATAACAATACGACAGTACCAATCGCATATTTCTGACAGTTGCGATTGAGATTTGTGGATCAGTGATGATGAAAGTCAATATCAGCAATAAAAGAAACACCAAATACAAGTTAAAGTTTGATAAATAAGTTTAAAAATTTTGCAATGAATCCTTTTGGGGATTTCACAATCAATTTCGAATATAATGAAATAATGCATCAAGTACAATTTTTGAATTAATTTACATTATTAGAAATGGACAATCAATGCGCAAGTGAGCTTTTTGTTTATACACATAATACAATTTATGCATTAATACATGTAACGTACAATTTCAATACATACACGCATTCTTACAACGAGGCTGGTCGTATTATATATCAGCATACTATAAAATATTCAACTTAAAGCTAATACGCACACACACATATAAGGGACGTTTGAGCTCCAATTGTTATACGAGCTTGTGTATAAACCCAATACGTCTTGTATTAATTTGACGGATGAATTTCATTTTTACTTATAATATGATTCGTCTGTATTAACTCGGGATGGAACAATATTTTTAAAACCTTTAATTTGTTCTATTTGAGTGTTGATGTTGAATCTTTGTTAAAAATTAAATAACTAAGAAACAAAGCAGAAAACTTTTTTTTAATGTCATTGCACAATGAAACAATAATGCAACACTTTTCAGCTGTTGGAAAGTTGGTACTATAAATTTACATAGAAAAAAGTCAAAAATGGAGAGGGCAAAATGACTTAAGCATTTTTTCATACGAAACCCACCTAATGACTAGTCTACTTGCGTAATTGTTTTTATGGCCTTGTAAACGTCGCAGCGAAACAGAAGGTTCAAGCCTATTTCCATGTCTAAGAAGAAAGGCACTAATGAATACTGTAAAACTGTATCTCTCAAATAAATAAACAGTTTTGGATATCTTCTTATTGATACTTAGTCACTTACATTCAAGAAAAAATCATTACTTCCATTTAAGTTTCTCCGTCCTTTCACTGATAAAATTGCTCAGCAGAGCGCTTTCCCAAAAAACTTAAAAAAACTTGCCAACTCATGAGCACAAAGCTTCCTCCTTTTTTTCTCGTAACAATTAATGTATTGTGAACTGAATTTATTTTAAATATTAGTATTGGAGCCCAAAAAGTGCTAATTTATTCAGAATTGTATGAGCTTTAATGTTATCTGTTGTTTTGTACGTGAAACTCTTTTTAACTGCTCAAATTTTCTGCTGATGCATTTTAACATAAAAAGCTTTACGTTTTAAAATTTTTAGTTCAGAATTATTATTAAAAGTAAGAGTCATGCATTAAACCACACATAGTATTGATGCTTGTTCTATTCTAAGAAGACTGTTGCATGTCGGATGAATAAAGAATACAAGGGCTTGGCAGTAAATAACTGCACGGAGAGAAGTCTTGAGCTGAGAGAACAAGCGGGTTTGTGTTCCTGGAATTGGATTCAATATACAGAGACAACACATGTTGTATGAGTCGTATCTGTATTGTATTTTTATTCGTCTATTTCCCAGAGACAAAAAAAATACGATTTAATATGTTTTTCAGAAGAGAGAAAATTAGTCATTTACTTACAGAATTTTTTGAAGAACACGGGAAAAATAGTTTTATCCAAATCATAAGTTTACTTTATTTATTCATTTAAAAATCTATGAATACATGCCATTTTTATCTAGTTTTTTACTTGTACCTCTGCTTCTATTGCTCTTAGAGGCATTTTACGACCGTCCATCTATTCGTCATCAAATTTTCTATAAAATAAATACTTTGCAGATCCATTATTTATTGTTGATAACACATTTATGGTAAAAAAGTGCGAAAAAAAATTTTTCTATACCGAAAAAATATCGATCGACACAGAAAAATAACTATTATGTCAGTTTGAATGTAACCGTAAAAAAAATAATTTAGCATTTATGGGAAAATAAAGACAAAACCCTTTTTAATTACATAACGAAGTCAACAAATGAAAACAGCTTTTTACAAGCATACTTAATACATAAGTTAAAGGACTAAATTTTACTTAAGCTTTTTTTAGCGTAGCTTAGTAATAGGTACGTTTTTTGGTCAGAGAGTAGCAAGAGTTGCTTCTTTTCCTCGGAGCACAAGAATTCTTTTGAGAAAGCGATATATTGTACGTTTTCCTTGTGTACTATATTCTTTGTCTCTTATGTGGCAGGTTAAAACGTTTGATTTATTAAAAGTTTCATAAAAGTTTAGAGTTAAAAAACAATTTTATAAATGTCAACGCTCATCACAAAATTTAAATTTTTTGCTACGGCTTTAAAGCAAGTAGTAACAGTTTTTCTTTCAAAAAAACATAAACATTTTGTTTCACAGCTTTATTTTACTCATTATAATTATAATAAATATTAAATGACATCATAATTATGCACAACAATCATTACGTATACACGTAAATGCGTTTTACGTTTATTTAAGCCCACAATGTATATCCTTGTAAAATATATTCTTACGACGTGTACAGTGTTCGTCTTGAAAGAAAGATGATATCCTTTATTTCTATTTTAAATGTCTCGCAGTACCCTATTCTTTACGTTTATTATTCTTTTGTTCCTGAAATGTAAATTGCAGTCATTTTTTAACGCTGATACACAAAAACTTTTTACAACCTACCTTTTGCGTGAGAATGATGATTAAATATCTAAATATATTAATAAAGTCAAGAAACAAATCTAGTGAGTGAATAACATAATCTTTATTGCCCATTCTGCTCTTCTGAATGATAACTTGTGTATCATAAATAACAAATGCACTCATTACTAAAAGTCCAATATAAAGTTGTACTTGACTTATTATGGTCCAATTGAAAAAAAAATTTATAAAAGTTGATAGTAACATGGTGTTCAAAATACTGATTAAAATTCCACCAAGGTATAACCATTGACCCCTTTTAGATAATAATGCAGAAATAGTGAATGAAACAAATATCACACTTGTACCTGCAGATAGATACACACATATATACATTATAGTAAGACATATACATATATATATATATAAAGTACGGTTATATATCATTTTCATATAGATATCATTTTTAATACAATTTAAAATTTATAACATAACTATAATGCAATTGTAAATGGCAATAAAGCCAATGGACTGACCTATGGGACAAAATGATAAAACGTTTCAAATTCTACATTTGGATATTTAATGTAATGAATAGTATTCTGTAATACACAAAAATTCGGCGAACTCTACATATCATTTCCTTATACAAGCAATTTTACGAAATTTTTATAGGGTTTTTGTGTTAATTAGGATTTTTTTCTTTAAATTGAACATTTAAAATACGGCAGTTAAGACATCTGAGATTATGTGCGGGATATTTTTATGGTATAATGAATATTCATTTGACAAAGTTCTAACAATGTCTAAGGTAAGGTCACCTACTATAAAATTGATTTCAGACACTTTATTTTGACTGACAATAGCAATAATTTGGTAATACTTAAGATAAAAGTACATATAGCTTGGAATCGCTGAGTTGTCCTTTATTATTTGCATGGTTAAATATTCAAGTGCAATCGATTTAAACAGTACTGAAATTGAAAAAGGTGGAGGACTTCAAGCTCAAACTGTTTCCGAAGTTGCATCAATTATTCCATTGAGCTAAATTCCCATTATGAAAACTAATGAATGATACACTGAGAAAAGTGATGTTAGAAAAAGTGTTACAATTAAAATAAAAATTACTATATTTCATATGAAAGATAAAACATACTCGCCATATTATAAAAATTACTATGCTACATAGTAAAACCATATTATATTAAAATGTGGTATTCAACATAGTAATTTTTACTTTTCTCAGAGAGAATTTTTACAACAAAATAAGAAAAAAAATATACATATATCTGCATTTTACAGGGAATATATTAAACATGAGATTAAGGTACATAGTTTAAATAAATATAGATATTTTTGCTCCGTAGAATATAGTAAATTATTTATTTAAAAATGTTTTTATTTTAAAAAAGATCTGCAGCAACCGGGAATTGAACCTCCATCCTCCTTCCGAATCAGGCTCCACAACCACTAGACCACGATACAATATGTCTGCTTTAATATCGATTTCAAATTAATTGTCTGCACGCATAAATTTTTAACCTTTATAAATCAAAAAATATATTTCTCGTCTTGATTACATTAATATAACCTTAAATTTGAAGCTCAATAAGCGTCTATACCTATAGACATCGTAAAAAATTACTTTTAAACATAGTAATATTTACTGTACTGAATAGCAACGCAGTTCAATTAGAAACTTTACTATGTAAGATAGAAAATTCTACTGTAGAATTTGAGTTATTTCGAAACGATTACTATAAAATTTACTATGTTGTGTAGCAAAATTATAGTATCACAATTTTTAGTATGTTAGACATAGTAATTTTTATTATGCTGTGTCATAATTTTTGTAGCGCTGCTAAATGGTAATAATTATTTAAAAAATAATAAAAAAACCATTTTAAAACAAGATGGGATGGTAGCCTTACTGTTGCGCGTGTACAACACGTAGAGTACTGGTTTTTTAAAGGTACGTTGAAGTAGTAAATCAAGCATCTATGTATAAAATATGGACGTACAAATGTATATTTAGTGATTGCTTTAATATATATAATATTAAGTCAAAAGTTTCTCTTGTTACCAAAGAAAATTTAAATTAAAGTCAACTGTAAGTACGAAAATAGTAAACCATGTTGATTCTGTAAGCCATAGGACAAGTTACTTAAATTTTTTTGCTTAGAATTTTTGATTGTGTGAATACTATTGTTAGAGATAGTTCTTGTTTTACTACATTCAATGGAACCTTTTTTTTTTCAAAATTGTTTTTATTGCAAAAATTTTTTTTTAAACACAAATTATACTTCTATCGTCAAGTTAGAAGTGGTGTCCGAAAAAGCGGCTAATTGAAATGTGAGGAGGCCTGTGGAGAGACGCGAGGGTTGTGAAGGGCTACGGTTTTATAAGATCTTTTTTATTGGGTTAAGTTAACACATAAATGTGAAGATTATTTTATATGCAGGTAGCAAGAGTTGGTGACTTATTCTGGTATTACAACTTAATAACAAATGATACATGTATATTGACCAAAAGTGACTTTTGTGGAAAATGGTTTTAATGAACGAGTAATTATGAGGACAAAAAAAAAGTTATGGGGACTTCCAGCACTTCATCATGTTATTAATACGTATGTTAGAAACACGTAATGTCTGCATAAGTCACTTTCATGAAACAAACACACTTACAATGACTATTGCTGTTAATGAAATTATAAATTGAAATAACTTTATCCAACTGACATACGCATGTTCTATTAGGGTTTACAGTTTATTTCAACTTTGAACAATCGCTTAATAAACGCTGAATGAACTCTGAATTAGTGTTGAATTAACAATATCATTTGGGACTGATTTTAGTGTTTCCTTATTCACGGAATTAACATTTGATTCAACTCAAAAATCGGCCTTATTACATCGTCGATTCAAGGTTGAAATTTTTTAAAGGGATAATTTTACAACAAAATTTACACCTGAGTGAACAAGTACTAGTAATAAGCAAACAAACTATTTCAATAAGGGCTGTCCACGCGATGTTAACACTCAAAAAAATTTAATATAATATATCATGTACGTAAAGATTGTCTCACACAAGTCACAATTAAATTTTAAATCGACTTTAACTACATGTATATATATTCACGGTTAAAGTGCAGTAGACCATCAAGTCATAGAACAAGTTGGGTTACAAAATTTTAGAAAATAGAAGAATTTTTGCTGAGTTAGAGCTAACAGTAAACCAACTTAAGACTGCTGAAGGGAAAATAACTAAAGCTAAAAAAATGAGACTTGTGTTAAAGGCATTACCAGCTAGCCATAGCTACATTGGAGACTATATAGATCGAATACCCGAAGAACAAAGAACTGTGGAATTCATGAAATCAATAATCGAAAAAAAAACGAACAAAAAAGTGTAGAAAGTAAAAGTAAAAACAAATTTAGTACATTCTATACAAAAATAAAAAGATAGTGTTATAAAAGTGGAAATTTTGAAAATATGGCAAGAAAATGTAATCAAGGCCAATCCAACTATCAACAAAGAGCACGAGCCAGAAATACACAGCGAGGGAGAGGGAGACATAAAGGCAACAGCAGAGGCAGATGTACATACAGAGAAAATAGCAGAGGCAGAGGCTACAGCAACACAACAAGCAAAGAATGTCAACAAAAACAGCAAGACTCGTCAGAAGCGTGAAACATGCAAGTCCAGCACGAACAGAGAGAAATAAATAACTGTTCAAAAGGTAACAAAATAAATTGGTTACTAGATAGTGGTAGTACCGACCACATCGTAAGCACGGATGAATTATTTAGTAAATATATAAATTTAAACAAACCGTTAGAAGTAAGTTTGCCAAATAGAGAAAATCTAATTGCTACGAAAATAGAAAAATTAAAAGTTTATTTTGATAACCATTCACATAAGTCATACATTGATTTAAATAATATTTATTATGTAGGAAGAATTAAGAAGAATATTTTAAGTATGTCAAAGATCGCGAAAGTTCACAAAATTGTGGCGATCGATAATATATCGAAACTATTCATGAAATCAAATAATAAACTTACAGTAATTGCAGAACTTAAAAATGGCTGATACTATATAAAACGTAATTTAAATGATTTTTATAGTAAATATATTAATTGGATGATAGAAACACTAATACTAAATTAAAGGATGATATATCAACTAACAAAAGAAAGTAGCACAGGACATAATGCCACATACGTTTTCAATATTTAAGTAAATTTATTAAAAACAAAATGATTAACGATGTGCCAGGGAAATTGTAGAATATTAAAATACAATGCACTAATTGTATTGATAGTAAGATGACAAACAAACCATGTAAGAACTCTAAAAAAATAATTACAAAAATTTTTAGGTTATTAATTATGCATACTCATGTAAGTAGGCTACACAATACGATTAGTAATAATAGAGAAAGTAATTTTCAAACATAGAAATACAGTAAGTACACAACAATCTTTTGTATGAAAAATAAGTGAGAACTAGTGGGATGCTTTATTGATTATGTATATTTAGTAGAAAATGAATTCATCAAAAGGATTAAAATGGTACAATGCGTTCATAGAACAGAGTACTTGAAAAAAAATTGTTTCTAACTTTATTAAATTCAAACTAGGTATCAAACTATTACCTTGCCCACCATATGTACTTTATGAAATGGTATCGTCGAAAGAAATAACAGATTAAAAACGGATTTGGGAAGGTGTTTGATGAAAGAAGCAAATACAAATTTGAAATTTCGGACTAAAATAATGAAAACAGTAGCTGATTTAAAAAACAAACAATAGCAAAGACAACTAAAAATAAAACACCATATCAAATATTTTTGGGATTAAGTCTAACATAAAACATTCAAAAATTACTGGAAGTAGGGAGTTTGTTCGAAAGCCAGAAGTCAAAAGAAAAATGTATGGGATACTAAAACCAATTTAGAAGTATTATTCATTATGCTAAGTATAGTTATAGAGTACTAGTAAACAATAAAGTAATAGTAGCTTGGCATCTTGAAGCAATAGAAAACAAAATTAAAGTAATTTGCTTCAAAGACAAATTAGAAACGGAGTTTGATCAATCGAACGAAAGCCAATTTGGTTATAAACATTGAGAGTTATGAAAACAAATATTATGAAGCAAGTACTAAGGAGAATGAGATAATAAGTTAAAATAAAAAAGAAATTGTGATAAAAAAAAAATAACAAAAATTCAATTCTAGAACATCAGCAAAAAAATAATCCTATTGAACGATAGGGTAATCTAGTTATACACGTGATATTCGTTAATTACATTAGTGCGAATGTACCAAATACATTGGAGAAAGCGTTTAGTTCAAAAGAAAGCAAAAAATGGCAAGAAGCCATGAATATCAAAATGAAAAAGCGTACCAAAAATAAAACAAGGAACGTAGTTAAAAAGCCAAAAAATAAAGAAATTTTAAATGTAAAATGTATATTTAAAAGAAAATATGAAAATTTATTTAAAGCAAGATTGTTAGTAGGAGATTTCTAACTGAGCACATAGAAAATATATATTCGCCTATGAGTAAAATGCAAACATTAAAAATATTGTTATATTATTGTTGTCAAAATGATTTATTTATCAAACAAATTAGTGCAGAAACAGCGTTTTTAAATGCCCAAATGGAATTAGAAATGTATATTTTATGAATTTTCAAGCGATCAAAACTTTGTTAGAAGTGATTACGATTTTTGTTTGTATGTAAAAATGAATAGATCGAGTCCTTTATATATTTCATTTTTTGTAAATGATTTATCATCATGCAAAAAAAATTTGAACATAATCAAAGAAACAAAAGCGAAGTTTATAAAAAAATTCACACTAAAAGATATAGGTAAAGTTAAAAGTTATATCGGAATTGGAATTTATTACAATAAAAAAAATGCACAATAAAGTTGAGTCAACAAAAGTATGTAGAGTCACTATTGATAAAATATAATGTAGAAAATGTAAAATTGTTTGACACTTCTATGGAAACAAATTGAAAAATATTTAAATCCAATACTTGTGAGAAACATATTAGGTATAAAAATTTAATTAAAAAACCATTACACGTCAGCGTAGACACTAGGCCGGATATAACATACACTGAATGTTACCTTTGTAGATTTCAGAATTGTTATAATGCAACTCATTTTAAGTCTGGAATGAGAGTGGAAGAATATTTAGTAAAGATAAAAGATACAAAATTGATTTATGTTTTTAATGATAAAAGTGAAGTATTAAATTATATGATAGATTCGGACTGGGCCCGTGATAATATGGACAGAAAATCAACAACACGATACGTAATAAGAAAATACAATAATGTAATTTTTAGAAAACTCATAAGCGAAAAAATGTAACAAAATGGTCAAAATTTTCGGAGTGTATAACGATGTCAGAAGCTGTTACTGAAACATTGTTTATAAAGAATTTGATAAATTAAACTTTAAAAGTAAAAATTAAAAACCCAATTAATATCTGTAAAGATAATTCAGGGACAGATGCGATTGCTAATTGTAGAAATCTCACAAAAAAATTTTAAGTGCATAGAAGTTTTGTTTTACCATGTAAATATATTCATCAAAATATTATCAATCAAAAAAAATATTAAATATAAATAAAAGAATGTTAAAAATGAAAGAATGTCGAGAAAAGTTAATGTCAAAGATTAAGTAAAATTACAAAAAACAGGACTGTAAATTTAAGGAGGCGTATTGTACTGTAAGTAAATTAGAGTTAAATTATAGTCTATTTTGAGCGCATATACAAATGTAAACGTCAACCACGAATTGTACGCACAGCATCAAGTGCTAGTCGTCAAGGTGATAATGTATGACGGACTATAAGTTTATTTCTCAGTGTATATTATTATATTTTCAACACTAGTTCTTATTATTCCTAACAAAAATATTTTTAAGTCATAATCTAAGAAAACAGCATTTTTAAATTTTTAAAGAAAAAATAAATAAAAAGTTAATAAATAGTTAAAAAATAAATAAATAGCTAAAGACATAAATTTAAGACCGTCATTTTGATTACATGAATGTTAAAAGTATTTACCTTTTCAATAACAATAATTACTGATGACAGATGAGCAAAAACTTCCAACAAATATTTGAAATATACGGATTTTACAATATTCCTACTTGTTTCATTTTAGAATACGTAGACGGCCCACTTAATGTGAAAAAATACATTGATGTACATAATATTTGTGTGTCAATATTGAGCAAGTTGTCAATTGGTTAAAAAAATCGTATGTTTGTGGTTTACTATCATCGAAACAAGAAAAGAAAGTAACCCTTTTGTTTATTGCTGTTGTCAAAGAATTTATTTTAACTTTCAAAATCCTAATATAGAGTCAACAACTCGTTCGAATTTAACAATTATTAGTAAATAATTAGCTGCCAAATAATAAACAAAAGTGTATTTTCAATTTACTTTTTTAACTGTCAATGAGCTAAAACTTTGAAAAAGTTGGCAAAGAAACGGAAACCTATATTGTTCAGTTGCTATATAATTAAGTTATGTTAAATAATAAAAAAAATTACAAAGTAGGTTTAAGTCTCATTGAGCTTCATCCCAACAGCGATTCCCGTAGATTTTGGCAAAAAATTTTTCTTCTATTAGAGTTAACGTGTACTACATCATATGCAATCCTTTCATTGGTACCAAGTTGTCATTTAATGAGAAAGATTGCATTATATTTACAGGCCGTAATATAAACAAGACAACAAATTTATTTTTTTTTTTTTGTGTCCGTCAAAGAACAATTAAAACGTCAAAATTCTAAATATGATAGTGAAATATCCCTCCTTAGCTAAACAAATATTTTTAATCTATTTTGCGTCGGATGATACATAAATGCGTGCTATCATTTAATTGTAATTCTTATCGTCTATTGGCTACAAAACTTAAGAACTGAGTGAAAAAACAGTAGTTTTCATTTTTGTACTGCTATTGAAGCTAGTCGCGTGACTCAAATCGGCCTATTGGGGGAGGAAAGTTATATTTGTAGTTAGTCCTTGTCTCATATGAAACTGCTCAGAAAGCAACTTGCATGGATTTCAAGAAAATACTTTTTTGCTATCTGAGTTGACGTGAAATGTTCTATAATATCTTACCAAATTATTCATATAGGTTTTTTGACCGCTAAAATACTAAGTTCTGCTTGATTTAGTAAAATAATGAAAAAAAAAAAAGAAAAAGATATGATCACATTAAAGTTTGCATTCATCAACTAAGAACCAGTAGATTTTTAGAATTGACCATATGTACACTGAAATTAGTATGTACAATATAATTCACACACACACACACACATATAAATACAGATAACAAGTTTTTTTAAATCTTCGAGGAAAACGAATCCTAGTAACCTATCATATGAGGAACAAAATAAGCCTTAAATCAAAATCAAATTAATTGTATGAAAATTAGTGAGAAGCACGAATTTTTGCCATTTTTTGGGCTTTCTGCATCACTGTGCACTACCTATGGTAACAATATTTTAAATGTGATAAATGTCAGATAACTATAAGAAATATAAAACATTACATTTGATTAAAAAAAGCGAGCTCGTTATTAATTACTGGTTACTGATTTCTATGTCTTTTGATAGTGTTGTCAAAGTTCTTGTGGATATGAATAACGACTGAAAATCAGGTTGCCAAGTCTTTAAAGTGCGAGGAAAGCATGGTAAAGTACTTGGATGTTCTAGTTGGGCTTCTTTTGTTGCACCCATGCTCGAGAAAAACGCTGAGTGTAGTGCGTAGACCACATAGACAAAGTATTTGGCCAGTGTGCAAGAGGGGGAACAAGAGAGAATAAACGTAGCAGAGGACTAAGGTTCTCGCCACTCAGCGCTGGCGCAGGGGCTCCGAGCAAAAAGCGTTCTTGTCTACCTACTAGTAATCCACTTAAATGAAAAAGATCTTCTGAGTTAAATGGGGGGTCTTACTATATAAGTACTGTGTTCTCTGATCGTCGATGCAGTGCTAATTATTTTGTTATTTATTGCTCTTTTGTTCAACTAGGAAGCTTTAAAAATTAGCGTATCGTTTGTCTGTTCCTAGTACCTTGGCATCTTATCTTTTAATGACAGATGCTGCAAGCGCGGATGACTCCTTTGAGGTTTACTTGATTGATAAGGTCTTAATAAGGGTAACGTTAAAAAATATAGCTCACAAACACTTAAGAAATTCTCACACAAGGTCAAAAAAGTGGGGTCTGGTAGCTGAGAGCCTTGATGTCAATAGTAAGTATATTTTAAGTTAAGCCAGTACGTCCAATATAAAAAAATCTACTTTTTTATTCAATCCATGCGATTTTTCACTTTTGTTATGGTGATTAGCATGGTGTACAATAATTAAAGAGCAATTTTGTGATTGACAATATCATGTACAATATTTTCACAAACTGGCTCTCAGAGATCTTGTTTTTTTTTTATTTCATGATCAAGTCTTAGCTCTTTTTTGTGATTGATGATGCTTGTTATTAAATGTTAAGCACGTTTTAACTCATTATAGGAAAAGCTTGCAAGGGTCGTAATTATATAGAGATGTTTTTAATGTAAATTAAATAAATATTACTTTCTAGTTCTTGCACGTGACGTCATATATTCATGTGTGTTAGTAATTATGAATTCATCTTCAAAAGGGAAAGGAAGCAAGGTACCCGTAGGTACAAAGTTGGATTCGTATTGCCTCCAATTCGTATTACGAGATACTTCAGAGGGAGTGTGTAGGGACGTAATCAGGTTCGTAATGCCCCTGACTCGTGGTACACAACGCCCCGTGGTATTACGATATTACTTAATAACAATTTATTTACTCTCTTTTGCTCCTGCTAGGTGCGGTAAGTCGCTAATGCCCCGGGGTCTCTCCAGTTCGTATTGCCCTGAAGATTCGCAGGTACATCAACTCCTTTACCTAGAGGATAGATCCGGTTTGTACTGCCTCGGAGATCTGCTCTTTACCCGAGGAACACAAGGGAGAATTCACTGGTGTACGGGGAAAACTTGCAGACTGTAATAGCCTCTTCATCGCTCGTGTAGCCAGAGAAATATTCAAAGTGAATAATATAATATAAGAAGAAGTAGACAAATATATATATTTATATCAATTCGCTATTTATTGCGATAAATGAAATTACAACAGTGCTTTGAGGAGCAGAGCTCCCTAGTCAAAGTACCGGACTCATTGCTGATGGCAAAAGTGATTAACATGGTCTTGCATTGGCCTTTTATACCCTCAGAGAAGCAGCGGCATCAGCGGCTTTGATTAGGCGGCTCGAATGATTCGCATACTTCGCCGCAATTCGCAATTATTGTTTGTTTCGGTATGCACATAAGTATTACATACCGTCATGTTACAGGCGCTATTACATTTCTTTCATGTATTCACCTTCTAGTAAATCGGATAGACGGTGTTAAGGGATATCAGATTGAATTCAAATTGGCGATAGATACACTGAGAAAAAAATTCGGTAGCCATTAACGAAAACCCAAGCAGCCTCTACTTTAGTAGTCAGGTAAGTATATATAAAGTAGCGTTAACTGTAGGACTCAAGCAATTTTTACTTGGCAATAATAAGCACACTTAGCTTGGCATCCAACAGGCACTGTTTACTTGAGACTCGAGTATTGGCTACTTGAGTTTATATTATTTAGGTTTTATAAAAGAACAGACAAAACAAACAAATAACTATTATTTATTATAATCATTAAGATAAAAGTAGTATAAAAAATGTAAATTATTTTTTACAAAATATGGTTTGGTGATACATAAAAAGATTCATTTATTTTTGTAAGTACGCAGGGGTGAATCTGGAGTAACTCACGAACATTTATTAACACATATTAAATAATTGATCTAGCATAACATCATCGATTTCATCGCAAATCTCTTTGTCTATTTCAGCACCTAATAAAAATAGCCACAAATAACATCCAACCGTTATGAAAACACTATTTCAAGATTTGAGGTTAGACAACTCACCTTTGAATCTCTCAATGAGATTTGTCATCTCCCACTGCGTCAGTAGATCTCTAACGAACTCATCCATCGTAAATCTGGAACTTATAGAAATTTTGAACGTTTCAATTTTGTTTGACGACACACATTATTGCATGTATAATACGAGGCAACGCAAAACATATATATACACTCGCGCACTAGGAAATGTATGTTTTGCAATATACACAAAAGAACACAGCTACCGTTTGTCTGTTTTAAGACACTTTAGTTATACAATATACTTCAGTATTATTGTGCTTAATCCACAATATATATTCTCGACAAGTCGCTACTCACTACTGCTTATAAAACATCAGCTGGCCCTACTGTACATACAAAGCAGACGCTACTCTTCGGAGACAAGTAACGTCTACTTAAACTTAAGTAGCTACTACTTGGATCCTTCGCAGTCATTACCAAACTGCAATAAGCTCTTGTCACCCGACTAAGTTTCGTAGGCTCTACCGAACTTTTTTCTCAGTGTACTTGTACGTATACCTAGTCCCTCACAAACTTGCCAATTGATGTGAAAATTCTTGGTAAAAAAGTTCGTTGCAGAGAACACAAAATTAGAGTTATTTAACTTTGATGACAGTCAGGAAAACTTTTACTATTATTCCTGGGTTCACTAAAACTCTTTGAAATTTATTTCTGATGTCTCCACGCCTGCAGATTCCAGCGGAAATTAAGACAGTCAGTTATGTACTCCAGCTAGTAATGACGAAGAATTAAAGCACTCTACTAATTTAAAATAATCTTTTAAGGCTACTAAGAAACGAAAGAGTTGTAAAACTCTCATGAACACAGTATTTCACAATTCAGAGCAGTAGTGTGTTTCAAGTGTCTTTGGAGCTTAAAAAGTAGTGGCAGTAAATGAAGCAGATGAAAAAGATATGCTTTATTTCAAAAATCTGTTACCATTTGTAAAGTTGATAGATCCGTCTAAAAAGTTCATTTTTCAAAATACAGTCAATAGAGTTATTTATAAGTATACTTTTTAAGGAGAAGACTGGATATCTGCTGATTTTTCCGACTTTGAATTTTAGTTTCAAACACCAACAAAAAGATAAAGATGATGGTAACTGTTATCATATTATTTAATTTTAAGTGACTTTGATGTACCTAGTATATAACTGTACTTGATTACTGATTGTATAGTAGTATAACTTTTACCACTAAGCCGTGTTTCATCAGTAAAGATCGAAAATATCAAAACAGAGCCAATAACCCTACTTAGTAAATCTAGCAAGTTTCTTTCTTCTAACTTTTTTACTTATCTACACTGCAAAAGTGTGCAATGATTATTATTCTTGAATTGATGACTAAAAATTGTTGGGACATTGAAACTAAGCCCTCAAGAGACAAGTGTACTATTTTACAGAAAAATTATTATTATTATAACTGTATAAGAAAACATTTTAGTCCATACATTTTTTTAGTTGAGTATATTTTTCTTCTGATGTTAAAATGATTACTTCAGGTACTTATACACCACCAAACACTATCTTAACTTTGTGTGTCACTGCAGAACCTTATAATTCAGCCACAAACATTCAAATGATGCATAAGATGTGCAAATTTTTTGACAACAAGACGCAAGCATTTTTTAATAATAATCCTTTGATGGAACTTACAAATAATTTCATTGCTCCAACGTATACGACACAATATCAGCAGTTGTCTCAGCTGCTGAGACTCAGCATCAGCTAAGAGAGATGCAAGAGTATCTCAATGGTGTCCCCTCTTAAGACGTCCAGTGCCTTTCTTTTCAATTCTATCAAACTTGGAGTAAACAGAGTCGTCCAAATGTCAAGACAGCTTTAACTGCATTTCGTACCACATCTTTGTACTAAACAAACGAATGGATAGTTTAATGAGCAACACTTGAATTTCTCGACGAGACGACGAATAAGATAGCCCGAAACATTCGAATTAGAATATTTGTATATAATTTTTTTTCATGACTTTTGTACTTCATTAGTTTCTGTACTCAGTTTTATAGATAATAAGTTTTTTTATGCGCATTGTTTACCAGTCTTATTTTATTCATGATGTGTATAATTTTTTTTGCTCTGAGTTTAGGAAAATGGCCTAACAATACACAATAACTCCATCAGAAAAATCTTACTTGATGAACTAAGAAAATGATAGTACAGCACAAATTACTGATTAGCATTAGGAACCGAGTGTATCCACTTGTATATTATACAAAGACTCCCGTTTAAGTCAAAACATAATTTTACCCAGTAGGTAGGTACACTGAGGTTTGCAAAAATCTTTTCTATGTGCAAGTACCAAATACCATGAGATGCGACGTTCCCTAGTGCAGCTTGCTCGAAGAGACCTGTAGATAGATAGATCTCGATGACTCTCAAAGACCGCAAAAAAAGGATATAAAATAGCAAGGCCCTGACACGACATCTCGCTCTCTTTCTACTTGTTCGAGAGCTGGGCTGCTATTGGAACTTTCAGTTAAAATTTTGATTTTAAAACCGTTCCGCAGCCAATCAGAGAGAAGCTAGCTAGTGAAGCATTAGAGAAAAGCCCAAGAGTATGCGTGTATATATTTTTGAAGCGAAGCTTTTTACGTAGGTCCCTCACTTGATGAAAATAGGAGAAAGCGTCACACTTTTTTTGCCCCTTTCGTTCGTGTTCGTTCTCCACCATTACATGCTCTCTCGACAGCGAGAGTAGTATATATTATGTACTATACAGTAGCAGGCGCGCACGCTATCTCTCTTCCTTTCAGCATTACCAAACGGCGTGAAAATTTAAAAGAGAAATTAAACAATTGACTCGGAAATAAAACAGGCGAAGTACAAATTTTCAAGATAACATGAGCCAGAAAAAAATTAAAGAGCCCCGATTGGAAATTTTCTACGTAAGCACTCTAGCTAGCATACATTGGTCTTTGTGTGGCAAATGCGTTGCGTTAGATGGTGGCATGATGTTACCAGGGAAAAGCTCGGTCCTACCTAGACATTTTAGTTTGTCTACATATATACATGTAGTAATTGTATATACCTATATAGGTACAATTAACAGCATAATTTTCCGTAAAATTTTCAGAACACTCTGAAACCTAAAGAAAATAGCTATCAAAAAAAAAAAAAAAAAACGATCTATTATGTAATGGACAGATGTAAATTTAATCATTTTAAGAAATATCCAGTTTGAAAACACTTAAATTATGCTCTTTGACTCTCGTAATATTTAACGCACGAAACACTTATACATTGTTTTTTTTGTTAGTTAAGGAAGTTGTCTACTTATATGACATAATAACAGAATCTTATAGAAAAATATTTAAAGTATTCTGAATCTACTTATACTTTTTGGAATGTGTTTTAATGCCAGATATTGAGAAATGAGACGATGAAAAATCGCGTTTAACATGGGCTCTTATGAGATGGCTGCCAAATCAGCATTAAAAACTATGATAGATATAATAAATGTCAACAAAATTTACAGGACTGATACAAAACTATTCAAGGAGTAATCGTGCAAAAATTTAATCCACGTTACAATACTTTTTAAGACACGTAGGAGACAGGACGTGTCCGTGCTGAAGCAGCGAAGAAAAGTAAATAATAAAGAATGAATAAATGTTAAGTAATAAGATTAAGGTGCAGAGAGTTGAAGACAATAAGCAAAAATAGTATAAGTGGAAAATTAAAGAGAAGTTGAAGTAAAGTGAATGGATGGAGTGAGATTAGTAATTAAAAGTAAGAACAAAAGTGCGTGAAAACGAGTGCAGCGAGGGAGTAAAAAATAAGAAGATTGGTCTTGAAGAACTGCTAGTGAGTAAAAAGCAAAAAGTAAAGGAAGTAAAAAAAAAGAAAAAGTAACTGTGAAAGTGAAAAAACCAAGAAAACAGTGAACAGGTAAAAAAGTGAAAAAGTGAGGTTAAAAAGGAGAGAAAGAAGAAGAGAGGTCACGTCGCGAAGATAGGTAAATAAAGAAGTTGCGCAGTGGATAACAAAGACCTTTACGTGGACGAAAGTGGGTAATTTAAGAAGATATATGAAAAATGTAGTGCAGAGGAACGCATAATAAACGGGATAACCTCAGAAATGTAGATAGCTGATAAAGTAGGTCTCGTCGTTGTAGACAGTTGGTAAGGAAGATACTTGAATTAATTGGGATCAGCATGTAGGACCCTAATTTATCAACAGTAGTATCGATCAAGAAGATTTTATATATTACCGACAGAGCAGAAAATCTTTAAAATGATAACAAAAGTGGAAATAAGTGTAAACACAAGGAATAACGCACAAACTACCCTGAATTTTTAGAAAGACGATAAAAGGAAAGTGAATGAGAATAGGTTAAGTAGAATGGAAAAGTGATTAGAAAGCATACTCAAAGTGTTAGTTAGATTAGAAAGTAGAGAAGAAGAATAAAGAGAAAATAGAGCCAAATGAGATACAGAGAAACAAGAATGGGCAAAAAAGAGGAAATCGCTAGAAGAGAGTGTTAGTAGATTAGATTAGGAAAAAAAGGTGAAACAGAAAGAAGAAGAAAGAATATAGTGATTAAAAGGGCACCTATGGAAAAAGACAATTTAGAAAAGAAAGTAGAAGAATATATTGCACAGAAAATAAACGTCAAGGTTAAGGCAGAGAAGGCTTATAAAATAGCTATTAATAAAGAAAGAGAAGAGAGGAAATTAATGATAGTAGAATTAGAAAACAAAGAAATAAAGGATAGTCATGGCAAACAAGGAGAAAATGGAAAAAGAGATATATATTGAAAATGATCCAACCAGAAAAGAAAGGGAAATTCAGAAAATAATACTAGATAAATTTAAAGAGGAGAGGTACAAAGGAAAAAGCACAAAAGTGGGTTATATGAAAATAATTATCAACGATCAATGGTTCAGATATAACGAGTGGAGCAGAGAATTTATGTAAGATAGGAAAACATTCAAGAAAATAAAACAAAAAAGTCACAAGACTCATGGATGCAAGAAAAGAAACAAGTGGAAGGAGTAGGTGTAATGTAAGTGTATGTGTTCGGAATATTCGGGTGCATTAAATAAAGACAGTGAGGTGTGGAATTATCTAAATGACTTCGACATCAAAGTTTTGGTGTAAACGTGGTTGGAAAAGAATGAATGGTCGGATCTAGAAAGTAAGTTGTCGAGGAAGTTTGAATGGAATTTCGTATCGGCGGTAAGAGAACATAAGAAAGGGAGAGCAAAAAGAAGAATAATTACAGGGCTAAACAAAAAGATGGAGAGCAAGAAATTCTAAGTAGGGAATGAAAATATAATTGTTAGAGTAATTAGGGAAATATAAGGAAAATTATTAGAGTATACAGTCAAAAGGTAACAGAAACGATGGAAATTAAAAAGGGAATATTGGAGAGCAAGATGCTGGAAGTGTATTTTAAGTAGGATATTGGAACGCGAGAGCTGGAAGAAAAGGAGGATGGATTAACGAAGCGGACTGGGGAAGTAAAGAAGTAGAAACAAGAAAATCCAAGAATGAAACAATAAACTGAATAGTGACAGAGGATAAAGACTAACTTGCACGACATATAAAATATACGCTGGTACGCTAAATGGATTGTTAAAGCAAGAAATTGAAAAGAAGTTACCAGAAAGTCAGTTCGGACTTAGAGAAGAGAGAGGGGTAATAGAAGCAATCTACACGTTAAATCATATAGTAGAAAGATTGAGCAAACCAAAACAAAAGGTTTTTGCTTGCTTTGCAGATCTTGAAGAAGCTATTGATCGTGTAGATAGGAATGTACTAGAAGAAAGACTAATAGAGATGGAGGTGAGAGAAAAATTAAGAAATAAAATTATGAATATGTATAAAGATACAAGGAACGTAATTAAAGTAGATGGAGGAGCATCAGAGGAATTTGGGACTGAAAAAGGAGTGAGGCAGGGATGTCCCTTGAGCCCCACTTCAATGTGTACTTGGCAGACCTGGTGGAAGAGCTGAGAAAAGGGCAAGTAGGAGGTCGTAGTATAGGAAATGAAGAAGTGTGGTGACTCTCGTATGTAGATGACATTGTGCTTATAGCGGACAGGAAAAAGGAATTAAAGGAAATGACAAAAAGATTTAAAAAGTATATCGGAAAAACAAAATGATCTTAAGTGATACAAGAACAAAAATCATGGTGTTTAGAAAAAAAAAGAAGAAAAACAGAGTATGGAAGTGGGGATAAAAATATTTAGAAGTAGACGAAATAAGATATCTTGTATATATTTTACAAAAGAATGGCACCAGTGAAAGACACATGGAAGAGAGGAAGAAGAAAGCAATAATTGCCATCAACATTGCATGAAGTATAGGCAAGAGAATATTTAAGAACAGTTGTAACAGGAGGAAGAAACTTTTTACAGCACTTGTGAAAAGTGTAGCACTATTTGAAGCAGAGATATGGGGGTGGAAAGAAGATGAGAGGCTAGAAAGTGTGCAAAGAAGATACGTAAAGTGAATACTAGGATTAGATCGTAACACCCCAGATTACATAGTGGAAAAGGAGTATAAAATGGAGAAGCTAAAAATAAAAGCATTAAGAAGAGCGCTCAAGTTTGAAGAAAATATCAGGGACTTAAATATAAAATTAGTGAAAGAAGGTATGAGAGAAAAAAACAAAGGCAAGGTAAAAATGTTTTTTTTTTAAGCAGCAAGGTGGAGAAAGTGCATTTTGTTTATTGTTGCCAGCAGTGACGCATATTTTTAAAATTGTAAGATTAAGGTTGGTTTTTCTTCTGTAATCAGTTGTTTATGTTAGAACTTGGGTTCTTAACCAGGCTCTGGACTTGACGCCAAGCTTGGAAATTTATATCGGATGCAGCCTTAGTGACAGCGCTGAGCTCAAGTCTTTGCACCAGGCTTTTGATTGGGGGGGGGGGGGGAGGGGGGAATTTCTCAGGGCTCCAGCGTCAGCGTTCAGTGATGAGAACTTTGGTAATTTGCTACGCTTCTTTTTACTGACCAAATACTTTGACTATGTGGTCTACGCGCTAAAAACAACGCTTTATTCGATCATGAGCGCAACACCGGATGCCCAACTGGAACATCTGAGGACCTTAATTTACTTTCCTCGCTACCTAAGGACTTGGCAACGTGATTTTCGGTCGTTATACATATCGACAGAAACTTTTGCAACAAAGTCGCGAGGCATAAAGTCGATAGCAACTGATTGAGCTTGCGTAAATTTACCAGGGCACGAAAAAAATGATATGATCATCAGTTCTCCAGAAAGTAATTATCTTATTACTAAGTAGAGTTTTTTTTCATGGTCTGGTACGTGCATAAATTTTTGTTTACGGTTGCATGACAGAGTCTGCTGTAGTGACCATTATGAACACAGATACTATGACCAAAAAATGCAGTATTTTTTTTAAAACATTGAAAAAAGAAACACATTTACACTGTCTTTGATACAATATCAGCACAATAATAACTTTCTTAGTGAATATGGAAAATCGTTTTCTAAAAAAGATAATTTAAAAAGGCTAAAAAAAATTGTACTACATTAAAATGATATTTTTATTTTAGGTATTTCTATTTTCAATTTAAAATCTTAATAAAGTATATTGTAGGCCAAGTAGAAGTAGTGGACTAAATAAAAAAAGAAAAAAAATTCATAATGTTCAAATGATGAAATTCAAAATGCGGGGTTGGAAAAATTATTATGCACAACCCAACTAAAAACTAAAAATCCGATCCAGCGTATGCTCATCTGCTTCCCTTTTCTCCTACCTCTCTTCGCACCGCTCTCCGTATACACACCACTGTGCATGAGATGGCAGAGCATGGAGGGGAGGCACGGTTATACTGTAGTTTGGCTGCATCGCCATGCCATTCGCTGCTCGTGGCTGATGCATCCGCCTTTCTCACTTACTTTTACAGCAAGTTAAAAAAATGTAAATATAAGCGTGAGAAACTTCAGACACAATTTTCACATTAAACCGATAATTTAAAAAATGGTTTATTATTTTTCCCGTATCCAGCGCCCTTATCGACCCACAGAATTTTTCCTGACCTCTTACTGTCTCCACATCATTTTGGTGAAATCAATCTTACTGACACCCTACTAATCTTCACGAACACTGTTCGATAGTGGCGTTGAGTGGTCTGCATTAATGTAAGCTGGACGAAAGCAAGGAGAAAGTTGCAATTCTCTGGTTTGCACGATAGAAACACAAACACACTTGTATTTAACTGTTTGTAAATCTTTAATGTTTAAGAAAAAGAGTCACAGAATCTACAAAATAATTACACAGTAGTTGAATATATAACGAGAATGAACAAGGTAGTAAAAATATAATGCAGTGTAACTTGGAGTCGTGCAGAGCGACTTGCTTGTACTAACGTTGCACGGAAGGGAGTAAGCGAGAAGGCCGCACGCAAAACGTGTTAAGTGGTAGCGAGCGACAAGCGCAGTGATTGTTGCCCGCTATTGGATACAATGCTAGTTGTTGCCAGCGCGCGTACATGCAAACGATAATCATAATTATCTGCTGCGTAGTTACTATTAAACATTAAGTTTATCGACAGGGAAGCTTGATGTTGTACAAACCCCGACACCTACCTACAGACATACATGAATACATACTATTTTATTTTTGAATTAATTTTATTAACAAACTGCGATAAGACATATTTTAAAAATAAACTAAAACATACTTGTTTATATGTTCGTAAACATTATTTGCTGGTAACGTGTATATTACTAACATGGTAAATATACGCGGATGTCTTTTTGTGATTTAGAATTACATCATTTCTTATCGACATAGTTCACTTTACTCTAACAACCTTACATATGTGGCGTCTCAGCCACAGCGACCAGCTTCCTGCTCAAGTCGAAAGCAGACCATCGTCCCAAGGACCATCTTTTCCTGCGCACACGCGAGCCAACTCACACACACACTGCCGGTGCGCTACAGCTGAGGGAGAAGAGTCGCGCGGCGCTATACACTTATTCTTATTCTATAGCTCTCGAAGTGAGTAGAGCGAAATCTTATTGTACCTTATAAATAAAAGTTTTTTTGTATTTTTGTAATAAAAACTGTCGTGTGTGCTCATTTTCTCTAGTGCACCTTTTCTTGTGGAAGCACAGCTTTGCCTGTGCAGAACAATACTTCCCACACATGTACTTGAATAATTACTTATAAATACAAATATTCATATATTTTCTTACATCGACCATTGACCAACTTATATAAATTTTATTCCAATTTATATGTAAGTATAAAGTTTTTGGTACGCTTAGCTTTTTTTGAAAACATGAAAACATGTACATAAAACTTTAAGCAGTTGGTTTGTTTAAAACCGGCTCACTAATCCTCTTCAGATATTTATCAAAGGAAAAAGGATTTTCTATAGAGTATGTGGGAGGAGAACAAGATCAAAGAATACTCCTTATACTATGGAATTTATCATGGAAGGAATATCTGGAAAGGATATAACAATAGTAGATACATGCAAACCTTTCCTTATTAACTTTCTGATATTGCACAAGTATACTTTTGATTTAAACGTATTTGCTATTACCTAAAGAAGCACGGAATAACAATTAATTGTTGGGATTGGTTCGAGTACTACACAAGGGGCACAGCCCTACTAAGATGATTATTCTGACTCATGCTAACACTCTACACTGAGAAAGAACTCGCGCGTCTGCTGCTCCACAAGTAGAGCCATTGCGCGAATTAACCAAGCAGCCCTTGACTATATCAGTGGCGCATCAACTGCACCACTTGGGCCGACTGAGCGTCCAGTGTGGATCGTCATTACGTACTTTACATAGTGCAGCTACCAAATGTGTCTATAGTCCGTCAGCCAGTCCAACATACGGTACAGCACTTGGTATATGGTACAGCAACCCGTATATAAATACTTACTCTTTTTATAACTATTTCATGTAACGTATAATGCTTCAGTATTTATTGCGGATGTACGTTAAATGAAGGATGGACCACTTCTTTCAAAGATATACAGCATATTCCGATGACTTTATGAAGTGGTGTCATGGTAAATGACCTTTTTTTTAACTCACATAACCTTATTTTTATTAGACAGTACATTTATATTAATATAATAAAAGTGATATTCTTCTCTTGCCTTTATTTAAATGAAATAACGGAAATAAGTTTAATTTAAAAAAATTAACAACTTTCACCTATATTAACTATATTCATAAATCGTTTAGTATGTATTGCCGGGTTGACAGGGGATTTAAGATATAGTGAAGTTTGTTTAAACAGTATACTGGCTACAATAATAAGGAAAAAATTTTATTTTTGTTATTAGTCACCGTATGCTGGAATATTTGTTTTTTCATGATAAAAGTGGTAGTATTTGTAAAAAATATTTTAATTCAAATTTTTGATTAAAATGAACAAGTTTTTCAAAATGGAAAATGAAACAAAGTGGCTTTCTGAGTCATAATGCGTTTAAACTTATCGCATTTTGATCGACGAATAAATACAGATACGATTTTATTCTCATGCTTAACGTATGGTACACTGTATGATGCAGTACTTGCGCTAGCCTAACAGCTCAACGCTCAAGCCAGTCTAGTGGTGCAGCTGACGCGCTAGTCTGGTGTCCCGTGCTTTCCAAACAAGCGGCAGCTCAACTGCGCCACCTTAAGGACGGATCACGCGCTAGGTTTCTCTCAGTGGACATACAAAAAAATATAGATTGTCATTTTGTATTTAAAAAAATTTATTTTTTAACATGACAAAAATATATCTATGATTGAATTAGCTTCTGCAGATAAAGTTCCACAATCAGAGAAAATCTAGTACTGTATGCGCATAGTATCAGCTTGTGGTCTGTTGCACGAAAACTACCTTTATAATTAGTTGATCACTCGCTGTTTTAATTATAATTTCTTGCTTGAATTGTTATTTTATTGCATACTGATAAATTATTTCATCAGCAAATAAAGAAATATATTTGTGTATTTAGCTCAATACATTTTTAATTTTCACAAAATGTTGAGCAATAATGTTCAGCGTTGGAATGATTCAGTAAGGATTTGCAAAAGTTATGTAAAACTCAATTCAAGTAAGACAATAACGGAAAATTATACAGAGAACTTGAAGACATACGTTGACGACTATTCTTTATTGTTCTATTATTTCATTTATTTCATTTTTATTTTTTACTGTACCAAGGTATTTTAAATGGGAGAAAAGGTAGAAAATCATTGAAAAGAAAAGCGACTGATGATATTACGACATGCCTAGGAAAATTAGTACGCGTGGAACTAAAAAAATCAGATATTAATACATTTGCGATCCAGGATGTGGGATCTATATATTTTTTCTGACATAATGATTTATACCTTAAGCTCTAATGTATTCTAATTATCAGAGGCATTAAGGGCAGTTTAACATTGAATTGCATAGAACTAAAACAAAATTTAAAGTTGTGCTAAACACAGACAGCTTTTTTACGAGTAACGATTAAGTTTAAAAGCGGTTATTCAACTTGGCCTAAAAATGATAAGTTTTTCTGTAAAGCCAACGTGACCTTACGAGAGGGCTAACTCAACCAGTAATGTGCAGACTACGTCCAACGTATACAAGGACTGTGCACATTTTCATTGGGCATAAAATATTAGGCACAAGCTCATAAATAACAACTACTTTTTTTTGTGTACACAATATTTGTGCCTATATCAACGTACATTTTGTACACATCCCATTCAGCAAAACATTGTCTGTAAACAGAACCCCGCTAATTTAGGAAAAAATACTGTGTACAAAAAAATTTTAATGAAACACTTTATGATCGTTTTTCACTAGTTTGTGTTTCACATTTTGTGTAAAATCATTAGGACACATGCACGCAATCCTTATCTGCACTGGATATAGTCTACTCATTAAAGACCAGAAAACAACTTGACCGCACATATTGATAATGCGGGAGTCAACTTACTACCTTTATTTACATATTGGAGCCAACTTAGCATCAGCCAGAAAACAATTTTTTTTTATTATATCAATTTCAACTGCTTCCTCAAAAAACACACTATCAGAAGAAATAGTTTTTATACATTAAGTCGCAGATGGGCTTCTAATACTTCAGGTTTTCAATAAATGTTGTCTGTTACTGGTTGTAAAAGCTGTGAATTTTAATGTTCTTTGGTGTGATTATTGTCCCGTAGACCAAAAGTTAACAATAGGTAAATTTTTAATGAAGACTAGAACAAGATGCAATAAATGATGAAAGGGTCCCCCCCATTAAGCACAGCAAAATGCCCTAAATTGAATTTTTTCACTTTAACAGTATCAAACTTTTTTTTAGGGCTAAAAATAAAGGGTCAACTGGGTCCGAGACCAAAAAAATTTTTTCCCTTGCTAGGGACCATAAAAACCGTGTTTTTTACATTTCATTTCTTTTCTCGGCGTCTAAACATAAAAAAAATCT
>NW_019384239.1:25911-82341 GCF_000648655.2 Copidosoma floridanum | reverse complement strand
ATTATTATTGTTGATTGTTGCAATGTTAAAGGAATATTTCACTACGCGAAAACCGTAATAACTAAAATCAATATTTATTAAAATTAAATGTTTACCTATAACTTTATTGCCAACCAAACTTATACTTGATTATCAAATCACGTACAACACGTGCATTAGTGTAATTGTCATTCATTTCAGACTTTGTGGCAGATTAAGGAGTTTTTGTATAACTGGCTTTTAAAAATTCCGTTTGTATTTGAACATGCATCTTATTTAGTGGCGAGAATGAATGAGTTGAGAGAAAAATTTTTAATACGGTCTGTAGAGGCTATTGGAGCATTTTTTCTTGTAATTCATACTTTATAGAGAATTTTTTCTGCTATTCATATTTACTTTTATCAAAAAGCTTATCAAACATTTGTTCATTGATTTCAAATATATCTTCGTTGATTCTAGCTGCTGCAAAACAAATACAATTTTAAAAAACAATGCGCTTGTTTCTATCAACACATGCAACTTAACCTTAAGAATTACTAACTACCTAAGACTCTTGTCACGGTACATAGAAAATTTTATTTGCACGATGAGTATCCATCAGAATTTAGTGCACTATGAAGAATACATGCCTTCAAATCTTTTAGTTAAATTAGATAAACTCCAAAGTGACAGCAAATTATCAACAAACTTATCCACAACACACCTTCATACGTAGATTTAAAAATTCTTCGAGGCACAACATTACAAATGACCGCTAGTAATCAATGCAGAAACAGCATGGGTTGCTTGCAGTTGTACTAGCTGCAGACTACAGTAATAACTGCACACCTACTTGCATGTGATATCACTGCTGTTTTAGCTGTTATACATGATCGTAACAAAATTTTATTTTGTAGTACGTTGCAAGCGGGCTGATGCCCAAAAACTAGATCTCGCAGATTCGACAAAAGCAGTGGAGGAGAATCCATCTTATTTGAATGTCATAGGTGAGTCAACAACAAGCAACATTCTGAGTGAATAGAGAAGGACGAAAGGAAAAAATTAAGGTAACAGCTTGCGAAGGCACGTAATAATGCTATGTAGGAAGGGAGAAAGAAAAGACAAATCGGACAGCAAGCTCGTCAAATGATGAGATGATAAATGTATGAGACATAACAGATTGAGATCGAGGATAAGAGGTTGTACTGTTTGTGGATAAAGGGAAAGCAGGAGAAAGAGAAGAAAGGAGATGTTAAAAGAAACAGGTATTGCAGCTCGGACATTTTTGATGTATCAGCTTATTAACTTCTTACAGTGAGGAAAAATTTCAACAGTTGATTGGGACATAACACACAATAAGTTTAGGTTGTGGACTACCGTATATTAAGTTCGTCCTTCGATGGAATAGTAAGTGCATTTAATATGATTTAATACTCAGCAAAACTTGTTTTTATCGTTTTTATCAAACTCCATCCAATTCTTGTTAATTGTTAAAATTAAATAATTTACGATGGCTAAGTAGTTAGTATACCAACCTTTTAGCTGGAATAACTCCAAGGAGTCATGGGTTTAAATCTCGTTGAAATAAATTAAAATTTTTTTCTCGGGCTTATTAGATGACGTGAGTATTAAACATACTTAAACAGCATTCATCGAGTTTTTGAGATAAATAGAGATAAGAGCCAACATCTTGTCAGCTAATTTGTAAAAAAATTATCAGTTTCAAAACAGTCAGTGTGTCAGATGGTTTATCAAAAAGATTTTTCCATTAAACCGGATAACTGTCAGGATATGCGTGAGACGATGACTGCATCCTGGAAATAATTCTAATTTTACCAAAATTTAAACTTAATAACGAAATTGATTGTAAACAATAAAATTCTAGGTGGTTCTATGTATACTAGGCTTTTCTCGAGGTTTAAGAAACTTCGAAAGCCTCAAATAGAAAGGCCTAGGACAAATTCGAACTGCTGTCGAATTAAAATAAATTTGGAAATTCTTGCTATCTATTTTCTGGAATGATATCGTAACGAGATTATTCGAGCATGCTCGGGGTGCAGTGAAAGGATTAATGCAGCAAGTTTCACTTTTAAACGAACTATATTTTCCAAAGAGAGAGTCTTAAAAACAATAGATCTAAAGAAAAACGCGATGCTAAGAAAGAATACTCAAGTCTGAGACAAGTTTCACTTTACAGTAGCAAATCGTCAATTGCTGAAATTTGTTTGCCACGAAAAGATGAGTAACGAGTCGATCTTGCAGAAGATAACGACTAAAAATTCAATAAACTACTGTTTCGACATAACGAGTAGCGAGCCGTTTGTGCAGTATTTATCTGAAAGCTGCCTTAACTGCTGAGGGTTTGAATAAAAAAAAGGCAAAATTACTAAACTAGCGTGGAATAAAAGTCTCTGCAGGGCTGCTGCTGTTGCTTGGATGCAACTACGGCTGGAAGAAGCGCCTTGATTATCGAGGAAAATTGTTGAGACACGGGAAGGTCTACTTTCCTTAATAAGGCAAAACCTTTTACCAGAGCTCTGCTTGTGCCGTCTACGCCAGCGGCGGGCTTCGCTGAAAAGCCAAGACAAAGCGCAGGAGGGAGGGGGGCCACATACAAGCGCAAGAGTATCAATTACGCATTTGTCACGAGAGGGTGGCTTTACTTTCCATACAGCAAAACCCTTGAGTCATATTAAAAACTCGCAGCAACTGAGCAGAGATATTTGACTCGTGACGCTTAAACAGAAATAAACGAAGGTATTCATTTAAGTGGAAAATTTTTTTTAGCGTAAAATTCAGAATAAGTGCTTTACAATCGCACCAAGTTGCTCTATTATTATAATTTCCATTACTTTACAACTATCGATGATTTCTAATAAAATTAATTATAACATGAAACTATCAGTGGTTGCTTCGGCATCTTTAATGCTTTGTGCTATCTTTTTAGTAGTTCCTTAAACCACACGAATTTTAATTCGTGGCCAAGTAAATATGATGTTGTAGTTTCTGCTCGGTTCCGCCGCCAGAAGCGTTTTTGGTAAGCCTCTTTTGCTGTTCACGTGGTTTGAGACTATCGATGTCTGAAAATCAGTCCTGAGTTGCCTGGTAACAGCTTCAAAAAGAGTCAAGAGACACCCACGAAAAACAAATGAACAGATCAAGGATCTGATCAATGAGTGTACAGAAAGGATCGAGAGGATCGAGAAAGAAAGGAAGGATAACAGAGTGCAATGCAGAGAAGCAAATGACAAGATACAAAAAAGATTACTGAAGCTTAACGAAGAAAGCGAAGGAAGAAATAAGAGAACAGGAAGTAAAATATGATACTTAAATGTCTAAGAACAGGGCAACATGATTTAGTAAAATTTCCTTATTAAATAGACAACTTTTTGACTTAAAAAAAAAGGGTAGAGGCCAAGGTGTTAAACGTCTTATTAATTGGTGATAGGTATAAACTGATAGAAAAAAAAATACTAGCTAGGCTCCAAAACTGAAAGACTAAAAAAGAGATAATAACCAAGAAAAGAAGATTGAAAAGAGATATACATAGAAGATGACTTAACACAAAAGAAGAAAAACATTTAATTACAAGCTAGAAGACTGGTCAAAGAATTCCTAGAAAAAGGGAAGTAGACAAGAGTAGGATATAAAAAGATCCAAATTGATAACACATGGCACCACTAGAAAGAAAAAAAGGTGAGATTAGAGTGATGACGACGCAAGAGTAAGTTAAATAGCAACTAAAAAAAAGGGAGATTGAAAGCAAGGACCTAGAGATAGAGGTGGTGTAAAATTTTTCTTCTGGAACATCTCACGAGAGGAAGAATGAGGACATTCGGAATTACGTAAATAGGTTTGGTTTATGAGTTAAACAGATCCCTGGATTAATAAGAAGACCTGGGTGAAGCTAAAAGAGAATATGTCCAAAGAATCCGAGTGGAAGTACTGTGCTCTTAATAGAAAAAGCGTAAAAGGCAAAGCAAAAGAAGATATCGTTACAGGTTTAAAAAGAATGAAAAATGTGAAAAGTGCCACTTACGGAGTGTTCGATAAAGGCATAATCTCTAAAGAAATGAAAATAAATAAATAATGGAAGATATTTTTATCTATAACCAGAATCTTAGAGAAACATTATTAAATACAGGCCGGAGAAGATGGAAAATATATGTATTTTAATAGGAGAGGATTGAAATAAAAGGACTGCGGATTAAGGGATATACTATGGATCACTGCTAAAAGAAAAGGTGATATGCAGAAAAAATTCATGTGAGAAGGTAATAAATAGAGAAGATAGAGTTTTGATTCATGGCCTGGAGAAAAGAAGATTAGTTGTCGTTGATGCCGAGTACTGGCATGCGCCAGCAGTAAGCAATAGGCAGTGGAAACTGTAAAGTTTGAGTTGTATATGTGCTGCTTAAGATTTTCGGCTCAATTAAACTTTGAGATGTTAGTGACCACTATACGACATTTCTCGCGCAGCATTAGATAGAAGCCAGGTATTAAACTCTCTCACTGAGCTAATTTCCAGAGCAACTTTAATCAATTCCGCTATTGTGAAATAATAATTAATGCGCAACTTAATTGAACGAAGTCAACTTTATTTATTTAACAAGAAACCAAAAAAATATTTACGATGAAACTGTAAGTTATCGCTAGCGAGAAAATGGTGCAGCATGATAATAAGTAGTCTTCTATCGTATTCTAAACGATAAATCTTTACTCTTTGAAAATTACAAAAATGAAATTAATGAACGGCAGTGGCTTACCAAATACGTAATCGAACAAAGAGACAGAGAGACCAACTAACGAACCCCTTGGAAGAACAGCTTTCCAGGATTTCGTAGAGCGACGAAGAGACATGAAGACCTTGCGCTTTATTTGTTGCTATTACAGAATCTTAATTTATTGAAAACGCTCTGGTAAAAAATTACTACATAAGCTCTCTAGAAGCTCTTTAGCGTCCCATACTTAATTATTCTGCGCACTTATTTGCAGACTTTCCTGCAGAATTCACTTCAGACATCCTGCAGACTTTCTTGCATGTATATTGTCTCAAAATTCTGTAGATTGAGCTGCAGCCGTTTTTGCAAACTGGGCTGTCTCAAATTTCCAAGAAGAAAAGCTGTGCCCAAATCTTATTTATGGAAGGTTTATCAGCCACTGAAACATGAAAGTATTTTTGAACGGTTTTTAAAAAATTGTAAGTTAGAAAAAAAATTTTTATTGTAAGAATACTGTTCAAAAATACTTCCCTAACTTTTGGTGTTATTATCTGGATGATAACAATAAATATGGCTAATATACCTTANAGACCATTAAAGTTCACAGCTTTTACAACCAGTAACAGACAACATTTATTGAAAACCTCAAGTATAAGAAGCCCATCTGCGACTTAATGTATAAAAACTATTTCTTCTAATAGTGTGTTTTTTGGGGAAGCAGTTGAAATTGATATAATAATAAAAAATTGTTTCCTGGCTGATGCTAAGTTGGCTCGAATATGTAAATAAAGGTAGTAAGTTGACTCCCACATTATCAATACGTGCGGTCGAGTTCATTTGAATCTCAAATGAAAAGTCTGCAACCAGCTATTCAAATACGCCGGAGAAAAACAATTTTGATAATAGTCATGGTTGAGAAAGAGCTCAAACCCAATAATGAAATCTATCAGAACCTACAGTGTGTGTGAGTGCACGACTTCTTGGTAGCTAGAGTGGTAGATCTGTCTAGAAAACTGGAAGTTGTTTGTTTGATCTACACACAGGGAAGATTTTTTTATTCTTGCAAATAGATCGATTTTTTTTCATTCAATTTTCGAACAAATTTCGGATTTTCAAATTTAGTTGGAAAATTATTAGTTCTTACAAAAGGATACAGATGGACTTACAGTGCTGTGAATAGTAGCTGTATCTAGACATGTCTGTAAATTTAATAATAAATATGTATGACAAATATTACTTCTTGTGCCAGTGATAATATCACACAATACTTCTAATAGCTAATTTGGATTATATATTTAATTATTTCATATCGTTGCCATGGTATGATAAGATATGCCTTCGAAGACATCATGTATTATATAAAGTTATATTCTTGCACACATGAAATTCAGCAACTGTATTAAATACGCAATACTCTTTTGTCCTACTTTTTCAGTAATTTTTTTCAAGAAGTTTTTTTTGTAAGACACTTTGCTTCATAATCAAGTTTTACCTTCAAAAGTTACATAATATCACTTTACACCAAACACAACTGAAAGACACATGATGAGATATTTTGTTACTGACAATATGGATACCTTAAAAGCTTATCTTATTTAGTTTTTTTACTAGCAAAAGATAAATTTCAAAGTCATCTAAATTCTTTTCAATCTTCAGCATAATATGAGCTCGTTAAAAAAAACTGATAAGTTGGGATGATAAGACTGTTAACAAACAGACTACGGAAACGTAAACTTAATCTAATTTATTTGTCCTAGCGTGTCAAACAAGTGTGATTTATGCTTTCAAATTATCTTGAAAAATGTAAGGGACTATAACTAATTCATTAAAAAAAAATTTTTTTAATAATTTTTTCAAGTTTGAAACTGAATGATATTTTTAACGTTGTTTTTTTTGCGAACTTGTTTATTTGAGTGAGTATGATATCTTGCATTCCTGGAATCTCCATAAAAGCTATTAATGACCATTTTAAAGGTATGTATTGCTTTTTAATTTCTTTCATAATTATGAGTTCTTTGTAATCATCAATGTGGATCTAATGCTTTGATCCAATTTTCAATGGCACTAGCGTCATTATAAGTTGTTTTTTCGGGGTAGTAAACAAATTTTAAATAGTCACTTTCAAGTTGCTTAAAAACGGTTGACTATTCATTAAAAACTATATTAATAGCTTTTGCTACCTTTTTATCGTGTTTAGGTCATAGCTCACTCATAACTTTCACTGAGGGAGAGTTTGACTTTAAAGCTGTACGACTCAGTCAAGAAGAAATACAAATCAGTCAAAAAAAAATAAACAAAATAAGTTGGCCAATTTACAATTAATTATAATAAAAATTGACAGCACTGGAATGAAGTGGGTTATCCATTACAAAAAGGTAAAGAACAAGTACAACTGATAATTTTAAATAAACTGTAGAAATATATTTACCAAACAATCAATATAACGTGTAACAAAAAAATGTAACAGAAAAAAAGGAAAAGGTGCGAGACGCGTGAACAAAAAAAATTGGTATCTCTAGCGAGGAAACGAAAATAAATTAATTAAAAACTGAGTAGAATAACAAAACAATCTGAGTGGATGAAACAAAAAGAAACTAAACGAATAGAAGCCCTAGGGCAATACTGCTTATTCACTTTGACTCTTTTAGCAAAAGAAAGAAAGATAGCCCAAAAAAACTGGCTTCAACGATAGTAAGCGTGTGAGATTAGTTTCTTTGACTGTTGAGAGACAGTGCTGAACTTCAGCGACTGCCTCTAGTGACGTTCCCGCGAGGAATATGCCGAGACCTATCCCTCGTGCTGAGAGACAGCGAGAGTCGAGCGCTTCCTACAGGCCATGGGGAGGGGGCCTTATACACGTTTGAGTACTTATGTTATATCATAGCCAAAGGGAGCGCTTGACTCCGTTTCTAATACAAACTAACGCGTACACATCGACATTCAATGAAGTATAGTTTAACGTCTCTTTTAAAAACTATACACAGAATATTGAGTTCCACTGAAGAATTTATTAGTATTTGGAGTAGGTTTTATGGGATTAAAAGATCATTATATAAATGTAACAATCGCTTTAAGTGTCTGTTCTAAATAAATTTTAAAAAGTTTTGTTTTTATTGGCTCCAAGTCTAATTTTCAATGATTCTGATCAACAGTCTGTTAATATTGAATTAGTAAATTCCTATAAACTTACTATTACAGTTTACATTTTACATATTACAGTTTAACTGCTTAACTGTGAATAATTTACTTAAAGTTAAAACAAAAATAAACTATAAAGAAACTTCTTTGCCAGTCTTCTTTTTACAATACTCAAAATTTTAAGACTTAGGATTACAGATATTATCGAAGTGCACGACAAATTTATCGATCTTTTTTTTGACAAGTTCATTTTGCATAAATTATTGTAATAAAACATTCAAATATGTTTGCATGAAATGAAAAAGTCCGTATTAAAAGATCGGTATACTTTGTAACAGGAATCTACTGCAAATATCAAATTACCAACAGGAGTTTCGCGAATTTGTAAGTACCAATACTGAGACTGCTTTCTCAAATTGTTCAAATATTCTAGTGACTGAAATGATCAAAATTCTCTACGCATATTCATAGTGTTCTGAACACGCAAGTTATTCATTGCTTAATCATAAGTACAAGAATCAGTTTTTTTGAACTAAGCTTCTACACCCACTGCCAAAAATAGTATTCACACGGTTTTTGTGCTCCTGAAGTGAAAAAGTGCTACCCTTTTAATCACTTTCTCTCCACTGGAATAAAATTCACTTGATATCATATAAATTGATATTAATGTTCCTTTCCAATAAATATATACAAGTTAGTCACATCACTTAGACCGAATTCAAACAGCGGTATATTTGATTTCCTGAAGCGAAAAAAACAACCGGTAACTTTAGTAAATTAAGCAATGCTGCTTCACTTTCTTTTCCTGTAAAATAATACTTGTTAGTAATTATAATGATAATAATAGTCAATAATCTATTATGATGGATCACCTTTAACTACTTAAGTATAAATACATAGAGGTAATAAAATAAATGGAAGGCAGTATATCAAAAAATGAAAATATTAGAAAATACTTCCTACGTAGGTACCGTCTTTTACTAGGTTTTAAAACTGTAGAGTATTCGAAGCACCAAATTTCTTTTTGTCAGCTAATGTAAAAATTTGTATGTACCAAATATTAAAATAAAGCATTGATTACGTAGGTACATACACACAATTCTATTACACGTTATAGTATTTCAAATCAAAGAAGGTTTAATATTTAATATAAATGAAAAATTTTTTTTTTAATATGTACCAAGATGAATTTAAAAGGAAAGTTAAGACAACTGTACAATGACAAAAATGTATTAGGGTTGTTAAATCACTCTCTCNTGATAATCATAATAATAATAATAATAATAATAATAATAATAATAATAATAATAATAATAATGTGTTCAAATGCTCAGGCAGTAACACATCATCCAAACTAGTCTTTCCAAAATTTTCTGTACCTGTATTATCCACATCGAGTGCTGCAAAACCAGTACCAGAAAAATAAGCTCAACTCAAATTATCATGAACATCGTTTAATTTTCCATCTTCTTGCATCCTTAATTGCATCCTCTATCGAAATAAGTACCTTATCAAAAATATCAATGCTAAATCAATGCTAAAATTAGTCGTAAATTACATTGTTGATTGTATGTTGATTCCAAGTTTTATAAAAATGCAGTCTATATTGTACTGTACCAAGACAACATTCAACAATCCGCACATTATTTATAGGCTAGGGTACGTTTTTTTGTGGTCGGTCGATCAGTCAGTCTCATTCTTCCAGAAACTACATCAGTATTCACTTTGTAATGTATATATATGCTAGAGGGATTGGAACTACCGACCAACTGATCGACCGATCACAAAAAAGCCAGTGGACAGTCGGTGCTTGGTCACTCAAGTATTAAGTTATACTTCTATAAAATTATATGGCAAACAATATAATTATGAGTATAAAAATACCTTATATGAAGCATTATTGTGTACGAAGATGGTAGAATTATCGTGGGAATAAGTATCCCTACGTTGATTGGGTGTGGTTTCAATTAATATTTAGATATTTGATACATTAAAAGTTATAAACAATATTTTACGGTACAATACAATATAAATAATATATAAGCTGTCAAATACAAAACTGTGCGCTTTCATCGAATCTTCCGATGATTTCAATACACTTTCCTACTGCCTACGCTGACTACATCTCTAACGTTACGCTCACCCACTTACTCCTACTCCATACTTAATACCTTAAGTGTAATTCTATTTAAAAAATTAAGACAAACTATCCTGCAGTACCACTTTCTTTAATAGCATAGTATTACATACCAGTTAATGTTCCTCCAGGATGTTCATCACACATAGATTTTTGGACAGATATTATTCAAATATCAAAAGTATACACAAAATACCATAAAAAGTACTTTAAAAAACTGCAGATCGTTCAACTGTACTCTTTTGAATATGTTTAATTTTAAAAAATCGCAGTTTAATTTGTAACCTTATGAAAAAAATCAACATAAAATTGCATTTATGTGATCTGTAGAAATCTCCTGATTTTTTGGGGTACAAAAAATTGCTTTTAAATGAACCTATTAAATTTTTTAATAGATTAACAGTTAGGTTTTCAAATAAACTTAGAAAGAGAAGACAAAGTATACGTAAAAGCATGTATGTGAGTACATCCACGTGAGAGAAACAATTGCCAGCTTAACTGCTCATATTTGCACTCCTCTTACTTTTCTGAACTTTTTTCCCGGTAAATATGTACAAAATGTCCTGAAGTCAAAAAATCACCTCTTTCATGAATGGTAAAATTGTAAAAGAATAAAATGCAATAAAAATAAATTATTGTACTTATACAGAATGAAAAATTTTTTTTTTAATATGTACCAAGATGAATTTAAAAGGAAAGTTAAGACAACTGTACAATGACAAAAATGTATTAGGGTTGTTAAATCACTCTCTCATCTAGTAGCACGAGGTTAGTTTAAGAAACGGACAAAGTTTCAGTAACCACGCTCCTATTTATATGAGATTTATCCACTCGAATTTTGAAATAGCGTAGAATAATTATTTTTATTGATATGATTAATGTGTTTTAGTTTTATTCAGCTTCTTCCATCCTATTCTACAGCTTTATCCATAAATATGGTTTAGAAAGTCGTTAGAACAACGAAAATAAGTCAGGTGTATCGTAAATAGTTCAAATCCACGTTTATTTTAGCTCAGCCTTTACGAAATGTTTTTATTATGAAGTTAGCTGCGAGCCAAATTTTTCCTGTATAATTGGGATAGGCGTATTTCTAAAATTAAGAAGTGCTTCTAACAGCGTCATATCGGCTACAGGTATTTGTTGAGTTCACAGCAGATCATTGGGAGCTTTCAGTGGCTAAGTGGTGGAGCACCTACTTTCCGTTTCGACAACTTGGTTTCAAGACTCCACTCCTATATTTTTTGCAAGTATTCCTTTGGTTCTTTTATATGCTTTGATTACTGTATAGTTGCTAGGTAGCTAGTGTAAGGCTTTACTGAGCCATGCTGATAGTCATAAACAACGGCACCAGAGTCTTAGATGTATTGCGTACTATACCGATGTAACAGTAAGAATCAACGGTGCCCCAAGGAGAGAGTAACTCTGTTGTAGTAAAACCAACTCACAATCAGACAATTATAATTTACTTATACAAAATAAAAAACATGTAATATCTAAATTTTTATTTCTACGTTAAGGCATTAAATAAAGACATGATATGAACTTTTGCTAAAAAAGATACGGCGGAAATTTTAAATTCATATAAAAATCAAGTCTCTTAAATAAAATTGATATACGTCTATTACTCCACGCCTCTTAAATAAATTAAGTATCAAAGTTACGGTTACTAAGTATCAAAGTTGTTGTTATCACTCATAACTTTCACTGAGGGAGAGTTTGACTTTAAAGCTGTACGACTCAGTCAAGAAGAAATACAAATCAGTCAAAAAAAAATAAACAAAATAAGTTGGCCAATTTACAATTAATTATAATAAAAATTGACAGCACTGGAATGAAGTGGGTTATCCATTACAAAAAGGTAAAGAACAAGTACAACTGATAATTTTAAATAAACTGTAGAAATATATTTACCAAACAATCAATATAACGTGTAACAAAAAAATGTAACAGAAAAAAAGTAAAAGGTGCGAGACGCGTGAACAAAAAAAATTGGTATCTCTAGCGAGGAAACGAAAATAAATTAATTAAAAACTGAGTAGAATAACAAAACAATCTGAGTGGATGAAACAAAAAGAAACTAAACGAATAGAAGCCCTAGGGCAATACTGCTTATTCACTTTGACTCTTTTAGCAAAAGAAAGAAAGATAGCCCAAAAAAACTGGCTTCAACGATAGTAAGCGTGTGAGATTAGTTTCTTTGACTGTTGAGAGACAGTGCTGAACTTCAGCGACTGCCTCTAGTGACGTTCCCGCGAGGAATATGCCGAGACCTATCCCTCGTGCTGAGAGACAGCGAGAGTCGAGCGCTTCCTACAGGCCATGGGGAGGGGGCCTTATACACGTTTGAGTACTTATGTTATATCATAGCCAAAGGGAGCGCTTGACTCCGTTTCTAATACAAACTAACGCGTACACATCGACATTCAATGAAGTATAGTTTAACGTCTCTTTTAAAAACTATACACAGAATATTGAGTTCCACTGAAGAATTTATTAGTATTTGGAGTAGGTTTTATGGGATTAAAAGATCATTATATAAATGTAACAATCGCTTTAAGTGTCTGTTCTAAATAAATTTTAAAAAGTTTTGTTTTTATTGGCTCCAAGTCTAATTTTCAATGATTCTGATCAACAGTCTGTTAATATTGAATTAGTAAATTCCTATAAACTTACTATTACAGTTTACATTTTACATATTACAGTTTAACTGCTTAACTGTGAATAATTTACTTAAAGTTAAAACAAAAATAAACTATAAAGAAACTTCTTTGCCAGTCTTCTTTTTACAATACTCAAAATTTTAAGACTTAGGATTACAGATATTATCGAAGTGCACGACAAATTTATCGATCTTTTTTTTGACAAGTTCATTTTGCATAAATTATTGTAATAAAACATTCAAATATGTTTGCATGAAATGAAAAAGTCCGTATTAAAAGATCGGTATACTTTGTAACAGGAATCTACTGCAAATATCAAATTACCAACAGGAGTTTCGCGAATTTGTAAGTACCAATACTGAGACTGCTTTCTCAAATTGTTCAAATATTCTAGTGACTGAAATGATCAAAATTCTCTACGCATATTCATAGTGTTCTGAACACGCAAGTTATTCATTGCTTAATCATAAGTACAAGAATCAGTTTTTTTGAACTAAGCTTCTACACCCACTGCCAAAAATAGTATTCACACGGTTTTTGTGCTCCTGAAGTGAAAAAGTGCTACCCTTTTAATCACTTTCTCTCCACTGGAATAAAATTCACTTGATATCATATAAATTGATATTAATGTTCCTTTCCAATAAATATATACAAGTTAGTCACATCACTTAGACCGAATTCAAACAGCGGTATATTTGATTTCCTGAAGCGAAAAAAACAACCGGTAACTTTAGTAAATTAAGCAATGCTGCTTCACTTTCTTTTCCTGTAAAATAATACTTGTTAGTAATTATAATGATAATAATAGTCAATAATCTATTATGATGGATCACCTTTAACTACTTAAGTATAAATACATAGAGGTAATAAAATAAATGGAAGGCAGTATATCAAAAAATGAAAATATTAGAAAATACTTCCTACGTAGGTACCGTCTTTTACTAGGTTTTAAAACTGTAGAGTATTCGAAGCACCAAATTTCTTTTTGTCAGCTAATGTAAAAATTTGTATGTACCAAATATTAAAATAAAGCATTGATTACGTAGGTACATACACACAATTCTATTACACGTTATAGTATTTCAAATCAAAGAAGGTTTAATATTTAATATAAATGAAAAATTTTTTTTTTAATATGTACCAAGATGAATTTAAAAGGAAAGTTAAGACAACTGTACAATGACAAAAATGTATTAGGGTTGTTAAATCACTCTCTCATCTAGTAGCACGAGGTTAGTTTAAGAAACGGACAAAGTTTCAGTAACCACGCTCCTATTTATATGAGATTTATCCACTCGAATTTTGAAATAGCGTAGAATAATTATTTTTATTGATATGATTAATGTGTTTTAGTTTTATTCAGCTTCTTCCATCCTATTCTACAGCTTTATCCATAAATATGGTTTAGAAAGTCGTTAGAACAACGAAAATAAGTCAGGTGTATCGTAAATAGTTCAAATCCACGTTTATTTTAGCTCAGCCTTTACGAAATGTTTTTATTATGAAGTTAGCTGCGAGCCAAATTTTTCCTGTATAATTGGGATAGGCGTATTTCTAAAATTAAGAAGTGCTTCTAACAGCGTCATATCGGCTACAGGTATTTGTTGAGTTCACAGCAGATCATTGGGAGCTTTCAGTGGCTAAGTGGTGGAGCACCTACTTTCCGTTTCGACAACTTGGTTTCAAGACTCCACTCCTATATTTTTTGCAAGTATTCCTTTGGTTCTTTTATATGCTTTGATTACTGTATAGTTGCTAGGTAGCTAGTGTAAGGCTTTACTGAGCCATGCTGATAGTCATAAACAACGGCACCAGAGTCTTAGATGTATTGCGTACTATACCGATGTAACAGTAAGAATCAACGGTGCCCCAAGGAGAGAGTAACTCTGTTGTAGTAAAACCAACTCACAATCAGACAATTATAATTTACTTATACAAAATAAAAAACATGTAATATCTAAATTTTTATTTCTACGTTAAGGCATTAAATAAAGACATGATATGAACTTTTGCTAAAAAAGATACGGCGGAAATTTTAAATTCATATAAAAATCAAGTCTCTAATAAAATTGATATACGTCTATTACTCCACGCCTCTTAAATAAATTAAGTATCAAAGTTACGGTTACTAAGTATCAAAGTTATGGTTATTAGTTTAAATTGAATTTATTATCGGCTGTAATACAATAAACAATTTTTATATTATCAGTGCAAGTGAGCTGCATAACTTTAATATGGTTTTCTAAAGTAAAGAACACCAATTAACTGAAAAATGTGTTTGATTTTTAAAAATATAAATAGTATATTTTAGCTAACTTAAAGATAATTCAAGTTGTGTACATTAACAATAAGATCCTTTTTATTTTGTAGCTCGATAACCAAATTTATTATATAAATGGCTTTTTTATTGAAAACAGAAGTATTGCCACCTAATTTGATAATTTCAAATAAAAAATTGTATTAGATAGTCAAAAAAAAATGGTGCAACAAATTCTTTGATATAGTTGTTAGTAAAAAATTAAAAATATCATAGACTTATTTTCTTAAAATTGCTTTATTTTTTAGAAACTGATTTATAATTTGACTTATATTCTTGCACACATGAAATTCAGCAACTGTATTAAATACGCAATACTCTTTTGTCCTACTTTTTCAGTAATTTTTTTCAAGAAGTTTTTTTTGTAAGACACTTTGCTTCATAATCAAGTTTTACCTTCAAAAGTTACATAATATCACTTTACACCAAACACAACTGAAAGACACATGATGAGATATTTTGTTACTGACAATATGGATACCTTAAAAGCTTATCTTATTTAGTTTTTTTACTAGCAAAAGATAAATTTCAAAGTCATCTAAATTCTTTTCAATCTTCAGCATAATATGAGCTCGTTAAAAAAAACTGATAAGTTGGGATGATAAGACTGTTAACAAACAGACTACGGAAACGTAAACTTAATCTAATTTATTTGTCCTAGCGTGTCAAACAAGTGTGATTTATGCTTTCAAATTATCTTGAAAAATGTAAGGGACTATAACTAATTCATTAAAAAAAAATTTTTTTAATAATTTTTTCAAGTTTGAAACTGAATGATATTTTTAACGTTGTTTTTTTTGCGAACTTGTTTATTTGAGTGAGTATGATATCTTGCATTCCTGGAATCTCCATAAAAGCTATTAATGACCATTTTAAAGGTATGTATTGCTTTTTAATTTCTTTCATAATTATGAGTTCTTTGTAATCATCAATGTGGATCTAATGCTTTGATCCAATTTTCAATGGCACTAGCGTCATTATAAGTTGTTTTTTCGGGGTAGTAAACAAATTTTAAATAGTCACTTTCAAGTTGCTTAAAAACGGTTGACTATTCATTAAAAACTATATTAATAGCTTTTGCTACCTTTTTATCGTGTTTAGGTCATAGCTCACTCATAACTTTCACTGAGGGAGAGTTTGACTTTAAAGCTGTACGACTCAGTCAAGAAGAAATACAAATCAGTCAAAAAAAAATAAACAAAATAAGTTGGCCAATTTACAATTAATTATAATAAAAATTGACAGCACTGGAATGAAGTGGGTTATCCATTACAAAAAGGTAAAGAACAAGTACAACTGATAATTTTAAATAAACTGTAGAAATATATTTACCAAACAATCAATATAACGTGTAACAAAAAAATGTAACAGAAAAAAAGTAAAAGGTGCGAGACGCGTGAACAAAAAAAATTGGTATCTCTAGCGAGGAAACGAAAATAAATTAATTAAAAACTGAGTAGAATAACAAAACAATCTGAGTGGATGAAACAAAAAGAAACTAAACGAATAGAAGCCCTAGGGCAATACTGCTTATTCACTTTGACTCTTTTAGCAAAAGAAAGAAAGATAGCCCAAAAAAACTGGCTTCAACGATAGTAAGCGTGTGAGATTAGTTTCTTTGACTGTTGAGAGACAGTGCTGAACTTCAGCGACTGCCTCTAGTGACGTTCCCGCGAGGAATATGCCGAGACCTATCCCTCGTGCTGAGAGACAGCGAGAGTCGAGCGCTTCCTACAGGCCATGGGGAGGGGGCCTTATACACGTTTGAGTACTTATGTTATATCATAGCCAAAGGGAGCGCTTGACTCCGTTTCTAATACAAACTAACGCGTACACATCGACATTCAATGAAGTATAGTTTAACGTCTCTTTTAAAAACTATACACAGAATATTGAGTTCCACTGAAGAATTTATTAGTATTTGGAGTAGGTTTTATGGGATTAAAAGATCATTATATAAATGTAACAATCGCTTTAAGTGTCTGTTCTAAATAAATTTTAAAAAGTTTTGTTTTTATTGGCTCCAAGTCTAATTTTCAATGATTCTGATCAACAGTCTGTTAATATTGAATTAGTAAATTCCTATAAACTTACTATTACAGTTTACATTTTACATATTACAGTTTAACTGCTTAACTGTGAATAATTTACTTAAAGTTAAAACAAAAATAAACTATAAAGAAACTTCTTTGCCAGTCTTCTTTTTACAATACTCAAAATTTTAAGACTTAGGATTACAGATATTATCGAAGTGCACGACAAATTTATCGATCTTTTTTTTGACAAGTTCATTTTGCATAAATTATTGTAATAAAACATTCAAATATGTTTGCATGAAATGAAAAAGTCCGTATTAAAAGATCGGTATACTTTGTAACAGGAATCTACTGCAAATATCAAATTACCAACAGGAGTTTCGCGAATTTGTAAGTACCAATACTGAGACTGCTTTCTCAAATTGTTCAAATATTCTAGTGACTGAAATGATCAAAATTCTCTACGCATATTCATAGTGTTCTGAACACGCAAGTTATTCATTGCTTAATCATAAGTACAAGAATCAGTTTTTTTGAACTAAGCTTCTACACCCACTGCCAAAAATAGTATTCACACGGTTTTTGTGCTCCTGAAGTGAAAAAGTGCTACCCTTTTAATCACTTTCTCTCCACTGGAATAAAATTCACTTGATATCATATAAATTGATATTAATGTTCCTTTCCAATAAATATATACAAGTTAGTCACATCACTTAGACCGAATTCAAACAGCGGTATATTTGATTTCCTGAAGCGAAAAAAACAACCGGTAACTTTAGTAAATTAAGCAATGCTGCTTCACTTTCTTTTCCTGTAAAATAATACTTGTTAGTAATTATAATGATAATAATAGTCAATAATCTATTATGATGGATCACCTTTAACTACTTAAGTATAAATACATAGAGGTAATAAAATAAATGGAAGGCAGTATATCAAAAAATGAAAATATTAGAAAATACTTCCTACGTAGGTACCGTCTTTTACTAGGTTTTAAAACTGTAGAGTATTCGAAGCACCAAATTTCTTTTTGTCAGCTAATGTAAAAATTTGTATGTACCAAATATTAAAATAAAGCATTGATTACGTAGGTACATACACACAATTCTATTACACGTTATAGTATTTCAAATCAAAGAAGGTTTAATATTTAATATAAATGAAAAATTTTTTTTTTAATATGTACCAAGATGAATTTAAAAGGAAAGTTAAGACAACTGTACAATGACAAAAATGTATTAGGGTTGTTAAATCACTCTCTCATCTAGTAGCACGAGGTTAGTTTAAGAAACGGACAAAGTTTCAGTAACCACGCTCCTATTTATATGAGATTTATCCACTCGAATTTTGAAATAGCGTAGAATAATTATTTTTATTGATATGATTAATGTGTTTTAGTTTTATTCAGCTTCTTNTGATGTTTTTTTCTGTTATCTTGAGGTTAGGGGTTTAAATCTTTTTAAAAACTTTTTTTTTTTTAGAATTGGTCAAAAGAAACAGACATGAAATTCAAAATGTGTGGTGTGGTGTAGTGCAGAGGGGACCGGAAGTACGGTAAGGGGGGTGGGGCGAAGGGGGAGTAACATGCAGTATCTACTACTGTTACACTTTTTCTCAAGGTCACCAATCTGAAATAGTTGATTTTCTCTCATGCATAACGTGCCCATAAAAGTATAACTTCAAAATAAACGTACCCTAATTTCAAATACTATGATTCGTTCTCTTCCTTAGGTCGTAAAAACGCATGATATTTACAGTGACTAGAATTTTTTTTATTCCTTCATTGCGTCTATTTGGGTTTACAGTGAAGATAGCATGCTGGAAACTAAGACGACTTATACAAATGATGCTAAAGAAAAGAGCCTTTAACTAACGGAATTATAGCAGAAAGTGTATAATAGTATATAATAATAAAAATTTTTTGAAATATGTGCAAGCATTCAAAACCCAAAATGGTGGTCAATATAAAATGGCAGATCAATAATTTTACTACAAGTCACTTGAAATGGATATTAAATGAAAGTGTACGTCAAGTATCATAAAGTAGGCTGTCTTATAAAATTCTAAATTGAAAATGATGTTTAATGCAAAGTAGCATCGTAGTAGAATAGAATCTTAGAGAGATGAAATTACACAAATATGTTTGAACTCTAAATTTAAGTCTGTGTAGAATAAGTTAAAAATTGTTTTGTGTCTATTAAAACGCCTACCATGCACTAAATTGTAAAACAATTTAGTGAATAAAATATGATACAAATAATTACGACAACAGCTTTGAAATAATTAGGAATTTATTCATGTTTAACAATTTATTATTATTAGAACAATCATTTTAAATAATTATTGTTCTCACAATAATCAGAATTATAAATAAATAATGTTGCTATGGGCAGCTTTATATACTAGCAGATCTAGTAATACAAGATCTAGAACATCATTGCATTAAATGGTGTGGAGCATGCATAATACTGTATTGTAGATACGTGAACGATTTGGTATTCTTAGCACTACTTGAAATGATAGATTATATTCATAAATAACTAAACAGCTACAACAGTTTATTTCAGTTTACCATAGAACTTCTCAGTACATAAGATCTTTTATTGAATCCCCTCCCCCCAAAAAAATACCTGCTACACAATTAACTTTCTAGAGTTATCTCTAATCTAAAACTTCCATGACAAATTATTTGTCGATTGGCATACAATCCCTACCGGTTAGGGACAATTCAATAATTACTTATCTTTCTGCCCTATCTACCAAAAACAGGTCTTAGTTACAACTTAAAAGACAGATCCTTAAAGCTTTTTCTTTCTCAGTTCTGTGAAAAAAATATAAGACTCAATAAATATTCTGCTAGCCAATAATTTTTCCTTATTATTTATTGGCAAATCTATTACTAATAGAGCAGCTTAAATGTCTGACCATAACGATACTACATCGGTACACACAAATACTAGTAACACAGACTTGCCTTGATATAGGTGCCGCATAAGTAACAATTATAGCAACAATTCTTACAGTATTTAACAGCAAAAAGAAAATCAAGATTGAAGAGTTTGATATGTTCTGCTGGGATACGTACTTACTGTACTATAGAGAATATCCTTAGGCCGAGATGAGTCCGACAGTTCACAAACTGTTAAGACACGGTTGTGAAATAACTACAATGTTTCCACTTCCTATAGCCTATTACTCAGAGGATTGTCAAGAATCTTGGCATCGGTTACATCGTAGTAACTTCATCTTGCACTGTAGACAAAGCCATAGAAAAAAACGACTCCTCGATCTTTTTAACCAGGCCATGTACATGAGTGATCCAAAAATATCTCTCATAAACGTGAAAAGTAGATGTAAAAAATATTGTGGAGAACATATCTAAAAGAGCTAGTAAATTTATCAAGTCAGCAACATATTTATTTTCTGTGATTTTTTAAATCAATTTAAAAGATTCGATGTAAATATAATTCATAGGGATTTACCAAACATGAATGAAAATGAAAATAAGTCAGATTGTAGTATTGATGAAAGTGAAAGTGATAGTGCAAATAAAAGTAATAGTGACAGTAGCAATGAGAGTAATTCATCAGAAAATCCAAGTTTATAAGTCAATTGTGATATTTTTCTTATGCGTTTATTGAAGCTCCTTGTTCTTACTTTAATACATTCATGAAAACATTCGTAATATTATATTTGACGAATTCATGTACATACCGTTTAAAACTCTACTAGCGATTATGAAATGACTATTGAGAAACAACATTTTTTTTTTTTTTGACAACATTAAAGTAAGTATAAGTGATAAAATAAGAATAATCGAGTTCATACTAAATGCCATGAACATTATTGTAAAGCTTCAGAACCTCTTTTTCCAATTTTATTCGAAAGCTAAATCACTGATTTATGTAAAAAATCAGCATTGTTAATATTTTTGAATTTTATACACATAATTGCTGTAATAACTGCAAGAGGAAAACATGTAAAGACATGATAAATTATTAATTTTTCAGCTAGTATTATAAAAATTAATTATTTCATTTACAGTAACAAAGTGATTCCAGCAGAAACAGTAAAAAAAATGTACTCATGAAGACAAATTATGTACATTGAATTTTTCTACGATTTAATGCATAATAAGCGTTTTAATAGACACAAAACAATTTTTAACTTATTCAACACAGACTTTAATTAAGAGTTCAAACATATTTTTATAATTTCATCTCTCTGAGATTCTATTCTACTACTATGCTACTTTGCATTAAACATCATTTTCAATTTAGAATTTTATAAGACAGCCTACTTTATAATACTTGACATACACTTTTATTTAATATCCATGTCAAGTGAGTTGTAGTGAAATTAATGATCTGCCATTTTATATTGACCACCATTTTGGGTTTCGAATGCTTGCACATATTTCAAAGAATTTTCATTATTATATACTATTGGTTGAAACCCATATTGGAGGGGTTTAAATATTATAAAAAATTCATCATCTTGTATCGACCACCATTATGAGAATTCAAATGGGGCCACAAAAGTTAAATGTATTCTACATCTTAAACCCCTTTATTCGATATACATATTTGAAGAACTAAAAAAATAATAATAACTCGCCATTGTGTATAAACAGCCATTTTGAAATTTAAATGATGGTACACATTTAAATGTATTATACTCTTCAAACCCTCTTGTTTGATACCCATGTATGGGGTGTTGTAAAGATATCAACAATAAGCCACTTCGTATTGACCGCCATTTTTGATTTTAAATATTATAGGAAACCTTGACTTATTCTACGTTTTGTGGTCGCTGAGTATATTATTATTTCCAAGTAGTTAAGACGAAAAAACCTGGTTATAACAGAAATAATGGAAATCATTTATATTTTCGTGTATACTGGCCACCATATGGCTACCGCCATCTTGAATCTTAGAGAATTCATAAAAGTTTGATTTCTGAGAAAACTGAACTTTGAGGGATCATTTTATTACGTTTCAGGAGAAATTTATAAATTTTATGCTAAAAAGAATGGTTTTTTAAAATTTGGGGCACTTTGGGGGATTTTTACTGTCCCCTCAGTACCGTATCAAAACTTCGGACCAATTTTCCCTTAATCTATGATTCAAAACCTTTAAATTAAAAAAAAAAAATCAACATACGAGTTTTCTGTCGGGAACTATCTTATTTGAGAACAATTTTCCCATTTTGTCCCACTGTGGGCCCCTCATAGCATAGTGGGTAAGGGCCTCGGATAGTGTGCAGGAGGTTAGGGGTTTAAATCTTTTTAAAAACTTTTTTTTTTTTAGAATTGGTCAAAAGAAACAGACATGAAATTCAAAATGTGTGGTGTGGTGTAGTGCAGAGGGGACCGGAAGTACGGTAAGGGGGGTGGGGCGAAGGGGGAGTAACATGCAGTATCTACTACTGTTACACTTTTTCTCAAGGTCACCAATCTGAAATAGTTGATTTTCTCTCATGCATAACGTGCCCATAAAAGTATAACTTCAAAATAAACGTACCCTAATTTCAAATACTATGATTCGTTCTCTTCCTTAGGTCGTAAAAACGCATGATATTTACAGTGACTAGAATTTTTTTTATTCCTTCATTGCGTCTATTTGGGTTTACAGTGAAGATAGCATGCTGGAAACTAAGACGACTTATACAAATGATGCTAAAGAAAAGAGCCTTTAACTAACGGAATTATAGCAGAAAGTGTATATCAGAACACAAAGTATATATATATATATATATAAATATGCAGCGTCTTCTTGAAAAATATATAGACGGATATACTTTCTATAGCACACCAGAGGCTCCTTCGAACTGAGTTCGCAACTCTCTTGCCCCATACTAATTCTGGGCTTTGTGCTTGCATTATTTTATGGTTTAGTTATGTTACCAAACATCGTTTATATCCTTGCATTCTTGCATCATTAAAGAATGCATCTTATAAGTAAGTGTATTGTCACAGTTTTTGCTTCAAGATCGCACTTAAACCAGCCCCTTCAGATACATTTTTAAGAGTTCTTATTCTAATTCAATGCGTGTGCACCCTATTTGTCGTGTTATTCCACAAGTGTCGTATCCATTTGATTTTAATTAAACTAAAACCTAACACCAGGTATCAGTTTATTGTAGCTCGGTAAATGGTCGTAATAAGTTTTTTAATGGAAATAACAGATGTATTTAATTATGTAGAAAAAGGAATGCGGAAGTATGGAGAGGGTAAAAATGTTATTATTGACTTTTAAGTCCACTGCGCAAGGCTCTCAGGATTTGGGAAAAAGCCAGGAAGGATAACAAGAAGGGAAAAGCACTCAACACTTTGTAGAGAAATCAGAATTATTATTATTTAGATTAAACTGTCGTTATACCGTCTTTACAAGCTGTTGTTACAAATAAGTCTTTACTGGCTAGAGACTAGCGATCAACTGAACTGGCCTGATGCGCAGCATCGGGGCTCGCGTATGCATAGTACATATATACGTGTACAGATGGCAGTATATATAAACTCTTATTCTAACAGTTATGAATGCGAAAAACATTTAGTACTGTGGAGTAACTCATGAAGATGATACTGCAGTAAATCTGATATGTTTGTGTTCAAAATTTTTCCAGTTGCTAGAGATGCTAGAAAAATATTAATTTTATAATGATATTATGAGTAATGGATTTATAAAATATCTTCATTGCGTTTGTATTTAAATACTTCTTTTTTGGTAATATTACATTTTTCTAACCACAAATCTCGAAATTGTGAATGTTTCAGGGGAGAATGAAATATTAATTGATCATCAGAGGATCTTTTTTCGCAATAAGGTACGGTGCATGAGGTACGCTGTAGATAAGACGGTTTTTTTTTTGTAAACCTAGTGACAGCTTACTTATGTTCCGTCTTTTGCTGACTTGTTTTAAACTACAACCTAAAATACGGTGTTAGATTTTAGTTTCACCAAAATTCAACAAATGCACCACTTGTGGATTAACATGTCGAATAAGCTATCTCTCTTTTAAAAGAATTAAAAAAAGATTTTAATTTACACTACCAAAGATCATTTTGATCCTTGTAGTCTTGCATTATTAGAAACTGTATGTTAACTTTAATCCTCGCATTGTTTATGAATGAGTGTCCAGGAGGTTTATTTTGTTCTTGCATCATAAGCTTTTCATCTTAAAAGTGCGATCTCAAACAAAAAGCTTAGACAGTACACTTACTTTTAACAGCCAGTCCAATGCATTCTAAAGAGTTCTTACTCTCATCTAAGTTGCTCTTTGTAATCTACGCACTAATATACATGCGATTTCATTAGTCAATCACATGAGCCCATTCTTTGTTCCTGATATGACTGTGCTCTAATACAATATGGCTGATCTCTACAAGCCATTTCTCTTTTATATAGGTATTTAAGTATCAAACAACAATAAAACAAAAACTCCCTCGTTACTATTTTTAATTAGATTTAATATTTCAAGTTTATGTAAAAATTTTAAAAACAAATCAATACATGAACGTATGTTTATAGGTGGACGTTACTTCTTTGTAACACATATTCTAATAACATTGTAGAAGTATAAGGACGTCGTATAAGAGAAAATGACATAAAAGTTATATTTAGAAAAATGTATGCATTTCGAAAAAATTCATCTTATTATTTACAAGAAACCAAATAATTTTAGACAAAGGATTATTGGTGTAGTTATTTTATAAGGAACATTAAGGTTTGCAATGTGCCTTAAGTTTAGGACTTTATATAGGACTCGTTTAATATTTTAGCACTGTATACATCAACATTTATGAAAAAACTTTCAACAAATAAAAAAATTTTTTTTTCCTTACACCTCCGCCGAAAGTTCGTTCCATCTCACCCGATTTTGAGCTAGAAAAAGCCTCATATCGGTCCTGCCATATGTGCGCAGAACGAAGTGCGCAGATATATATAGTTATATATTCAGCACCGAGAAGCAGTACTTATACAATACACACACACACACACACACACACACACACACACACACACACATATATATATATGTATATATATATACGGCTAACGGAGTTATAACCTTTATAGTTTATACAACACAGAAAATCATTGGATATTTATTTACATAAATTATTGGATATATATATATATATATATTTTGCACAATTTACATGTATATATAAATGTATTAATTTCATATGAACAGAAGACTACACAACACAAAATTAAATTGCCAGCACGACCAACCTGCACAAATCCCCGGCCCAATCTGTTTCTATATAGTATACTACAGTCTCGGTGAGCGTAGAGCTCCCTCCACCCTTCTCCTTTCCTCAGTCATCGGTAGCGTATAAGTGCTATATATGTAGATATACCTATACACATGTACACTCATCTACGTGTATTTAAGTGGTATTGTTCGAGCGACCAATCGATCAACAACAATGCATAATGCACTAAATTTTTGACTGGATCTTTAAACCTTCATTTTTAATAAAACTAAAACCGTGGTGACGAACTGTCGGCGGAGGTGTAAGGAAAAAAGTATACGTACCACGGCCAAAAAGTGGGGCTACATCTGACCGTGCATTACCGGCCTCGCCTTCGGCTCGGCCGATAATATAGCGCGGTCAGTAATAGCCCCACTTTCTGGCCTAGGTACGTAATATACTATTCTCTCAGGAGGCTCATACAAAGTTGCCGTATCAAGTAGGAGCACTATTAAATATTTTCACAAACTTGAAGTTTGTGGAATGTATTAAAATAAATATGCAGTAAGCAACACAAAAATTGATGTTTTTTTCTGTTATCTTGACCTACATTATTGTTCATAGAGACACAACACCACCTCTCACTAACCTTAAATATATCTTAATACTAACTTTTGAATACTTATTTGTATTTATTTTTTGATACCACCTACGAAGCAAAAACATAGACTGTTTGCATACGAACAGTTAACAGTAGTTACATTCATATTACTAAAAGTAAGATTATAAATTAATTTGTGTCAATTTTACTTCAATTTCTAAAAAGTATAAATCTTTTGGTGCGATGAGCTTTTTTTTTAAGTTATATAAACTATTAATAAAATTTCAATTTTCTATGTCTTTGTACGACATGGTACTAATACATACATAAATTTAAGTTACACTTTGTTATGCAAAAATACAAGCCGTGGAAGTATCGCCCTATCAGTAAATTATTAAATATCTATATTGCTATAAAACGGTTCTAAGTAATGGTGCATAGCGTCACTAGGGCACAAGTAAAAACATGAGCAACCAAATCTTTTAATCATGTAGGACCCACGGTTAGAAAAGATTTTAAGATCAGAGCAAGGTCGAAAATTCTACGAAAGTAAGGATTTGATCTCCTTAACACAATTTAAGTGAAACTTAATTAATTTCACCACAGCCACCTATTGCCTACTAAAGTAAGGTAAAACTAGGGGGGTTAAAGTGCCACTACATCCCTACTTAAAGAGTTAGAAAATTCAGCGATGTCATAAGAAACTTACAACTCATTTTCATTTTAAGATTTCTTACTGGCAACTAGAGTGATAGAAGGTATGTACTCAGTAATTACTACCTTGAAAACCGGATTGACAGGAGCTAACTCATACAATATTTCAGGTTCAGTCGACCATAATCATTGTTCTAGATGCAAGATGACTAGGAGAAATCACACTCTAGCAACAAATGATCACTCTGGAAACGCTCCTCTAACTACTTGAACACAGCAAAAAGCCATCATGTAGGAATTTTTGAGTAATTTTTCGGTGTCTACTTTAAGTTTCTTAAATGGAAGACTCACAACGAAATGTCCATTGGTCACTCGTACGTAAAAAAGCACAAAATAATGCCCACATTCCTGATTTTCTATTAGACCAGGTGAACTTTTGCAAGGGTTTCTCTATTTGCTAAAACCTTTGAATAACACTTTATCACTCGTTATATGTAAAATTACATGCTCACAGGGCTGTGCATTGTTTACATGAGCTATGGTACCCCATAGCAACTAACCCAATTTGAAGAAAAGGCAATAGGCAATGCGACCAAACCGTGACGAACAGCAGAATTGATGATGATTGCATGAACCGAAGTGTTAAAAATGTCCACTTTATCGAGGCTGTTTATTCTGGGTCTGCTAATATCAAACCAGGATTGTGGCTTAGGTAGTCAAGTTCCTTCAAAATAGATGGTTTATAAGATGAAATTCTAGACTATCATAACATTAACGTCGAATGAGAAGTTTGAATTAAAATGAAGTTAAATTACAAACCTAACGATTCTTGACTATTGTTGCTACTTGATTGCCAACTCCAAAAAGTGAGATATTCGATTCGAACCTCTGAAGGAACAGTAGGTCAAAAAACAATTAGGTGATTAAAGAACTTTGAAAGCACTGATCCACCAATGCTCTTACTAACGTGTGTGAACCATAAGGGGTGCACACAAAAATACGTACGGCGGCAAGAAGAATATTAGGAATTAAATCCTGGACTCGCTCAATGAAAGAATTAACATTTACAGAACTATTTACAAACTAAATAGATGATTTACCTTCTGTTTGAATGTTTAAAACATTTAAGTCAACAATTGGCAACAGTACCATTTTTATTCCTAAGCTTTTAAGTGTAATGTTGATTTGGACAATAAAAAAAACTAGGTGTGAGCCTCAGGATCGCCGGTAAAGGTAAAACTTCCAACTAGTCAGTTATTCAGCTCAGTGTTATGGAAATCGTATAGTGTAAGGTGCACTTTTTGTGAATTTTAAGATTAAAATAGTATGTATTAAAAAAAAAAACTTTTCCACCCTCGGGTGGTTTTGGGAGGCTGGTACTTCCTCGGGCGAAAAAGCAGTTTTCCGGAACTCGTTTGAAAAGTCTTCTTTACGAACCTCGTTACGTCCCTCGCCTTCGGCTCGGGCCGCAAACCTCTCAGTTCGCAAACAGAGACTTTTCAAACTCGTAGGAAAACTACTATTTTTACAATGGGCCTAAAGTGCAACTGAACTTTGCACCCTTGGGTCACACTTTACGCTCCAGTAATCACTTTGGGCCCACGGGTAGAAAAGTATTTTGAGCCCTTCATTTTAAAGTACTTTTTCCTACCTCGAGCGTTTTTGAGAGGCTGGTGTGCTCTCGGTAGGAAAAATTGCATTCGCCACATAAGCGCCATCGCTTGGTGGCTACCTTACGTCCCTCGGGCCCTGCTTCGCAGGTCCCTTGGGACGCCAAATAGCCCCAGAGACGATGGCACTTATCCGACGAAAACTACTATTTGCCCTAGGGTCCAAAGCAATAAACTGGGCGCAAAGTATGCCCACACGCGTAAAATTGTACATTGCGCCCTTGGTAAGAAAATATCATACGCGACTTGGGCACTAACATACAACAACCACGCTCTTCAGGCGCTTATGTTTGTACTTTGTGCTCTAGTAACGTAATGTACCATTCTAAATGTAAAAACTTTTTTATAAATATTTAAATGTAAAATTCATAAATTTATAAATAATTTAAAGTTTATTATGAAAAAAATTTAAAACAATAATAAAAAAACTATCAATTAAATTGCAGAGTAAAATAGTTTATCACAAATTTTAAGGACTAATCCATAAATGTTAAATGGATGGCACAATCGATTCCGAATTCGAATTTCGAGCCATCAGTTTCTGTCAATAATAAACCGAAACACAGAAGCAACTTTGTAAGTTCTCTCACTCAAACTGAAAATTGTGCCACGCTTTGAGTCACTGCCATTGAGAATTCATAACGATTTCGGGTTAATGGTTATCTGAAATACACTTAACGTATTTCTTCAATGATTATATTTTTAATACTGTTTGTCCTCGTAGATTTGTATTTTACTTATACCAACTACATACAATTGAATTTTTAAAGAGAAAAGCTATACTCTTGTTAGGTATTTCTAAACTCACGTATTCTTACGTTCGTATATATACAAGGTGTGTTCAAAAAGTAACGAGAATTTTTAAATTTCGCGGGTTGGGAGAGTCTGCCTGTATGAATTTTTTTTATTCTGTTGGTACACATGCCCCTGAAGTATAATAAAATTTTCAGTAATATTCATTGCTGACTTTTTAAGTGGCAGCCGCTAACGCTAGAGGTGTTTTTCGTTTGTGAAAAAAAATGGATCAAAGAATTTGTATTCAATTTTGCGTAAAAAATGAAATAAAGTGTTGTGAAGTTTTTAGAATGTTAACAAAGGTATATGGTAAGTCTGCTATAAGTAAAGCAAGGATTTACGAGTGGTATAAGTGTTTCCAAGATGGCCGCAAAAACGTTGAAGATGACGCCCAAGCACATCAACAACCGATGAAAACGTGAAAAAAGTGTCATCGTGCATCATGAATTCTTGCCACAGGGTCAAACAATCAATAAGGAGTACTACCTACAAGTTCGACGCCGTTTGTGTGAAGCAATCCGAAAAAAACGCCCGGATTTGTGGCAAAACAATTCATGGTTTTTGTACCACGATAATGCACCTGCTCACACTTCATTGCTTGTTTGTGAAATTTTGGCAAAAAACAAAACTGTAACGATGCCTCAGCCTCCATATTCACCAGATATGGCTCCATGTGACTTTTTTTTATTTTCAAAAATAAAGAGAACATTCAAAGGCTGTCGTTTTACAAGCATAAATGACATTAAAAGCGAATCGCTGAAAGGGCTAAAAGCTATTGCAAAGATCGAGTTTCAAAAGTGTTTCAAGTATTGGAAAAAGCGTTGGTAATGGTGTATTATATTCGAGGGTGATTATTTTGAAGGGGAAAAAATAGATATTGATGAATAAATAAATATTTTTTTTATAAAACGAAAATTCTTGTTATTTTTAAACACACCTCGTATTTTTTTACCATGAGCCCAAAGTGCAACTGCCGCTTTGCGTCCTCGGGTCACACTTTGCACCCTTGTAATCACTTTGGGCCCACGGGCAGAAAAGTTTTTTGCGTCATCCAGGCTCAAAGTACTTTTCTGCCCTAGAGCTCAAAGTGATTTACTGGGCGCAAAGTGTGCCCACGGGAGCAAAATTGCACTTTGCGCCTTTGGTAAGAAAAATATTATACGCGACTCGGGCACCAACATACAATTATCGCATTGTTTGGGCGCTTATGTTTATACTTTGTGCCCTAGTGACATTATGTACCATTTTCGACTTCGGGCCTTTTTGAGGGTCAGGTGTGTTTTCGGTAGGAAAAAAAGGATTCGCCACATAAGTGCCATCGCTCCGCGGCTACCTTACGTCCCTCGGACCGCAAAATAGCCCCAGAGACGACGGCACTTCTCCGACAAAAACTACTAATTTTTAATAAAAATAGAATTAAAAAATACTTTAAAAATGCCTGAATTCCGAGACTATTGAGTTTGTTAAAAGAAAAAAATAATGATAATAATTTTCTATCTTGGATAACAATGTATACATTTTTTTAAGAGGTGCTTTGAATTCTTTTTGTTTTAGAAGTTATGTATTATTATAATTGTTTTTTTTCTAATTTCATTTACATTTATTACATTAAGTTTCATTTACGATGACAAAAGCTATGCTTTTACCATGTATTTTTGAACTCACATGTTTTAACGGTCATATTTTAATTCTTAAAAATTTAATTGAAAAACACCTCCTAAATGCCTTAATGCTAAAGCCAGACTTATGTTGGCGTATTGTATTCTCCATCTCCCTGCCACACATTTACTTAACTAATTCAACGGCAGTTTCCAACTGCTTCTTTTTATGCGCATGCACGCTACTCTCTCCCGAGTCCGTGTACCCAGCTCCCCGTTCTCCACTTCAACTCCGCTCACCACTCCTTCCCCGCTGTCCACTCCCCCCTCGTCGATAAGAACCAGATGGGCACTTTTGCATTGCATCAGCCGGTTTTACTCGCCACTAGATTTCTAATACGCGATCATAGTAGTTTCACTCCAAAAAAAGAATTAAACTTGGACCTACATGGCTTTTTGTTATATCTACTTAGTTCACGAAACTCTGATGTACAGTGTAAGATCAAGGAAACTTGCTCTTTTGAGTATCAGAGCCGTAGTAAATATTGGGTTTTCTGATTAAAGCTTTTAAAGTTATAATTTAAGAAGTGATATATTTGCTGATTAGTAGAAGAATTTGTATTACTCTTTAGGCTTCGTTGCAAATACTTACTATTCTTAAAACTAAATTTGCTAACTACAAAAGCAGTAAAGATATTTTCAACCCTTATATTCCTGTCTACAGCCACGAGAGAGTCAAAAAAGCCTAACATTCATTTAGACTTCTGAGATAAAGGCGCTTTATCTCAGAGCACGGGCGACCTTTTTTAAATTGATAATTCAGGATTAAATTAGTATATGTAGTGACTAAACGACATTGGTTACCATACGACCTGAAAAAATTTTCCGAGGTTCAATATAATGCTCTTCACAGATAGAGAGAGAGAGAGAGAGAGAGAGAATTTAATTTTGAATTTAACAAGATTTATTTAAATGCCAAGGATGATAAGACATCCGTATGGCAGAAGCAATTATTACAAAAAAGAAAATAAGAAAAATACATAAAATTACATTGATTTTTTCTTGAACGCAAGTTAGACGCACGATTACATTGGCAAGAAGTACAGGGAACTAGTGACACAGTATAACTCGTTTACAATTTGCGCACAATTCTCGCTCCTTAACTTGGCTTGGCCGTAATCTTAAATTGTACTCTCTAGTCGCTTTCAGAGCAAATGGTGCGCAGTACTGTGTAATATATTAACACCTAATTTCCTCTCATAGTAATACAGCGTATTTACAGATAGTAAAGTCAATATAATATAACAGTATAAAATAAACAATATAAGTTTGTATAACAATGTAAGTTTGTATAAAAATATAAGTTTGTATAAACAATATAAATTAGAATAATTTAGAATAAAACGGAAATACATGCGTGGACAATAGTACTGCTAATAATAATAATCCTCTCACTAGTCATTCTCTAGTTTGTGCTAACAAATAGCGGTAACAGGCCACTTTAAACGCACCGAGCGTGCCCCTTAATCTAACGCTCGCTGGAATTTGATCCCAGAGTTTCATGGCCTTTTGGGAAAAAGAAGCTGCATACGAGCTCAAAGTTGCACGCGGAGCCTGAAAGTTAGATCAAGGAAGTCGCTCAGAACGCCACAGTTCGTCGTTTGGTGGAGGAAACAGCGCATACAAATAACCAGGTTCACGTGTGGTCAAAATCGTGTGCGTGGTTACGGCCAGAAAATACTCCCGCCTAATACTAGGTCGCAGCCAAGCAAGCCTATTGTAATACTGCTGCAATGATGCATCTCACCGGAGGTTGAAAATAAACCTGATGACGGTATTAAATAGTCTGTCTAGCCTTATAGCGAGGTACCCTGATAGACCACCATACACCAGACAAGCGTAATCAAAATGTGGGACGACAAGGCTGGACACAAGCATCGCCTTAAAGGAGCTAGATAAAGTACCCGCACGGTGTCGCAGGCAGTAAAGTACTCCATGGACCCGTGAGCAGATACCCGCAACGTGCGCATTCCAGCTCAGGTCATCCGTGAGCATAACGCCGAGCGTCTTAACCCTCTTAACGTATGGTATCACTCGTTCACCAGCTCTAAGTGGCGGAAGCTGTTCTGTATCCATACGAACAAGACTTTGAACAGTGTCAGCAAGAATCGCATGTAATTTCCCGTAATTGAATTCAAGTTTGTGCGCATCTGTTCACCCCTCAATTCTCTCAATATCGGACTGTATCTGTACAGCATCAACTAGGTTCGAAGGCTTGCATGATAAGTACACTTGCATATCGTCCGCAAAAAGAACCCCTGTTGCATGACGGAGGACAGACAAGATCGAGTAACTAAAACACGAGAAAAAGTAATGGACCCGTTGACGAGCCCTGAGGCACTCCCGACGTTACAGGATAAGAATCAGATTTCGCGCCGTTTGAACCCACAACGACCTGAGAACAGCCCGAAAGATGGCTGTAAAACCATCGCAAAGTACATCCAGCAAACCCCAGACAACTCCAGAGAAAGAGAGAGAGAGAGAGAGAGAGAGAGAGAGAAAGAAATGTTTTTTATTAAATCGGAGGCTTTACCTGACTCATATGTACGGAAGTGCTAGTACTTGACAATTGCTGGAAGGTTCTTCTTACGAGAACCAAGGAAGGAAATACATATCAAAAACTTTCCTAATGCTTAAAACTGCTGGGAAAAATTGGAAGATTTATCGAAGATATCAAAGAAAGACATTGTAAATCATATAAAGATTGATTTTCCTGAGAAAGAGTAGGGGATGACTTTTAATAGTTAAGAACAGTAGAAACTTCTCGAAGTCTCTTAAAACTGATGTTTTAATCCTCTCCATTCTTAAAAACTTTATCCGTAAATATGCATGGTTAGCGTCTGCATTATCTGATTAAAAAATGGTGACTTTGGATCATTTTCACTTGACCAAGCTTTTTAATTCATAAAAGCATTTTTAAATGTTTCTAAAAACCAAGCTGAGCGTTATATTCGACTAGTTTTTCCATTTTATAATCAGCCTATTAAGGTGAGGGTATTTCAAAAAAATCTATTTAAGTGTTGGACCTAATAACTGTACATGTAATAAGAGCTAGAATGAGCCATACGAAACTGGAAGAGTAAAATGAGGCAAATTGAGTCTCAAATTTTCAATTGAGTCGTTATGTGAATACATGGATACTGAACTTAAATACAGCTAGATTTTAAACACAACGTTCTTACTTTAAAATAGTTTTTTTATATTTAAATAGCTAGGCGTTTATTTATTTGACTTAATATATATTATAAATTTTGTATGCACCTCTTATATATAAAAATAATGACAATTTAGTCTTATTCATGACCCTGACAAAATAATTAGTTGTTCTAAACAGAAGTCTGTAAAAAATATACCGATCTATTTGAAATAAACTTATAATTACGAACATTTTTTCCGTAACTAAAATTTTTTTGATACGTGACTTATATTTGTTTCCTTATCAATTATACCTTGCACCATTTTTTGCGCCTTTTTGACGCCTCTGCAAAGATAGTCATGATTTGCTTTTTTATTCATTTCAAAGATACAAAAGCCCTGATTACTCTCTTAGCATCTGTAATGTGCAGTTTCGCTAACGAAATTATAGCTAAAACGGTGCCTACATTCTTACAATTTTTTGCACAAAAGAAAAATTTTCACTTTCTTCGTTAGTATTTTGCTTTTTAAAAGACTGACATCTTTCAAGTCTTGAATTCTTTCTAGCTCATAGAGAATTTTAATTAAATGGTTAAAAGATTTCAAGCCCAGTACTTATGAAGCTACGATACGTTTGTTTCTACGCTCAAATTGATAAATGGATCTGTGATACTTATCAGTTGATAATCAATTGACATTCTTTCTTTCAAAAATTACAAAGTAATTCACCTGCTTTTAGCCCTGTCACTTACACATCTCGTCTTTCTGTGACGTAAAAAATTATACAAAGAATCTCTTTTTAGTTTATGTATTATTAGCTAAATTCCATTTAAATAATTTTGATTGCTAATTTGGTTTTGTAGGAAGGTCGAATTTTGTAATATTTTTATCAGCAAAATTGAGGATAGGGTGGGCTGTTTTAAATCTACTACAGTAATGGTATTACCTTGCTACTGTTTCTAAAATCTACTAAATATTAGTAGAGAGTCAGCGAGAAACAATCAGTATCAAATTTTAAAGGATCCAACTATAAAATAGGTAGAGAATGCGACTAAATTAAGTTTCCTATTCTCAGCTATCTTTCGTAGTTCTACAGTTCACACTTACGATTTATGAAAAAAACTACCAATTAATGTCATGGCAGTAACACAGGTTTGGACTTTAATGACACTGTCAGTAATATTTTTTCAAGCAAGATCACTGCGGTGGGCAGCATACGAAGTCTTAACAAGTGGTGTCAAGGGAGCGTTATTATCATTATTCATTAACCTTTTGTCTTCTAGTAGTTTTCACAATCCTGACATATCTTCCACATTCACTTAACCATCTTTAGTCACTATAGAAGATGCTCGCCTTTAAATTTAGTCCACGACCTCTTTACCAAGTACTTCAGTTATAGAGTTGAGTATAGCACCAAGGGTCTTATCGCAACTTTCGATATCGTTCTAAGAATTTTTTCAATAATATTACGACTGTGCATGTGCTCAACCATTATTTTACAGAAATTAACGAAAAAACTGCTTAATTTAGCGATATATCAAAAGCCGCCATCAGACCCCAGGAGCATCTCGTTCTGTGAGCTCTTTTTATTAGATTCTTTTTAAAAAAAGTTGTTTAATTAAGTGCAATGTTTATTTCTTTGATTTTTGATTTATTATTTAAAATCGCGTTTGAAAACAAGTATATTTTAACGGTATAAGAAAATGGAATAACTTTCACGTTTTTAGTCATACAACATTGGAAGTAGGTACATCATACTACAGCTGCAAATTTTCTTAAAACTGAAAAAAAGTTTTGTTTAAGTGATTCATGAGCTAAGATTATTTTTTTTGTTTGTTTTGATTGTATCTCTTTCAAAAATATAGTATAAAATTCCACAAGGTATTAGGGTATAGCATTTCTTCCTGGGTGTGTCATATTTTCGTCCTGTGGATTACGTACGATTTTTACCTCTATCCGTTGAAATACGATAATTTTTTTACGATTTCAGCGTGGAGAACGCAACATAACCTCTTAGATGTAACTCTTATTATATGCATACTAGAAAAGTTCTTTGGTCTAATCTGCGTGAAAATTGCCTCATGAGCTGTAGGGGATGGTGGTATACATGCAGAATATGGAAAAATACGTTTCTATGAGCAGAGCATTAGAGTTTTTTCCTAGAACGAATTTTGCACTTTCGTTCCTGAAATGGGGTAAGAAACATCGTCTTTCGGTGGGGGTGTGGAAAAAAATACAACCCTTTAAATATTCGCCAATTGAAATATAGTTGTCATTATTTTTTGCGTAATCTTAAATCCCTTATTAATCTACTTTTGGTTTGGTCAACTGTATTATTGAGTATATTAATTATTTTCCTTGAATCGATATATTATTAATGAATTATATCGAGAATTACATTCATTTATACAGCTTTTTTCATCAACTGTGTATATAATATAACAATATGAAATATACATTATTTATAGTGAAAAAATATAAAATATGTACGGAAGTGCTAGTACTTGACAATTGCTGGAAGGTTCTTCTTACGAGAACCAAGGAAGGAAATACATATCAAAAACTTTCCTAATGCTTAAAACTGCTGGGAAAAATTGGAAGATTTATCGAAGATATCAAAGAAAGACATTGTAAATCATATAAAGATTGATTTTCCTGAGAAAGAGTAGGGGATGACTTTTAATAGTTAAGAACAGTAGAAACTTCTCGAAGTCTCTTAAAACTGATGTTTTAATCCTCTCCATTCTTAAAAACTTTATCCGTAAATATGCATGGTTAGCGTCTGCATTATCTGATTAAAAAATGGTGACTTTGGATCATTTTCACTTGACCNAGCGGCCAAAAAAACTATGAAAACGATATGCAACATTAAATATTTTTGAAAATTCGAAGTTTTTTAAACTCAAAACTAGTATGAAAAAATTTTAGCTTGCGAATTTTGCAAAACTGACTTTAAATTCGTAATCAGCGACCCAAAAAACCATGAAAATGATACTAAACGTAATGTAAAAATTTTTGATTTTGAAGAATCTTAAGAAAAAGAGTTTTTTCCCTCAATTTTTCCAACTTTGACCACCTTCAGATAATTCCCATGGAAATTTTTTTTTCGAATCGCTACTACACAAGTTGATGAATTACGTAAAGAATATTTTAAGCTTTGTTGCACGACATTACGTGCAAAATTAAGTTGAAGTGCGATTTTTGACCAAAAAAAAAGAGCATTTTTCCCCACTGTGCGGCGGTAGTAGCGGCGGTGCGAGCGGTGACAAAATAACTTTTCATATATTCAAATATACCACCATTTCGCCATTATACCTTGTACACCCCCTTTCCTACCAGAGTTGCCGATTCTCGACAGTAAACTAATAACTCTCCTCCCCCCCCCTGTTATCCAACCTCATGCCCTTTTCTTTAACTCCGTCCTCCCTCCAACCCCCTTAATTGCCAATTCTTGTACACGACGACGGCGACGGCGAAATAACCTTATAATGTAGTCCACTCAGAGATACTTTCCATTTACGTGCACAGTGTACGTTTGGCGTTCAGCCGCGTGGTGGCGTGTCGACACTCATGTAGCTGAGTGAATACCGAGCGCTCACTCAGCTTTCAGAGGAACAAATTTCGTTCACTCACAAATCCAAGTGAATGCACTCGACGGGCCGTACAAGTGTCTAACCGACCCTGAGAATATCATACGTATATATGTACGTATACGCGATAGACATTGCTGATTTCGAAGGACAGTATTTCTTTAAGAAAGTGTTGTTACTCGAGCAGGAAAAGTTGACTAATATATTACAAATATTTTACAATAGATTTTATAAATAACGAGTTATAAACCTTAATTTTGGTGTTTCAAAAAAAACGTGTCGTTGACGATTAATATGACCTATGTCAAAAAATTTTAAAAATTAAAAATGTCATCAGCAGAATCACTGTTTTTGGTAGAAATTTTGGTTTGATTGCTGGTAATAAACTGCCTCATACTGATAATGCATGGCAATTGTATATATTTTTACGAAATATCATCCACATTTTAACATCTCCTACAATAAATAAGACCGATCTTTTTCAGTTAAGAGTTTTAAATAAATGAACACCATAAATTGTATTTAAATTTGTATGACCATTTAAAACCAAAATTTCATCTGCTATTTCATTATATTACAACGATTGTTTATACGTTGCCCCTAGGCATTGATTGTAAAGTCTAGTGCGATGAATTAAAAAACATTTAAAGTTATTAAACGAATATTTTATGAAATAAAGTTTTGTAAAAAAAAATTCCGTCTTACACTTATTACTGAAATTTGATTTCTTGTACAAGTAACGACAGCAATGCTGTCACCCTTCAAAGTAAAATGATAAACATCATGTATATCCATGTACGTATATAATACGTATGTACGCGTATGATATTCTCAGTGTCGGTTAGACACTCGTACGGCCCGTCGAGTGCGTTCACTCGGATTTGTGAGTGAACGAAATTTGTTCCTCTGAAAGCTGAGTGAGCGCTTGGTATTCACTCAGCTAGTTGGGTGTCGACACACCACCACGCGGCTGAACACTAAACGTACACTGTGCACGTAAATGGAAAGTATCTCTGAGTATAAGAGAAATATTTTTGTCATTAATTAAAAAAAAAAACTATCTTATAAAATAATTAATTATGTATTTCTGTTGATATTTTCTTAATTGACTTAATATTTGAAAAGTAATGTGTGGATTACCTTACAAAAACTGATATTTTCACAATCGCACTAGGACTTTTAAAATTCAATAATTAGAATTTTTCATTATTTTTTTTTAAGTTATGTGAAGTCCAAAAAAGTTATAAACTTTTAATTCTAACTACACGGTAATTTTTTTTTGGTATGTTCATTTATATACAGTTTTTTGAAAATTTTTAATAAGCGGTTTTAAATTTAAATACTACTTTTCAGTAATTGTGAAGCTTCAAGTCACAATTTTTCAACGAAATTTCGTTTGTCACACCTTTTTTTACACTTTCTTGTACACTGACGACTCACGGATAATGCATCGGATTTCATGCTTAAGCCTTGGCCATCATGTAACTTAATAATGAAAACAGCGCCAATAACTCTTTTTTCGTTTCCAGAACTGTACTAGAAGCTTTATCACAACGTAAAACAGCTTTGTTCGTAACTTATTTAAGGTTAGGATTGTGTAACAGCATTTGTAATCATAAGGGGAAGAGTAACAAAGTTAATGTATCATAATTGCACAAAAATAATTCATCTAAATATATCTAATGTGACCTTAGTAATATTACATTTTTTCACTTATTAAGCAGTTTTTATGAATAGGTGTGGTTAAACATGTTCGTAACTATATTTCGTGCCATGGCCATGTCTAGTGATGATATCGAAACGTATCTGATCTTTTAACCTCCATTTCAAAAGCTTTCTATAGCTGAATAATGAAAAAAAATCTGACTTGTAGGATACTCACATTTGCTTATGCTCGCCGTATTGGTCCTCCATATTTAATTATTCACGATAGCCAAGTGGAATTTAAAAAAAACGGTCTAGAGATAAATTTTAAAACCTCATACGCCTCAAAATGTGTTACAAATTTTTGTCAAGGAAGGGGGGATCTCACGTTTATACAGAAGGCCCCACGAATATATGTATACATCTCACTTCATAATGTTGCAAACATATGTATCTACATATTTTTTAGGCCTTACATAACATGCTATGAAAATTATTTTTAAAATATATTTAGAGACGGCAAAACTGGCAGCATCGTCATAGATCCTTTCACAATCGATTTTTTATTAGAATCATATTTCTTAGGCCGTACAGAATGGGCATATTTATGTTGCCAGCGCGCAAGCTGGTCACAATTTGTTTAAACAATTTTTTTCGACGCAATTACATGAATGCTATTTTTTTCATGTAAAAAAAAAATTTTTTATTCTGTGGCCTACTAGAAACAAAAAATTAATTGGGATATGTATATAGGTACCGGAACCCCACAGTTTTTAAGTAAAAATTCCCCAAGTTTTGAGAAATAACCTCAATCTTCCTTTATTATCTAAAAAAAAAGATTTCGTTGAATTCAATAGCAACATTTTTTTTGCACTTAACATTTTGAGCGTTTTAGTACGTACGACTGTATACCTATATATGTTTACGGTACGCTAAGGCACATAGGTATATTCTAATACGGAGGCGCGCGCTCAAACGTTCAAAACCTTAACTGTAAAAAAGAATGTTACCACTTAATTTTGCAAAATTTTTTTTTTAAGAAATTGTTAAAGAAGCTTAATAGTGAATGTAGACGTGGTATGCCTTGTGAAAATTTTATTATTTATATTTTGCCAAGGCTCTGAAAGTTATAAAAAAAGCGTTTTTTAAAACTTAAGGAATTTTTTACTCTAAAACTATGAAGCTTAGGTTCATGCTTACTAGTAGGTTTTAATTTTAGAGTGAATACCGAGCGCTCACTCAGCTTTCAGAGGAACAAATTTCGTTCACTCACAAATCCGAGTGAACGCACTCGACGGGCCGTACGAGTGTCTAACCGACACTGANTCTCCAAACGCAGCAGACATTATACACGTATTGTGCCCTATGTAGAACACTTTCTACTAGAGGCAAGGCTGAGTTAAAAATGAGATCTGCATGCGACATCAAGACTTCACTAAGGAGATAAAAGAGTGGGGAGCCCATCGGTAGACCCTTGAGTTTTTTATAAAATTTTTCATTAAATTAGAAGTAACTTTGTTCAAGACAAATGTTAACTAAGATTTCTTGCTTGGAAGTTAAACATACAAAATTGCTTTTACTGATCAAGTTTCCAACTATGATTTTGAGTTGGTCAGTGGGGATAGAAGGGAAAAAATTCACTACATCAAATGTAAATCATTTTGTTTTATGTGGTACTTTAATGTTCTCCATACCATTAACTAACTCAATCGTATTTTACAAATGTATCTTGGTTAAAATTTGAGAAGAGAAGGAAGTATTTTATTAAGTTCTTTGGGGAGTAGATATGTTGGAGCATTAGTGTAAGATAAGATGGGTCTCATAGGTGTATTTTCTTTGTGTACTTTTGAAAATCTGTACAATTATGGTGCCGCAGCATTCATAACAGTTTACGGCATTATACTGATTTTACCTGAAACATTTTGACGCTTATTCACAATGGACTTAGTTAGTAGCTTTTTGAAAAGTTTTTTAGGGGTCAGAAGTCAAAATTTCAGAATAGTTATTGCTAATTAAATCTTCTGTTTTTAAAAAATAATTATATCTTTCAAGGATAGTAACAGTTTTTCCTTTGTCTGCTTTGCATAAAACTAAATCATTATCGTTTATCTTTTGTTTCAAAGATTTTTTCACTTTGAACTCTGATTTATAACTTTTGCTGATTTTTTTTTGTCGTACTTGATAAAATAACACTTTTAAAAGAGAATGCACTCCAAATCAATATGTGTAAGTTGCTTTAAAAGAAATTGATAGCAATTCCCCGAAAGCACCTATATTATGAGTGATTGACTTTTTACGATAACTGTGAATTATACCTGTTTTGGTAATACATATTCAATCTAAGGGGTCATTTGTTATTAACAATCGAAAAAAAATGACTTTGCGTACGAACGACATGACTAATTATAACCTTTTTCTTTGCTTTACAGATCCTTTCAGAGGTATATTTATCATGTTAACAAACTAGTCGTTGGATCCATACTTTTGTCTTATTCCAAAAAAACTAATTTTTTCAACTTGCAATTTGACAGTGTTCCAAAAAAATAGCTGTTTGAACATAAATATTGAGAAAAATAGGTTAATTATGTAGGAAATTTTTTTTTTTAATTTCATAATTTTCATCAAAACTTTCCTTTTACGTTAATCGTTTAAATCGCATTTGCCTAAGCTGTACCTGCAGAAGAACATTAACAAAATTTTGTTATTCAGCAAACAGCTACTTGGTAAGCAATTTTTTTTTAACAACGTTGGTTCTGTATTAATATACCAACACTTTAAGCCCAAAATATGAAAATTCGTATTATTTTATGTGTGCTAAGCTACGTGGTAAAAGAGTCTGAAAAGTTCTAACTTAATTTTTTCATAACGACCTTAACCATCTTTAACATATAGCCAAATTTCTTAAATTTTAATGTAGCTTGTAAACGTCCCAAAAAATTGATACTACATTATTTTCAAACTGTAGATTGCCTGTTTTTTACCCTTTGAATACATTCTAACTCTGATTTGTTGTCTTTCAGACATGGTCAACATCAAAAATATACTATGATACTGTTATCTGAGAGTAAGACAGTTGCTTAGAAGACAGGGGACAGTCAGAGAATGGAAGTGTATTTGACCATCTGTATGAATTGAAGCAAAAACCAATAACACCATTCAGTTTTCTACTTATATTTCCAAGTGATCAGCAAAACGAAAAAAATGTACACTATGATTTAATGAACAGAAAAAATAACTGTTTTGCCTAGCACATTATTATTTGAATTAATTATGTACACTTGCATGGACACTACTGAAATCAAATTGCGTTTACCTTCTAAATAAAGAATGCATTACCTATACAGTTTTCATTTGTTTTAAGATGGCAAACAAGATTTTACTTTGCTTGTAAGCGAGCCATACAAAACTTTGAACGTAGATTACGTTCAAAATCAATCATGGATACGTTAAACTTAACTTTAACATAAAAATCATCTTACTCAAGCAGTACTCACATAAATTTGTCAAACTAAACTTTTTTTTGGGACCCAGTATTTATTACGATTTAAAAAATGCATTCAGAAGTTAAACAATCTATGTCTTGAAAAATTGTGTTTAAAAATTTGACTCAAAATCATCAAAATTCCAGAATATTTTTAACCTCTAATAGTGTTTGGAAATGCCTTTTTTTCTTGAGTTTCAAGATAAGGAGTTTTAATTAAGCTTACATTAATTCATGCTAAACGTAAACATAGTAATAGTTTTTCATTTTGATGTATGATGTCATATATATAAACTATTATGTACATAAGCTATGTGTACATAAAATACTATAAAATATTATAAATGCCCTCAAAAAAGTAACTGGTATTTTTCAATACCTAAAACTCAAAGCTCCAAATAGATGCATATTTACTACATTTACAAATTGGTTATGTAGCATGATTTCATGATGTTCTTTATCAGTTGATAGAAAAAGCCTCTTACTGATGATAAAATGTTAAAATTTGGTACTGGATATAAAGATATATCTTAAAATACAAACATAACTAGTGTTTTAAGCAAGTGGAAAAACTCATAAACGTGCCTGATAAAATGCACTATAAATGGTTCATTAAAAACTTAATATGCAATTTCAACATGTGTTTTGATGTAAACTTACCAACTAACGCTGAAACAATAATGCTCGGATTGATAAGAATAACCATTTCCAAAAGGGGGCATATCCCTAGACCAGAAAGAAATGCAAATCCTAGAAGACATACTAAGCGCAAATGTTGGTTTTTTCCATTATCGGATGTATTCAACAAAATTATAATTAATCCTATTGCTCCCAGTGACGTTAATATTCCAGCACGTAATAAATGTGTATACAAATGAATATATACACCTACTGCAGCTGTTAGGGTAGAAAGACTAAGGCAGCTGTAGACGTTTTTCAAATGCTTTCGAACTGGCGGCTCCCTAAAACACATTTTTATCAGTAAATCACTTGGCATAATACTTTAAGGGTTTAGAGTAGAAATAGCAATAAATTGTGTACACGTTACATGTTATATTATTAAAAAATGTTTCAAGCGATTTCTACATTTTATTTTATAATTTTTTACACAATAACAAAATAACTTTAATTGAATCTTTTCAAGGTTTGGAAATATTTGTGTAAGAGGTATTTCTTGCAAAAAAGTTACGTCTATTACTCATGGAGTCATAAATACTTAACAAAACTTATAATTACATTTCATGTCAATATAAGGTATCTATTTTTCGCTGCTAAACACGACAATGGTGCTATCAATAGCACTGTAAAATTAATGAATTACTATACATTAGCTCAAAATTTGACATAAAAAAATTTAAGTTTTTTTTCTAACTGGAACATTTTTTTCTTAGTTTGTCACTCATCTCTATTTTAGTCCTATTCAAATATGAAATGACATTATTCTGTAAATATTGTATAATGGCGTAATGAAGTATTAAAATCTAAAACTACTCAGAATAACGAAGTAAAACGATCTTTAATTTTATTGTTACTAAACTGCTTCATAAATTATCAAATATTATACGTTCAATAAAAGCTTTAATGGCTTGGTGATAAGCGTACTAGCCAGAGAAATCACAGACTGATATAATAATCACAGAAATAGCATAAATTTTTTGCAATGTTTACTAACAAAATAAATTTACATTTAGTTGTCATTTTTTATTAACATGGAAAATTTTATAACGTTACTCTTAAATAAACCACACAACAGTATGACAGCTGAACCAAAAAAAAGCAAAGTATGCAATGACCACAATTGTCTATTTACGACAACTATGTTTATTATTAGGAATTTGTTGATTGGTGCAAAGTTAATATTATCGTAAGCTGTCACAGATTTTCGAAAAATATCGATTTTTGATGCTCCAATCCAGTTATCAAAATTTTTACATCCATTTCACTTTAAAGATACTCTACTGAAAACGCCGCGAGCACACTGCGAGAAAGTGGCGGCTCACCACGCCTCGCCAAAATACAATCTCAAGTTTCTAGGGGTCGTGGGTTCAAAGCCCGTCAAAAATGATCAAGATTTTTCTCGAGCTTTTTCGATGGGGCGAATACCCAGGATGGTAGGAAATCACTTATCTGATTTTTGAATACGAATAGTGGATTTTTCTGCTAATGTCTGGACCTCCAGGGGCTTCCTATTTGAAGGAAAGCTAACACTTGGACAGTTAATCAGGTAAACTCACTATCGATTTTGAAAAGAGTTGGTACTGAAAGTAAGATGGTTTATTTAAAAAGATCCTTCCCATTAAACTTGACAATAGCTGGAATGTGCTTGAAACAATCATTGTACTCTGTTAATAGTGACCACGATAAATTACAGAATCGTATGAGGAAAATTTTGCAAGGGGCCTGTACGAAAGACTGGTATATTTAAGATAAAGGACGGTAATTACAGAAAAAATCACACGAACCCTGGCGGTTTTTGCTAGTTTTTCTATACCAGGCACTTTTCAATTGACAGATAAGGGTACACTTCTCAGATCTGACGAGTACTGGGCAGTTTGGGGGGCTATTAACGGTGGTGATAAGGTTGGGAAGTGGGGGGTGTGGGCGGTGTTGGCTTGTGTGCCTGTGTTTGTGAGGTAGTAAGTATTGTACTTTCTACTTTTATCGATGCGGATGCGAGGGTCAGCACTGCAAGTGTTTTGTGCTTTCTGCTTCCGCCATGAGTGGGGCCTGGATATCCAAGGGCCAATAAAAACTAGTACCAGTCGTGAATAGAAGTCAGCAACGGTTATATCATTCTTTTTGGATACAGATATTACACTTACACTAAACTTACACAGGTATACTTACGAGCTTTTCCTGGTGTCAAATGGCAGTATCTCTCTCCAGCTGGCGTAGGGGTCCTAGCCTCCTGCTTGGCATGTGATTTTTTCCTTTAGTCTCAGAAATAGCGAAGACAATCAGTAACTTTCGAACACTTTCACCCTACTCTCCTTTATAACTACTTTTCTGATTAAAGAAACCAGGAATAGATGTATAAAGATATAGAGATAGAGAAGAAAAGTAGAAAAAACGTCGTTGTGACGAGACAAAGGTAGGTGGGGACAGCTAGATAGATAAAATATAATGTGACACCCACAGTACCTCAGTTGCTGAGGCTAAGATTCTTGTATCTTAAGATCTTAGTATTTTATATTTAAGAACTAAAGGCCCAGTCTTTACTTACTTCGTTTATGACTCTAAAAAACTAATTTTCCATGTCCATATTTCAGAACATAGTCCAATTGACAGAAAACCATACAAAATAAGATTAAAATGTTATTAATACAGCTGTTTCAGCAGTTACGCCATTATCAAAGGTTTGGCATACACTGAATACACAACTAGTATAATCGACAAGGTATACATATGAGTTTGATAAGGCGAATATCAATAAATTAATTCTAGCGAACCATAAGATAAAGAACGTAAATGTAAGAAGCGTCGAACTAAATAAAGTTGTTAGCGGCATTATTTACTATCGTAGAAACAGAAAAATTGAGTTAGTCGTTAATTATGAATTTGTTTGGTCCCTGTGCTTTTACAATTTCTACTGTTTCTGATAAATTAAACTTTAGGCTTTAGGTACATTATGTGACAATTTTATATTATTTGTTCATCAGCATGTGTAGACAAAACGCGCCCCGTTTATCGTATTTATGTAGCGTCACAATGTAAGCATTTAATTATATGATATACTCTGTTATTCTCCAAAATGTCATATTTTTGTTTATTATTAACTGAAATGGTTTAGACTGTGTTTATTAACCAAAATCGAATTTGTTTTGTGTTGTTTTTAATAATTTACCCATTTTCTCCGAAACTACAGGAATGTAATTTAACATGTAGATTTTTTTGTTTTCTGGCAATGTTGGATGAAAGTATTTAAGCACAAGTTTTTTGCGTGTTTTTTTAAATTGTATTATCTATTAAAGTTTAATTGCATCCATTATTTGTTGCTCAGCATTTTAATAATTTTACATCTCTGTTGTAGTCGCCTTTTCGTAAAGGTATCGACAATAGTCTATGTATAAAAGAATAATAAACACTCATTTTAAATTTGACGGACTGTTCTGAATCATGTGGCACCAAAGTGTCACTAAATATTGGTTTTCTATAAATTTCATATATTAATTCATCAGCACTTCGTGTTATGTTAAAGTCTAGAAAGTTCAAACTATTATTTTCTATTTCAATCATACAGTTATTACTGGATAAAAAGGTATTCGTGTAATAAAGAAACCTCTTTAACTTTATCTCTGCCCCTCTCCAAACGCAGCAGACATTATACACGTATTGTGCCCTATGTAGAACACTTTCTACTAGAGGCAAGGCTGAGTTAAAAATGAGATCTGCATGCGACATCAAGACTTCACTAAGGAGATAAAAGAGTGGGGAGCCCATCGGTAGACCCTTGAGTTTTTTATAAAATTTTTCATTAAATTAGAAGTAACTTTGTTCAAGACAAATGTTAACTAAGATTTCTTGCTTGGAAGTTAAACATACAAAATTGCTTTTACTGATCAAGTTTCCAACTATGATTTTGAGTTGGTCAGTGGGGATAGAAGGGAAAAAATTCACTACATCAAATGTAAATCATTTTGTTTTATGTGGTACTTTAATGTTCTCCATACCATTAACTAACTCAATCGTATTTTACAAATGTATCTTGGTTAAAATTTGAGAAGAGAAGGAAGTATTTTATTAAGTTCTTTGGGGAGTAGATATGTTGGAGCATTAGTGTAAGATAAGATGGGTCTCATAGGTGTATTTTCTTTGTGTACTTTTGAAAATCTGTACAATTATGGTGCCGCAGCATTCATAACAGTTTACGGCATTATACTGATTTTACCTGAAACATTTTGACGCTTATTCACAATGGACTTAGTTAGTAGCTTTTTGAAAAGTTTTTTAGGGGTCAGAAGTCAAAATTTCAGAATAGTTATTGCTAATTAAATCTTCTGTTTTTAAAAAATAATTATATCTTTCAAGGATAGTAACAGTTTTTCCTTTGTCTGCTTTGCATAAAACTAAATCATTATCGTTTATCTTTTGTTTCAAAGATTTTTTCACTTTGAACTCTGATTTATAACTTTTGCTGATTTTTTTTTGTTCTTGTTTAATAAGTCAATACAATTATGTCTAAAAAGGTGTAGCGCGTTATTTTTTATTTTGATCAAGGTACATTCTGTATCTACTGGAAGCAAAATAAAATTTTTTAAGTTTTAAATGTTAGGACAATGTTGTAACTTGTTACTTAAAGTATAAGTTTTTACTTGTGTTAATTCGATTGCAGAAAAATTTTTAACTCAAGAATGAAAAAAAAATAAAGGACTCTGTTCATTAGTCTCCAACGTGTACTCTAACGTTGCTTCGATTTAACTCCAACTGGGATATTAAGTCTTTGTCTGTTGTGTCCGATGAATTTTGTCTTTTAGTAGTTTCTGTAGCTTTTTTGTACATGTGAGGCAATGCTTGGATTCAATTTTGTAAGCACATTTTTTTGTCTCGTTGTCAAGTATATCGAATTCAAAAATATGGTATGTTGATTGGTGCCTGCAGTTGATTTTCATAAAATTTTAAATTTATTTACAATAATCACGAGTCAACTGCTTTCAGTGAACATTGTAGCTCATATGCATATTTTCTAGATTCAAATAATATAAAATTATTACACAATGCACCTAAGCGAAAAGTTAAATTTCTTAGAAACAATAGAAGTTGTAAAAGCACAGGGACAGAATAAATTCATAACTAACGCCTTACTGAATTTTTCTCTTTCTCCGATACTAAATAATACCGCTAATAAATTTATTTCGTTCGACGCTTCTTACATTTACGTTCTTTATCTAACCGTTCGCTTGAAGTAATTTATTAATATTCGCATTATAAAATTTGTACGTATACATTATCGATTATACCAGTTATATTTTTAGTGTATGTCAAACCTTTGACAATGACGTAACTACCGAAACAGCTATCAGCCTTACTTAGAGTAAGATATAAATTATGAAACAAAGCAGATGTTTTTAATTATTATAAATTAGCTCAGTTAATACTAACATTATAACAAAAAACGTCTCTCCAACGTCTAAGCGATAACTTAGTTAATCTAAAAAAGATTACCTTTTTTCGTGTAAGTACTTAATTCAGATAGATTAAATTTACGGGACTTTTGCACCATTTTTATAATGATAGCATTCATATATATGGTAACACGGCAATGTAAATTAGAAATATCTTCCATGGTGAAACACTTACAAATCTATGACTCGGTAAGAGCTACTATATGTAAAGCAAAATATTCACTTTATTACGATTAGTCAGTTGCACAAACTTAGCCATGCGTGGAACATGTTCATATTTTTTATAAATGATTCTAGCTCACGGCAAACATACGGCACCACTAGTATAATACACAATGTGACATGAGTGGCGCTATTTCTCGATCAAACACAGACGACAGAGTTGTTTCTGCTGCTATGAGCCACAATTTTACACTTCAGTAGATTATCAACTTAATTTTTGCTTTAACTCTCTGGAAAAACTTATAGATCGATGAGCAATGCACAGACTGCCAAAATATACTTATTGTTCGTACGATTCGCGAGAACCCCGTTCCGCTAGCTTTTTTCGCGAACGCTCACGGTCACGTAAGTGACGCGTGAACTGCGAAATTAATCCGATCGATTGCACGATTTACTTCTCAGTATTCTATTAAGCTTACCCAAAACGATTATGATCTCGCGAGCGATTCACGGAGCCCTAACCACGAACATTCAGTAGTGATACTAGATAACCTTCTGCTCCCACATTCTTGAAAACGTAACGATCGACTTATAGCTGCTATGATTATATTAGAAAGGCAAAGTGGTATAAAGAGAAATAAAAAGTTTCATGTGTTGAAAGTTTTAAACGTTGAAGCCTAACAATAGCTACATAAGCCTTGTCGAAAAAAAAATTTTTTGTCTCTGTTGTCAATAACCGAATGAAACAGAGACAAAGGCTTATAATGACGTAGAAAGATGTAAATGTCAACTTCCAATAAGTTTAAGCACAAATACTATTAATTAAAGGACAATACACGACAAAATAAAAATAAGCATGAAAGCTTTGAGAAGTATTCAGTAATTAGAGTGTAGGTAAGTGCCTAAACAGGTTTTTCCATACATCTATGATCGTACAACGTTCATCGAGTTACTTCTGGCTCTAGAAAACATCACCGCAAAAAGTTATGTACTCCTGTTAGACAAAAGTTGAAAATAAGATGTTTTTTAATCAAATAAATCCGTAACGTGTTGTTATTGCAAAAAGCCATTGTTAAATATATAACAGACACTTAAACAGACAACTCTAATTTTTCGGACTTAGGAAACCTAACCTCATCTTAAAAAACGACAAGTACTTCGAAGAGATAGTCTATTTTTAAAATTTTTCATTATTAATAAGCCAATAGAGGGCCCTAGATGGTCCTAACAATTTTTTTAAAAGCCTTTGTATTACACTACGTCGATTAAGTAGTTTTTGGCTCTGGAAAAAATAAGTTTAAGAAGTAATGTACTACTTCATTTGAAAAAAAGTTACAAATAAGACGTTTTTTAGTAATATAAATTCATTAGGTGCTGTTATTGCAGTAAAACAAGGTTTAATATGTTTAAGGTTCTAAAACAGTCAACCTTTATTTTTTTCAGACTTCGGAAACCTAACCTTGTCGCGCAAAAGGACAATATCTCCAAAAAAAACCTTTTTTTTCAATTATCGATATGGGAAATATTAAAAGACTGCTCAATTATTTTTGATAAACTAATAAATATTTTTAAAGATAACTCTGGTGCGATTAGTATTACTGAATTTGGTAACTATACGAAAAACATGAAATGTATCGAAACACATTTTCACTTTGTAAACGAGTATTGATCAAACTGTATAAATAATATAGTTAAAGTAAACTCAGAAGATAATGAAGCAGACATTTTTACTAAGGTATTAGGGAGAATTAAATTTGTTAAGTTTAGAAAGGACTTAGGATTGATTTGAAACGAAACCATGATTAATTAAAATTTGTAACATGATAAAATTTCAAATTTAAGGAGGCGTGTTAAAAAATAAGTTAATTTTAAATAACGCGCGCGACGCTGAGATGCTGGGCATTGAGGATGCGTAGGAGCTCTCGATTCGCGTGATTGATACATGTTTGATGACGATACGTATATTCAGTGTATAGATAACTGTTGCTGAGGCAAGGCACCTTATTTTTTATTTGAAATGTTGATTATAATAAATTCAAGTATTTTATAGAAGATCTGTTTAAAGTATTTATTGTGTCAGACTCACTTATTTTTAACATGTTAGCAGAGCTCCGTGGTTTCAGTTGCCTATTTCGTTGTTTTTCTGATTTTTCACGTGTCTCTTCGGAGGCACGTGACAATCACTTGTAAATAAGGCCAAAATAAAAAATAGATAAAAAAATATGTGTAGTATTAAAAAAGATTAGTATAAAACGTGTGCAGTGATAGGTTCCACAAGTGTTTCAGTGCAAAATTTATTGAGATGCAAAAAGATTTAAAAGTTTTATGAAAGAGGAAGTTCAGCACGTGTTTAGTGGAAAGAAGTGTAGAGATAATGTTCGAGTATAGGTAAATGGAAAATATACAAGGAAGAGAAAGAACTCAACAGATCGACAACGAGAAAATCTTAAAAGAGATAAGCAGTGAAAATTTTGAGTTAAAAAAGGAAGACAGAGACTACGTGAGAAGGAGTGTTTTGAAAATTTTAAAAAACGTGCTGTGTACATTATAAGTTGTCGAAATCGAAAAGGAAGACAAGATGGCGGACGATATTAAATTCATGATACCAATTTTGGATAGTACTAATTATAGTTTGTAGAAAAAGAGAATATCGATGTATTTGAGGTTGAGAAAATGTGCAGATGTAATTAATCAAGAAAGAAGAAATCAAAACGAAACAGAATGAGTTTGGGACGAAAAAGATTTAAAAGCGATGAATTACATATTTAGTTCATTAACTGTAGATCAATTTGAATTGATACATGAGAAACAAACTCGTGTAAGATTATTACAAAATTAGATAAGTTATACTTTAGAGAATCAACATTATTGCAGATATGTGTGAGAAATAAGTAAGATAAAATCAAGTTAAGTGATTTTGAAAAATCTAGTGATTTTTTTAGTGCATTTGAAAAGATAATAGTTGAATTTTAAAATGTGAAACGACAGTTAATGAAAAGGGTAAGGTTAATTATTTACAAAGAATATTACCTCTCAGATTGGAATACATTGGTGATTTAATAGACGTATTAAAAAAAAGAGGAACGAACAGTTGAATAAGTTAAAAAAAAAAAAAAAATGTACGAGATATAAGATTAAACATACAAAAATGAATATAATAGTGAACATGCAAGTGTGTTTAAAGTGGAAAAGAAAAAAAATAAAAACTGTTATAAGTGTGGTAAACCAGGACATTTTCAAAGTCAATGTTATAATAACAAAAGTGGAAAAGAGTAAAAAAGCTGAGATGTGATAATGGGAAAGAATTCCTGAACAAAAGTACTTATGAATTAACAAAACAGAAATGTATTAAAATAGATCCATGCTCTCTATATTTGCATGAGTTAAATATAACTGCAGAAAAATACAATCGATCGGTAATGGATACAGCAAGGTGTCTGTAATCTGACGCAAAATTAGATATAAAATTTTTTCCAGAAGCAGTAAAACGGCAGTTTACTTAAAAAACAGAACCTTAGCAAATACTTTTGGAAGAAAAACTCCGTATGAAATGATGTGAGTTAAGCCAAACTTAAAAAATATAAAATTGTATGGAAGTAAAATATTTGTAAGAGTGCCAATGGTTAAACGAAATAATAAATGGCATAAAAAGGCAGAAGTAGGAATATCAATAGGATATTCAAAAGTTGGTTAAAGAGTACTCATTTATAATAAAATTATAATTGCTAGACATGTTGACATTGTAGAGGAGGATGTTAAATTAGTAGGTTTAAATGGTGAAGAAAATGAAAATTTACACAGTAAAGAAAATGATAATAATAATACTAGCGATAACGACTCGGTTTTTGATGAAAATATTAAAACTGTAAAGAGTAATAAAACTACAAATAAAACTAGTAGTACAATAAGAAGGTCTAGTAGAATGCGGAAAATACCAGAAAAGTATAAACCAGAAAATTATGCAACATGTATTTACGTAAATTATGTTAGTGCAAACACTCCACAAAATTATAATGAAGCAATAAGCGATGAAGAGTGTGTAACGTGTAAAGAAGCTATGGACAAGGAAGTAAATTGCATTATCAAAAATAAAAATTATGAGTTAGTAGATAGACCAGAAAATAAGAAAATTATTGATTGAAAATGGGTGTATACCAAGAAATCAGACAATAGATATAAAGCTAGATTAGTTGTAAGAGGTTTCCATCAGAAAGAAGAAATTGACGACATATATTCACCTGTAGCAAAAACACAAGCTTTCAAAATTTTATTGGCTTATTGATTACAAAATAATCTAACCGTTAATCGAGTGGATGGGGAATCAGCTTTTTTAAATGAGAATGTTAAATCTAAAGTGTATGTTAAACAACCAGAGGGTTATAATGATGGAACAGGCAAAGTATGCAGGTTAAAAAAAGCAATATATGATTTGAGAGAGCCCTAGAGCGTGGTCTGATTGTTTGGGTACATATTTGATAAATTTTAGTTTTAAAAGAAGCGAGAATGATTATTGTTTGTATTATATACATGATGAATATGATTCAAGTTATGTAATTATCTTTGTGGATGATTTATTAATATGTATTAAAAGTCAAAATAAAATTTACGAAACTAAAAGGTTATTAACAAATAAATTAAATATGAATGACATAGGTGATGTTAATACGTATCTTAGTATAAATATTGATTACGATTGTAAAAGTGATATAATGACATTAGATCAGGAAAGATATATAGAATCTTTAGCAGAAAAGTATGATGTAATAAACGCAAAATTATATGAAACTCTAATGGAGCAAAACTTAAAATGTGAGCCCGCACGGTCGGCACCTGAATTTAAAAACTACAGAAATTTGATAGGAGCACTTCTATATATAAGCACAGGAACAAAACCAGATATCAGTTATAGCGTAAACTATTTAAGTAGATTTCAAAACTGTTCAAATCAAACTCATTACAAATATGTAATAAGAATTTTTAAATATTTGGATTTAACAAAAGATATGAAGTTAACGTATGAAAGAAATTTCAAAGTAGATATCTTAACTTGTTCTGTGGATGCAGACTGGGCAGGTGATGCAGTTAATAGAAAATTAACTACTGGTAACGTTATACAGCTGTTTAATAATGTTATATATTGGAAGTCTCAGAAGCAAGGAAGTATAACTAAATTTTCGACAGCTGCTGAGTATATGGCGTTGTCTGAAAGCGTAAGCTCAATCTTATGGATATGGGAAATATTAAAAGATTGCTTAATTATTTTTGATAAACTAATAAATATATTTAAAGATAACTCTGGTGCGATTAGTATTACGAAATTTGGTAACTATACGAAAAACATGAAATGTATCGAAACACATTTTCGCTGTCGAAACATAATTGTTGCTGAGGCAAGATGCCTTGTGTTTGATATGAAATGTTAATTATAAGAAATTCAAGTATATTATAGAAGATATGTTTAAAGTATTAATTGTCCCAGGCTCATTTATTTTTAACAATTTTCTTTAACAATAAGCCATGAGGTGGACCTAGATCGTCTCAGTATTTTTCTGACAGACTTTGTTTTACACTACGTTGATCCACTCCTTACATTGACAAAAAGTATTAAATAAAACGTTTTCCTGTAAAGTAGATCTATTAGGGGCTGTGCTTGCTGCTGAACATGGTTTAATATATTTAATGTGCTCGAACAGTTTCTTTACAATGCATGGCCAAATTTGTGCTACTCGTAGTAAAATAAATATTTTTTGACATATATCGTAGCTTTTACCGAAGTACAGTTTTTTTAATTTTTTACAATGGAAGATATTTCTAGTTCTACAGTGCTGTGTTACCATACATGTATATTCTTCCATCATAGGAATGGAGCAAAAGTCCCGCAAATTTAATATATACATATATCAAATCTTAATAATAAATAAATGGAAGTCGCTAAAACCGTTGTAATCGCTAATTGCGAAAACTACTGAACCGATTTTGCTGAAATTTTGCATACTGATTCTTGATAATTCCAAAATGCAGCAGCAGCAGTAGCAGTTGTAGCAGTAGCAGTTGCTGCTGCTGCTGCTGCCGCTGCCACTGCCACTACTGCCACTGCTGCCGCTACTGCTACCACCACTACCACTACTACTACAGAAGCGCCTAGTCGCAATCTGTGTAAGAGTTCGAGAGCATGCATCTTCTTTGGAGCAAAGCGAGGCAGTGCGTTTGGTGATGAACTGGAACTAAATGATTTTTGATGTTTGGTTGCAAATAGGTAAGTAAAGGAATAAAAAGAAAATGAGTCAGTAACCTTCAGTACCTACAAAACAAAAATGATGTTAATTGTTTAAAAAAATTTAACAAAAGATAAATATGTGGCTTTTACAATTATTACTACCATTTCTGTTGTGTATGTACTTACAAGAAGTTATGTCAGAAGATGAGAAATAAGAGTTTAATAAAAGTTTGATGTATAAATAAATAGAAACGCAAAGATAATACCGCAAAAATTCGAGTGAATAAGATTCCCAGCCTAAAAAATGAACTTCTTATGGAATCATGTATTATTTCGGAGATCTTTAATCACATTTATCATAACTCAGAATGAACTACTGATATTCATTTATCAGTTAGGCATCAATTAACACAAAGGCAATATAATTCTAAATCCAAAAATTTAGACGTTATATTTAAATTTTTTTTAAACGATGTTATATATCTCCCTATATTATATAGTTGTATTGACGGAAGTAAGTCTCAGCCCCCCCACTCCCTCCACGTTCCCTCAGCACCCCCACAGCTCCCCCTCGATTAACGTAGCTATTTGCTTGTTTTAACGTCATATTTAATAAAATTATATTTGCGTGAGCTCCCCCCGCTCCCCCCGCCCCCCCCGCTCCCCCTAGCTCCCACTCCACCACCCCTCAATAAATTTATTATTTATCTAATGTTTAACCATCATAAATGTTGAAAAATATACGCAATTTAGTACCTAAGTCATACCTCGTTTTTAGGGTTTTTTAAGTCACTGATCATAGGTCTCCCTCTGTCTATTCGCTCCCCCTTACTCACTACGTGTCTCTGAAGTACCATTATTTGTTTAACTTAATTGAACTTTTACATTTCAAATCTCTTTCCGGTTTATGTGTCCTTTACCCAAATATAAAATTCTTGATTACTTAAGGACTTTATAAAGTAAAAGACAGAATTCAGGAGGAGGTATTATTAAATAGACAAACACAATTAAGCTTTTAAAACGATAATTCATTCTGTTAGTTTAATGTTGTGACATATTATGTGTCATTTTAACTCCTCTGTTCTTTTAAAACCCTTTCCACACTTTTCACACATTTGTTTTTCATAGTTTTTATGAATTAACGTACGTCTGTTTTAATGTGACGATCTTCAAAGTTACATATTTTTGAATTACTGAGAAATTTCTAGCTAAACAATATTTTTAATTTCTGATTTATTCTCGAATGCAATTTGAATAAAAATTCTTTTTGGATTCTTACATCTTAATAAAGCAACGTATCATTGTCCGTAAAAGAATAAAGGTTTTTTATATACAATCCTAACGAATCAAAACTCTGTTTTTCTGATTTTTAAAAAAATATAGAACATGCAAATACAAAGGGAAACTGTTTTCTATAGCAGACAAAAGGTAATGATAATAAGGTACCAGTATTCAATGTTATTCTAGTAATGTAAACTTTGCTTTTTTTTCTCCCATAATTATTTCTGCTTCTATATTATACTTAAATAATTTT
>NW_019384239.1:11885-25740 GCF_000648655.2 Copidosoma floridanum | reverse complement strand
TTATAGTGCTCTACGTCCGACTCCTTTAATAAGGGCACTACAATGGGCCCTTAGCATATATATATGTATATATATATGCATATATATCCACAAACACACGCAGTCCTTTGCTGCACTGCACAACCGTGCCTCGCTTTGCTCCTTAAAGGATGCATGCTTTCGAACTCACACATAGAAGGAGACTAGGCGTTTCCGTACTACTACCGCCACCACTACCACTACTACCACTACCACTACTACCACTACCATTACTACCGCTACCACTACTACTACTACCATTCCCGGGTGGGGTTTTCCTAGTTTCTCCATACCGAGCGCTTCCCCGGATGGGGGATAGGGGCATCCTCATAAGATATGACGTGACTATGGGCAGTTGAGGTGGCACTCTGTGTTGGTGGTCGTGGGCGTCGATTAGGAGGCGAGTGCGGCGTTGGCGTGTGTATCTGGAGCGGTGTAAACGGGAGACTTGTGCCCTCTGTTTTTAACGATGTGGATGCATTAGCTGACCCTGCTTGTGCTCCTTTTTCTTCGCTTTTTGTTGCCGCCACGCCGTGGGTGGCGCCTCAATGCTTGATGCAGGCCAACAAAAACTAGCATCCGTTGTGTATGGAAGTAAGCAGCGGTTATTGGTTATAACACATGCTTCTCAGATACATTTATCACACTCCTACTATACAAACACAGGTTTACTTACGGATTGTCTCAGGCTGTGGGTGACGGGGTCTTTCCCAGGCTGTCGTTGGAGGCCTGGCGGCGGGTGAAGCCGGACGATGAGGCCCAGGTAAATCTGGGTAACCACATCTGATATGACTGTACGCCTCATAAGCAAAAAAGACGTGGTGGCCTGACAAATCCAGGCTTACTATCACTGAAGAGGCTATATGACGGCACTTTAGTGCCTTACGCCAGCTCGTTTTGTCGGGTTGTCTGCACCGGTCGCGGGACTGTACATCTGCCACTCGTCTCGCTAGGATAACTATAGTTTGCAAATATATACATACATTACACACGAAGACTTGTTACTTAACGCCAGGGCGGACTCCGTGAGTGGGACTGAGAGAGAGTGGCAACTCCCGGCCGGCCCGAGCAAGTAGCGGTTTTCTCTGGTAACAAAGAGAGCTGCTGCCCTGATTTTAACTCTTTTTAAATATTGATTTTTAGTAAAAAGATTAGTAATGGTCTTCGCGGGTCAGTACGACATTGAAAAAGATGCCAACATGAAAAACGTCAATGCAATACTTGTACCCCAGGCAGTAACCTCTCTAAGAGAATCCGCCGGCAGTTCCGATCCGGTGAAAGCCCGGATGACTGTTGCAGGCCCCACGGATTTTGGGGGGGGGGGGCACAAAGACGTTTTTCATGGCCAACAGAGACTGCTTAATGTTCCATGGCCCTTTCTCACAGACAAAGGACGAAGAGGAAGACTGTCGAGCATAGGCACCAACGACACCGAGGACAGCAACGTGTCAGTAATTAGCAACCATACCGAGGAGAAGCTTGCCTTTTTAGAAGAAAATGGTGCAAAGCTCAGAGTGAAGCGACAGCAAGTAACTGATCAAGTCCCATTAGCAACAAGAGAGATTACAGAGACGCTCAAAGCAATCAATGATAAGTATGGAAACACAACGAACGATGTTAAGAATGGGCTTAAAGCTGCGCTTAAGCACCTTGAAGAGGCAGAGGTAATAAGAAAAAGCTTTCTTTATGAAAAAGAAGCGTTTTCGAATTCTTAGAAGGCATCATTCAAATTTTTGAAATGGAGGGAACAAAGGCGAGATAATTTCTGACGGCATGTACAGAAAAAAACCCTGAATACTGCCCTTGAGAAAAAACAACGAGGTTAAAGAAACAGGAGCCCATCGGAAAGCCCTGAGAAACGCCAGCAAACCACGTCTTCAAAGAAAAAGAAAACGGGCAGTGGCAAACAAGAAAAGATTTATCTTAATGACAAAACATGCCATAAGAAAAAAGTGGACGCGACAACAAGAGTAGTAGTGAAGATGGCCGAAGGGCAGACCTTTGCAAAGGTGCCGAAGACGATGAAGGCGAACTTTGACCCTGATAAGGCTAATGTGGCAGTCCAAAATGTTGTCACTACAAAAAAAGGAGACATACTTATTAACGCCAAAGGTGTAGTAAATGCTATTGCATTCTCACACCAAATTAAAAAGTTGGTAGCCGGACAGAGTACTGTAAAAATGAGCAACAAAAAAGTGACACTAGAGATCCGAGACTTGGATGCTATTACAGAGAAAGATGAGATGAAAGAGGCTTTTGCTAGGACTTTTGGACTCAAGAGCCAGGAGCCACACGTAGCTCTCTTAAAACCAAATGCCAGAGGACAGAGGCTGGCGTTGATACTGGTGGACGCAATAACTGCCAGACAAGCAGAGGAGGAGGGCAGGTTACAAGTCGGCTTCGTAAGTTGCCAAATCCAAAGAAGAATTGAAGTAACAAGATATTACAAATGCCTGGGATATGGACATGTCTCAGGCAACTGTCAAGAAGAAAACAGATCCAAGCTTTACTCCCGGTGTGGAAGTTCAAACCACCGGAAAAAAGGGTGTCCAGGTTTAGTACGGTGCTTCCTTTGTCCAATGACGGACAACAGGCACAAAGCAGGCAGTGGGAGCTGCTCTTCATTTAGAAGACCGCTACAAGAGGCCAGGAGAAAGGCCCAATTATGACGAAAATAAGGCAAAGGGACCTTAAGTTGGACGGCAGGCTTATGTGGACCTACGCTGCTCCGGGTACTTTTACCTATCAGCAAGGGAAAGCATCAAACTTATAGTGGTGCATGCTAGGTCAGCGACCTAGTATGGAGCGTTAGACAGGGTGCTGGTAACCAGGGACCCCGAGTCCTTTTCAGGACTTGGAAGGATTGGCACCTCTAGCAAATGGTGGTGAGTTAGCTTGTTAATGCTGTGAGACGCGATGGTCTCCCTGGTGGCTCCACCCTGAAGTAATGCTAACGCGGTTCCGGGGTGGAAAAAAGGCCACGCGGCATAAGGGAGGGAGGGTTGTAGTAGGTATGGCTGGTCTTATAAAAAAACCCACCGAGTACCACACTACCGCTGTTCCTGTGGTGTGCCTTAATGCATTTCCCCACCCTCTAAGAAAAAAAATATATATATATACTACTACTACTACTAACCCTCTAGGGACTGCAAAACCTTGTCGTTGGTAAGGGTGCTTGGCTTGGAATAGGGTAGGCTCTAAAGAAATAGGTAATCATTCGTCTGAATGTTAAAGAGACTTAGTTTCTCCAAAAACAAAATCAAAAACAAAAAGGGGAACTTTAAAAAATGAATGCGAGTATAAGTGGTGTATGCGTGTAGGGACTAAAGCTCGACGAAGAAAGCTGTCTAGATCCTCGAATGAAAACCAGCCAACTTGGACGGCCGGAAGGGGCTGATCTCCCGTCCAAGCCACTAAGAATCAGATACATGCATCACACTCTTCCTAAACAAACACAAATATACTCAATAGTCGTTTCGGTTTGCGTGCGGCAGGGTCTCTCCCTGGCTGGCGTGTGAAGCCTGGCAGCGGGTGAAGCCAGACGATGAGGCCTAGGTGAGTCTGGGTAACCGCATCTGATAAGGCTGCACGCCACGTAAACAGAAAATACGTGGTGGGCTGACTAATCTAGGCTCACTACCACTGAGGAGGCTACATGGCAGTACTTCGAGTGCCTTTATACACCAGCTCGTTTTGGAAGGTCGTCTACACCGGTCGTGGGATTGTATGCCTGGCGCATGTCTCGCTGGGTCGACAGTGGTGTATCAACTATTCCATACACTACACACATACACCACTTCCACACTCTCTCTACACAACACCAGGGCGGTCTCCGCTGATTGGACTGAGGGAGAGTGGCGACTTCCGGCCGGCCCCAGCAAGTAGCGCCTATCTTTGGCAACGGAGTGAGCTCCTGCGCTGGTTTTTACCTTTTCCAGACACTCATTTTCAAAAAAAGGGGATTGTTGGCTTTCACCAATCAACACGCTTTTAAGAAGAACCGAAAACGAAGAACGTCAATGTGAAACCAGTACCCCCGGTGGTAACCTCTTTGAGGAAATCCACCGGCAGTTCCGATCCAGTGGAAGCCCGGGTAACTGCCGCTGGTCCCACGGATTCTGAAAGGGGGGGGGGGGCACAAAGACGCGTCTTGGGGTCAACCGGGACTGTTAAACGTTTTATGGCCTGTTCTTACAGATGCAGAGCGAAGAGGAAGCCTTTCCAGCATAAGCAGTAACTTTAGCGAGGGTAGTAAGGTGTCTGTCTTCAGCAACGCTCAAGGCAATTGATAAACAATTTGGAAACACAACAAACACCGTGAAAAATGGTCTAAAAGCTGCGCTTAAACACTAAGAAGCAGCTGAGGTGACTAGAAAAAGCGTTCTTTTGAAGAAAAGAAAATGTAAAGAAAAGTTGCAAAGAGATTTTAAATTCCTGCAATACCGAGAACATATAAAAGATAATTTCCGACGGCATGTTTAGAAAAAAACCCTGAACACTGCTCTTAAGGACATAGAACGGGTTAAAAGAAACAGAAGTTGATCAGATAGTCCTGAAAAACGCCAACAAGTCATGTCTTCTAAAAAAAAAGAAAACAGGCAGATGCCAACAAGAAGAGGTTCTTCTAATCGATAAAAAAAAACAAAAGAAGAGAGTAGACCCGACGACAACAGTACTGGTGAAGATGGCTAAAGGGCAGACCTTTGCTAATGTGCTGAAGACAATGAAGGCGAATTTTGACCCTGACAAGGCCCATACCGTGTTGTTACCGCATGGAAAGGAGACATACCGATAAAAGCTGAAGTAGTGACAGGGCCCATACCGTGTTGTTGTCACATGGAAAGGAGACATACTGACAAAAGCTGAAGTAGTAGAGGATGCGACGGCATTCTAACAACAAATTGAAAAGTCAGTAGCTGGACAGGGAAGTGTCAAAATAAGCACGAAAAAAGCGATACTAGAGGTCCAAGAACTGGACGGTATTGTCAAGGAAGACCAGACGAAAAAGGCTTTTGTCAAGACTTTTGGACTAGACAGCCAGGAGCCTAAAGTAGCTCTCCTAAAACCAAACATTAGAGGACAGAGGCTGGCGTTAATAACGGTAGACAAAGCAACAACTAGATAAGCAGAGAATGAAGGCAAGCTAAGAGTCGGCTTCGTAAGCTGCCAAATCAGACGAAGAGTCGAAATAACAAAATGTTACCAATGCCTGGTATATGGGCATGTCTCAGGCCACTGTAAAGAAGAAAGTAGGTCCAAGCTTTGCTTCTGGTGTGGAAGTTGCAACCACCGAAAGAAAGAGTGTTCAGGCCCAGTATGGTGTTTTCTTTGTCCAACGACGAAAAACAAGCACGAAGCCGTCAGTGGGCGCTGCCCGCTGTTTAGAAAAGCGCTAGAAGAGGCCAGAAAAAAGGCTCAAGCAGGGCGCAAATAAGGCGGGAAGGTCTCGAGTTGGAAGGTGAGCTAATATGGATCCACGCTGCTCTAAGTACTTGTACCTATCAACAAGGGAGAGCATCAAGCTTATAGTGGTGCTGGCTAAACAAACAGCCTACCATTTAGCGCTAGACAGGGTGCTCGTCCTTCTTTTCAGGACTCGAGAGGATTGGCACCTCTAGCAAATGGTGGCGAGCTTGCTCGTTAATGCTGTGAGACGCGATTGTCTCCCTAGTGGCTTTATCCTGAAGTAATGCTAACGCGGTTCCAGAGTCTCAGACTACCGCTATCTACATTTTTCCTCCCTCCACGAAAAAAAAAAAAAAAAAAAACAACCTTCTACTACTACTACTAGTGACCAGTATTATAAATTATACATGAAATCACGTTACTTAACCAAGCTTTCAATCGAGGACTATGACTGCTTGATTCGAAGAGACTTTAAATGTTTTAATTTTACAAATAAAGAAAACAATACTGATTTCAGAGTGAAAAAATATTTTTTAAATTGCAATAAATATTTTATTTTCAAATGTAAACAAACAAATGTTATGCATTTTCAGAAACTTATAATTCTGGATGCAACCATGGTACAATTCAAAAGATGAACTAAAAGGATTTCAGCATTTGAAATATTTTCACAAATGCATTTGAAAACTCTAAGGTATGAGGGAAATTGAATGGAAAAAATTAAAAGTTTTAAAAGCGGATTTCAATTATATTCCAAAAAAAGTAGGCCACGTTAGTTAACTATTTATTTTATCATCGTATAAGAAGATTATAATAATTTGACGTTTATAAACGAAAGGAAAAATATTTTGCATAGAAATTTCTGGATTTATACCGAGTCAGTTCCGGATTTATTCATACTGACGAATTTGAAAAACGATACTGAGTACTTCGGATGTATTGTTCGTTTGTATCGGATGGTATTGTGTGGAAAATTGAAGTACCAGGAGACTTACAAAAAAAAAGTAAAAAATTTCATCAATATACTTATGTTTTTCACGAATAATTATTTTCAAAAACGTTTATTTGATATAGAAAACAGTTATTTGCTAACAATTAAGTACTAACCAAATAAAAATTGTGTACGATAATCCAATAGACATTAAAAATCTTTTGATTGCATAAGAATTTTTTTTCACAGAGGTATTTTGGTGCCTGGTAGTATTTACTTACAATGTCGAGTATAATGTCTGCAACGTTCTGAACATTTATGTACGATACATTTTCAAGAATCAAATAATGATGTGTTAAATACTTTATTATAAACGTACTAATTAGTTTTCGACCAAGCTTTCAGAATATCAATAATTGGCATAAATTATGAAAATTCCCTTAGTAACTTTCTGCTAGGTCTTCATATGACAATGAAAATATTTTAAAAATGTTTATGAGCAAGTTATAAAATTATACGTAATTTATTTAAAACTACTTTTTTATTTATAGATTTAGAGCTGCATTAATTTCTAATACAATAATTTTAAGATAATTTTCTAAGAGTAACTATAGACATATTGTTCTGTCGACAGTCGATTCTACAGGTCGGCGCATGTGCAACCACACGGATAGGTAGGGTAATGTGTAGAGACAATAAGAAGTGCAGGTACGTCGCATTTTTTCATCCCAGTTAGCGAGCACAACCAGATAGAAAGCAAGAGTCAGAGAAGTGAGATAGCATGCCAAGCTGATATTCTATCAATTTTCGTTTTTTTTGTGTGCCGTGCACATTCTGTTTACCAATAAAAGGACTCACCAGCTCATCTTCTGATCTGTTCATAAATTCCATTTACGTAAATGCTTTATAAGAATTACATATTTGGGTCCAAAAGTAGTAAGAATCAAGTACTAGTGCGTCGCCTTTCAAAGTCGATTTGTCAAGTGCAGACAAGCACTCGCCGGAATTTAATCACGAGAATCTTGGCACTTCGTTGAATCTCGTAATCAAGACGCGTTCAATGAATAAATAGTGTAAATCAAAGCTGTTGTCGTTAGTGAATCAAATTTCTTATAAGCGCGAGATTTTTTTGATAATACAAATGCACGTGTAACGATATGCATATTCGTGCGATCACCACTGTTGACTTTCTTTACGCAAACACGAGATAATGTTTCCGGGTGTGAATTAATACATGTGCTTATTATTCGATTTTTCAAATATATTTTTTCGTAATTAGACAGAATTTATGCATTCAGCCTACAGAACTGATGAAAGGACAACAGTTCCCTCGCTACAGATCATGCCCATCAGGGTTGTCAATTGAGGCACTCAGCCTACATATCAAGTAAAGGGATATCAGTCACTTTAATTCAAAACAAGCCCATCAAGGACATTGATGCGGTTGTTAGTGAGACAACAGTCTACGCGACTGGATAACAGGCCTTTGCGTACACAGATAAAATCCATGGTAGTTATTTGTTCCGCTGTTCAATTCAATGCGTTATCATTATGTTCACATGTTTTACTTGCATACCTCGTTAATTCTGTTTCTTTATTTTTCCGTATGATTTTTGTTCAAAATAATGCATTATATGTATTGTATTATATTCACTTTTCTTTGATTTGTAGTTTGTCAAACAATATAAAGGCTTTTTTACGTGTTTTTCCTTTCAATACGTTGTATTTCTTTGTTGATACTTATTATGAGACCTAATATTTATTAAAACTTATAATCTAGCATAGAAAAATTAGCATTTAAGAAGCTCGGTTTTTACTTAAATTATTAACAGAATAAGAGACAAGATAGGAAAATTGTACAAAGTAAGTATTCATTTTAGGTAAACTATTCACAGGTGATTCGCTTTGGTTCACTGGTAGTTTATACTAAACACATATTTCATATACTACACACCACTTTCTTTTATATAGCTGAGTAAAGATTTTGTCCCTCTAATTCTCTGTACCAGCAACTATTGCATTACTGGATGCATAAAATGAAACTGGAAGTCCACCTTTTGGAGCATACGCTCAAAGTATATTTCAGTAAACTTAATTATTGGTATGGTGCTAGTCGTGGAGAAAAGGACTAGCACCACTAGTTATTTAAACACGTAGTCTTATTTGAACAGGGGACCAAGATCACCAGTGGCAGCCACCATACTACATTTTTCTCCATAAAAAATAACATGGACTTGAGGACCGAGGTGAGGGCAGCACCTGACTTGCACCTGACGAATATGTATGACAGTAAACGACGGTAAATTAGAAGAACTACACACGAATAAACGACATAAATTAGGCACACAGGAGACTATAATTCCTAAACATTGGTCAAATTTTATAAGTTTAAATCTTGAATAGAAGTGACTCTGGCTGTCATGTACATCCAACATGTCGGGACCAGGAGAATCAATCTTATGTGCAAAAAAATTGAGCACTAAATGTGGTGAGTTTTAAATTGAAAAATGTTTGTTGATTTATTCATATACTACATGAAAATCTGAGATAACCATTCAAATGCGTATAAAAATATTTTACCATCAATAAAGTTTTATTTATTTATCAATTATAATTTGAACGTTGAAAATTAATTTTTTTTTTGTTGAAACAAATGTTTATAAGTTATAAGATGATAAAAAACTATTAAATTGTTCACTTAAGGGATTAAATTGGCGTTTAACGAAAGAACTTAAGTTGTTTTTACTGTATTAAGAAATCATCACATACAATAAAGTCAAATGTTAAATATAACTAAAAGTTGCTACACCACATTATAAAATAAATTTTGAATTTTTAATGTTGTATCATGGTTAAAACTAAAGTGCGCATATCCTGTACAATTACGTTAATTTTTTTACTCCATATAAAATTAGAAAACAATTTCAATAACATAAAAAACTGTCACGTACGATATCATAAAATCCTACGCAACAAGACTAACAGACATCTTTATTTCTTAATCTGCAATATAAGATAGAAATAAAACTAATTGTAAGCTACCATAACTGATAACAAATAATAAGATACAGACTACGTTTGTTACAGTTTACCGTGTGAGTAACCCATGATTTATTGTATAGTTTTATCTGACTTTCTGGTGTATACCACAGAAGAAACTTGTGGTTACATGTTTAAGCGCAACAGCTATTTTTTTCATCATATAAGTGCAGTGGCAAAGTTTAACTCCCATTTGGTGCGTCACAATATCAATTTTTCATCGATTTTACAAGAGCCCGCAATGCTCTACTGTCAAAAAAATTTAAGAAAAAAGTCGAGTTATCATTAATAGTGCCATCACTTCCGTTATAATAAGATTTTATAGAAAGCCGTAACGCTCCTATTTTTCGAAAATATTAAAGGAAAGTTCTCGTAAAACTTTGTCTCGTGCAGATCCAGCAGGCCCCCAAAAATGTTAGCTTACCATGGTCATGGACAATACGAGAAAAGTATTCTAACAACTAAAAATACGTAGAATGACCCATTTACGAGTTACAACATTCTTGATTCTTGTGATTAAAAAAATATAAAGTATTTCAAATCACTGACTGTATACAATAAAATAACACGTGTGAATTATTTTGGAAATTGTTAAAGAAAATCTTTGATTAAATGTTCACGACACGCTTTTCATCCTTGTAACCATTTTTACTTCACATGGAAAAGATCCCCCAAGTAAAAGCATCACTATCGACTCTTATAACAAGTGTACTTTTCTTTTATGAGAAATATTTTCAAGGTATAAGAAAAAGCTGTACGTAACGTTTATATTAACTGATTTACATATACATCTAAAACTAAAAAACTTAACAATTTTTCATATGCGCAACTGAAAATTTTTAAATACAGTTTTTACATTAACTGAATTCATACCTTGTACTTTGTTATTTTTATTCATACTAACTATGAGTTTCATACCCTAACAAAAAAAAAAAAAAAAAAAACTCTTTTTATTCTCAGATTGCCGACATAACAAATAAATGATTTATTTTTATATTTGAAAACTTGCATGAGGTAATTTAAAAGTTCTTAAGTAACATTTATGTTAATATTTTTAGTACGTTAACATTTTCTATAATTTTTAGAAATGAATCATGTACAATTTAAAGTAAAAAGTGATGGGAACTGCTTATTTAGAACTTTTTCTCTTGTCTTATGTGGTATGAAAATGATCATTCATATGATCATCCATTGGTTCTTAGGTCATTGATTATGTTATGAACAAGTGGAAAAATTATTGCTACTTTACAATGGGTAATTATTACTACAAAAAAAAACTAATAGTCATGATTACTTAAATAAAATGTAAAAAAAAAAACGGAACTTACGGGACAGGTGTTGAAAAAAAAAAATTCGCAGAACTATTGAATGTACACGTGAAAGTTAATTTCACAACTAATGGCAATCATGAATTTAGAAATGCAGAAAGTAATTTAAAACTAAGTTTACTATTAAAGGAAAACATTGACTGAGGCCACTATGACATATAAGCATATGATAATCAATATATCTGAAATAAATTAAAAAGAAGTTTACAAATATCGTCTGCAAATCTATAAAAAAAACTTGATAATTCAAGTATACATGCTGATAAAATCGAGTTTTGGAAAATTATTAAAACAACATAAAATTAAAAAAGAAAAATTCCATAAACATCATTTAAACAAAATATGTACAGAAATAAAAAACGGTAATACAAATAAAAAAACTATTTTCAACTATGAAAATCAAAACAACTATTAAAACAAGTCAATCCAATTTTAGAAGAAAAGTGTGACATAAATTTCACAAAAACATAGCATAAAAACCAGAAAAGAAAATTTAATTATACATTCGGAAAAAAATGACACCAACGAAGATTTTAAAAACGTTAAAAAGAAAGAATCTTATGCTAATAGTTTACAAAAATCATCAGACAAAAAAAAATAAAGATATTTCAAAAGAAACTTTTAATAACTCATCCAATAATGAAATTCACAAAGAACAGTTACCAGCAAATAAATTACAAACATCACATGTAGACATAAAGAGGAAAAGTAATTGTGATTTGTGAAAGAATGCTTGGAAAATTAAAAAAACACTTCTTAAATGACGATTTAAAAAATGGAAATGGTTTATTCAAAATTTTTTTTCAAATTTATGTGCAATAATGACTATTTTTATTTACGAATCAAATTAATGATGGTTGAAAATGTTACAATTGAATTGAATTTTTTCAAAAATTTTATTGCTGGGAACAACTATTTTGTAAATATAAAAAATTCAGAGGATTATTTTGATGTAATATCTAAAACTGAAACTTATGGTACCTTAATTGAAATAAAAAAAGTTTTGTTGATGTAATAAATTCGTACATAGAAGTTTACTTCCACAATTCTAGTGATGTATTATACATAGTAACTATTTAAGTAATTTAAAGTTAAATATAAACCTTTCAGGAAACATATTTTGGTGAATACAGTTAATTGAATTATCTAAATATGAAGAAAATAATAAGAAATCTTTCATTTAAACGATCCAAGCAAAGTAAAATAAAATAAATAGCATTAGTTACCGTCAGTATCCTAAAGAAAGTTCTGATGGTTATTTAATTGAAAACAATGATTTTTGTAAATTTCACATGCTATGGAGGAATGAATTATAAATGTAAGTATTTTTTAAATTTTTTTTGGAAAGAAGAAAGAAAAAAATTAACGCGTTGTCATAATAGAAAGATTCGTTTAAGTCTCTTAAGTTAAAAAAATAATTTAGAATTACAAAAACTTTTATTTAACTATGACAATTTTTAAATATTGACTATATATTACAACAACATTTTAGTTTTGCATCTATGATAAGTAAGAAAATAAAACAAGAAGGAAAAAATGTATATAATATTCAAATTCAAGTAAAAATTTTATATGCTACGTCTAATAAGTTAAAATTAGATACAGATGAAACTTCAAGAAAAAGTCAATTGTATATACATGACGATGAAATTGCTGTTAAACAAAGGTTTAATTCAATGAAAAATAGAGAAATTATAAAAGTATATTTTGAGTCTTTGACTTCCGTTATAAAAAAATGCCATCGCAAAACAATATATACATTTACGTCAAGTTACAAACATAGAAAAACTACCTAACTACAAAATCATTTTTTTACGGAAGAATGGTCAACAAAACCATACATGTAATAAACCCTTAACTACAGAGTGCGGTGCTATTATTGTTTTCAACTCAGGACAGCCAGAAAATTTTGATCTCTGTGTATATACAACTGAACTACCAGATAATTATTCTAAAGAAACGTTTTTAAATAAACTATCTCGTTTTATTGATCCCATGGTTTTTCCTTTGTTTTCCCGTCAAAAGATTTGGTCAGAGTACGGAATATTTTAAAAATTAGTGTAATAAAGAAGATAAATTAACAACTTTACAATATTATACATACCAATTAATCTACAGACCTAATGATAAGAATTTTAATTTACTATTATATGGTGCACGGTTAACCCAATTTTTTTATACATTCATATACTATGATTAAGTACAATCACTTACATTATTTGAGATATAGTCAAAAAATTTTGAGAATTAAATGTTACGAAGGACTATTAGGCGCAATGATAAATAGTGCCTCGAATATTTCTGAAAATTTCAAGTCAAAAGAAAAAATTGCTAATCTCTACGTATTATCATCTACGTACATTGAAAGTCCGAGGTGTATACGCAAGAGCATTCAAAAGATGCAACGGCTACAATGAGAAAATGTGGTAGACTTTTACGTAACAGTTGGTTAAAATGGAACGAATTAAAGGTGATGTTATCAAAATTTCCTAAAAATTATTAAACTAATTAATAATTTTGATTGAATGGCCAATTAATTTTTGGTATAATACTTTATTGTCTAGTGCCATAAAGTGCCAATCTTCATAACATGCACGTTTTAAAAGAGCAAAAAGTTTTTTTTTTTTTTTAAATGATCAAAACATTTTTACCCAAACATATATGGAAGAGGACACGAACATTCGAGCACGAGAGTATAATTATTATTAATAATTTCAGTGTTGAAAGGAAGAAGAAAAAATTTTGAGCCCCCACTCCCCCTAAATGATTAGCATTGATAATTATATTAGGTAACAATCACCTTCATGGCCGTTCGTGAGCGGCTGGTAAAGATCGTAGGTGAGCGTCGTCTCGTCGGCCAATTTGATGTAAACTCGCTCGCCGATCGGCCACGGACAGCGCACTCTGCCAATTATACTGTGGACAATTGTCTGCACGTGACCGCTGAAGCCCCACAGCCTCGTTGGTTTGTATCTGAAATCAAAGAGACCGCGTTTTTTTTATAACGTACTTATTCGCGTTGGTGAGAGTTTATTAATTGTTTTTTAAAATATGTCATAAAATTAGAGAATGAGGAATAGAGTCAATGAGCTGGGGAATTTTTTTTTCTTCTCTTTTGCGCAAGGTGGGCATT
>NW_019384238.1:2254004-2268299 GCF_000648655.2 Copidosoma floridanum | reverse complement strand
ATGGAATTGATGGTTAAAAAATTTATAACAAAGAATACATGTTTCTCAAGTAATTCACTTTTATTGTTTGGTATAAATTTTATTCTTTTTTAAATAGGATTAAATTTTTGATGAAACTTACCTTCCTAACACTTTCAACTTCACTTCCTTTATCCAGTGACAGTTGTTTGACAAAGAACTCAGCTCTATTATAACTTGGAGGACATTGGATACTAAGGCTATAAATGATTTCGAAAATGAAAGAACACAATACAACTAGAAAAACAGGTTGATGATATTAAACATACCTTTGAAAAAACTCTAAAGCTTCTATGCTACTTCCTTGGAAGGCTAGTCTGCCATTTGAAACTAAAATCATTTTTTCAAAAAGATCAAGCAGTCCTGAAGCTGGCTGATGCAAAGTGCAAAGTACAATGCAGCCTCGAGCAGCCACATCTTTTAGTGTTCTGGTAATTGTTACGGCAGCAAAACTATCCAGACCTGTTGTAGGCTCATCACAAAATAATACTCTTGGCTCATTGAGCAGCTGCGAATAAATTGAATTTTAAAATTCTTGCACAAGATAAACTTTTGTTCAACATAATAATTAGGTGCTAAGATACAAGCTTATTATTACTCTATCATATTAAAACTAACTGGTTACTTACTACAAGAGCTTTGGCTACAAGTTTAAAAATATATATATACATCTCTACATCGGGTAGTTATTTCTAGGGAGCATTTTACCAACGTCTCAACTGCCTTCCACCACTCTACCTTTACACCACAGTAACCCTTTTTCTCCAAAATGAATCAAAAGTTCGATGTATTTATCCGTTATTTAATCCAACTAAACTGTAACACAATCTCCCTACTAACCCTTTACTGATCTCACATACACTCCCGTCTACCCCTACTTAATTTCTCTTATCCCACCACAGAGCCCCCGCAGTCTTCCCATAGGCCCCCATCCACACATTCTCCCTTATCTTCTACATTTGTAATATGTAATAAATTAATAACACCAGCACACCAAAAAAAATGGACTGTACTTTTTACCAGTCCCACTTAAATTTATGTATTTTGACGCACTAAATCTAAATCTGAGGTCCGTTTGACCTGTACACTCTCAGATTTTTAAGTAAACTGCAAGAAACTGTGAAAAATAGCCGAAAATCGTAAAAAATCACATTTTCAGCTCTTCAAACATTAAAAAAAATTTTATACACATGTGACGAGGTTGATTCATATTAATTTAAATGCGTTAAATCTGAATCCGAGTCTTATTTGATCCGTACACCCTCAAAATTTTTAGTAGATCGCAAAAAACTGCAGAAAATAGCCGAAAATCGTAAGAAATCACATTTTTAACTCTTAAAACATTTGATAACATTTTTGAAAGCATGTGTCAAAGTTCATTCTTATGTACTTTTAAATGCTGAATCCAAATTCAACGTCGCTTGACCCGTACACCCTCAAAATTTTAATAAATTTGCAAAAAACAGCAGAAAAACCGCAAAAAGTAGCAGAAAATCACAGCAAATGGTAAAAAATCGAGTTTCTATGATTAAGCTGAGTATAAAAAAAATTTTATGCAGATTTTGTTGAATTCTCATGTTTTATTTTTCACTGAATTGAGGTAACAGATTCGTTTAGCTCCAAAACTTACAAAATTCCGAGAAAATCGTATAAACAAAAGGAAATTGCGTTTGTTAGCTTTAAGAAACTAAAAAAAGTTTTTTAAAAATCTTTTTTAAATATATTCTTCGTATATGTCAAACAATAATGTGAAAAAACGACCAATAAAAGGAGTTACAAGTGTCGAGTATGAATATCATGGATATAAAATAAAGTAAAATAGGTCTACACATGTGAATCATGTCTTCGTTTATATTGCTCTCACACTTTCTTCCTCTTGTAGCGAACTGTTTTCTCTTCAAACTAACTATGAAGCGGGTTTCTCTTTGTCTTATTTCTCTCTTGAGTTGTTTCTCTCTTCAATGTCTAACAGAAATCACCCATTATGTCGATATCCCATCATCCTTGATATCGATTTTCCATTTCACTTATATCTTGATGGAATCTTTCTCCTTGCTCTTCGCTGTAATCTCCAAGGTTTTCTGGGGAATAAGGTGAGAATGTCAAAAATGTAATTTGAGATTTATCAAACCACCTAATTGTTTGAAATTGTCTAACAAATCTTCAACTATATTCTGGTAATTTTCACTCTACTCTTTCCCTAAAAAGTTCTGTGATATGCTCTAAAAACGTTGCCATGCTGCTTTTTCTATATTATTCATCTTTGTAATAAAATTGTCATTATGAAATAGAGCACGTATTTGAAGACCATCAAAAATACCCTCCTTTAATTTAGCATCACTTATCGTGGGAAACTTCTCACCTAAATATTGAAAGCAATCACCATCTTAGTTCAGAGCTTTGACGAATTGCTCCATGAGACCCAGCTTGATATGGAGAGGTGGTAGCAAAAATTTGAAAGGTTCAATCAATGGTTCATGTACGATGTTCCTCGACCCTGGATGAAATTCAGTTCTCTTTGGCCAGTATTTTTGATAAAATGATTTTTTCTGTTTCTGCTATCCCATAAACATAAGAAGCAGGGATTTTTTGTGAGTTCGGATTGGTGACCTAGTATGAGAGTTGAAACTATGAGATCACCGCAAGTTTTCCATTGATGTTTAACGTAGTCTATTTTCTCCAATACTATCTGGAAATTCTAAGTTTTTTGAAGAAGGACGTGAGAAAGATGACGATGAAGACAATTACTCACCAGTCTCTAAGAGGAGTGCTCCTTAAATAGTTACCCAAGAAGAATTAAATGATTTGATACGAGATCTTAGTTTACCCAGAGATGGAGCTGAATACCTGGGAGCAGAACTGACGAAGAATAATTTGTTATCAAAAGGAACTAGTGCTTACGTTTATCGTAGTAGAAATAAGAAGTTTCCAAAATTCTTTACCAAAGATAAAGAAAACTCACTAGTATTCTGCTCTGACGTGAAAGAATTAGTTGATGAGTTGGAACCAAATTTTACAAGGATGAAATGTAGAGACTTTTCATTGATTCATTAAAACGAGGTCTTAAGGCAGTTCTGCTGCACAACATTAATTCGTACGCTTCTATTCCGATAGCTCATTCCACGAAACTAAAAGAGACCTATGAGAATTTACAGATAGTATTGGAAAAAATAGACTACGTAAAACATCAATGAAAAATTTGCGGTAATCTCATAGTTTTAACTCTAATACTAGGTCACCAATCCGGACTCACGAAAAATCACTGCTTCTTATGTTTATGGGATAGCAGAAACAAAAAAAATCATTATATCAAAAAATACTGGCCAAAGAGAACTGAATTTTATCCAGGGTCGAGGAACATCGTATGTGAACCATTGATTGAATCTTCCAAATTTTTGCTACCACCTCTTCATATCAAGCTGGGTCTCATGAAGCAATTCGTCAAAGCTCTGAACTAAGATGGTAATTGCTTTCAGTATTTAGGTGAAAAGTTTCCCGCGACAATTGATGCAAAATTAAAGGAGGGTATTTTTGATGGTCCTCAAATTTGTGCTCTATTTCATGATGACAATTTTATTACTAAGATGAATAATATAGAAAAAGCAGCAAGGCAACGTTTTAAGAGCATATCTCAGAACTTTTTTAGGGTAAGAGTAGAGTGAAAATTACCAGAATATAGTTGAAGATTTGTTAGACAATTTCAAACAATTAGTTTGTTTGATAAATCTCAAATTACATTTTTGACATTCTCACCTTAACTATTCCCCAGAAAACCTTGGAGATTACAGCGAAAAGCAAGGAGAAAGATTCCATCAAGATGTAAGTGAAATGGAAAATCGATATCAAGGATGATGGGATATCGACATGATGGGTGATTTCTGTTAGACATTGAAGAGAGAAACAACTCAAGAGAGAAATAAGACAAAGAGAAACCCGCTTCATAGTTAGTTTGAAGAGAAAAAAGTTTGCTTCAAGAGGAAGAAAGTGTGAGAGCAAAATAAACGAAGACATGATTCACATGTGTAGACCTATTTTGCTTTATTTTATATCCATGATATTCATACTCGACACTTGTAACTCCTTATATTGGCCGTTTTTTCACATAATTGTTTGATGTACACGAAGAATATATTTAAAAAAGATTTTTAAAAAACTTTTTTTAGTTTTTTAAAGCTCACTAACGAAATTTCCTTTTGTTTATACGATTTTCTCGGAATTTTATAAGTTTTGGAGCTAAACGAATCTCTTAGCTTAATTCGGTGAAAAATAAAACATGAGAATTGAACAAAATCTGCATGAAATTTTTTTTATACTCAGCTAAAGCATAGAAACTCGATTTTTTAACATTTGCTGTGTATTTCTGCTACTTTTTGCGGTTTTTCTGCTGTTTTTTGCAAATTTTTTGAAATTTTGAGGGTGTACGGTCAAGCGACGTTGAATTTGGATTCAGCATATCAAAACACATAAGAATGAACCTCGACACATGCTTACAAAAATGTTATCAAATGTTTTAAGAGCTAAAAATATGATTTCTTTCGATTTTCGGCTATTTTCTGCAGTTTTTTGCGATTTACGCAAAATTTTGAGGGTGTACGGATCAAATAAGATTCGGATTTAGATTTAACGCATTTAAATAAATATGAATTAATCTTGTCACATGTGTACGAATTTTTTTTTTTTTGTTTGAAGAGCTGAAAATGTGATTTTTTACGATTTTCCACTATTTTTCGCAGTTTCTTGCAATTTACTTGAAATTTTGAGGGTGTACGGGTCAAGCGGACCTCAGATTTAGATTCAGTGCGTTAAAATATATAAAGATAATTGGGTCTGGTCAAAAGTACAGTCCATTTTTTTTGTGTGCCGGTGCAATTCATTAGAGAGAGTAGTTACTTAGGCATACACACAATCCGGTAAAGTACAGTAATGGAGGTGGAAGCCACATACAGATGTCAATATTTTTTAAGAGACAGTTAAGATCATGGAAATATAAATCAATTTATCTTACTTAAAAACGGATAGACAATTATTTTTCAAGCAAGAAACTAATAAGAATTGATAAACAACCGAAAAATTTTTTTAATACCTTTCTTCAATAAAAAAAAAAATCAAACATAGTGCACATAATTTTAAATATATAATTCTATCTCGATATTATGTCTTCCATAATTGAGTCAGAAGATGAAAAAAACGACAACGAGAAAAAAAAGATTCAACTATAAGTTAATTAAACACTTTTCTAATTTTTTTACTCAACAAAAAAAATTTTTTATAACTAAATATTAATTACATGAAGGCGCTTATGGTTACAAAGATTCTCAAATAAATAAAAGAATTTCGCATGAATATTCCATGAAAGCTGCTATAAGTACTGATTCAATACTGCACAGTTATTGAAGATATACAATATTATTTTGAGTAAAGAAGTGACTGTAACAAAACTATTTCACAGACAAAAATTTATTGAATGAAAACCATGTGAGGATAAACAAAAAGTTATTGTATGTAATGGTCTTAGTGTTCAGGGCCAGACTTTGTTGTATAAGAATGAAATTTCTCGTTTTATGCGAATTGAAATGAGAATTTGTTAATATTATGGAATGATTTTCTTAACATTACTATTTAAGAAAATAACTACGTATCAAAAAAAAAGACCGTTAAAACAAGACTATATCTCAAGTGCATTCTTCAAATCACAATCTGAAGAGGCAAAACTGCAAGACATTCAAATAGTCTGGATAAAGCATTGTAGATCCTAAGAAAATATAAATGACTCAAATACTCTCTACAAGATTTATGCAAAATTAATTAATCTTTTAAGGACATACACATTTTTTTCAGTTTAGTGATTTTTGAAAAACATTTTTCTGCTATAAAAAAAAGTAATAAAATTAGAACAATATGAAAAATGAGAAATTTTAAATATTTATAATCATCATTAAAAATATCAACATTCAAAAGCAATCTTTGTTTATATAACGCGTATTTTTTAAATATTTTCAGCGGTAAAAAATACAAAATGTCAAATGATTTGTTATCCCAAGAAAAAAGTAAAAAGATACTACGACCTTCCTTTAAGAATAACTCTTATAAGTTGGTGGTAATCAAAAATAGGTAAGAATTTTATCCATACTGAAAGAGCTCTTGGATCAGGAACCAACACACAGTTAATATCTGTGACTAAATGTTGGAGGGAGAAGTCGCTGTCTAGTGTAAAAGAGCAAAGTCACTCAAGTTGCCAATTCTATGAATAAAAATACGTCAAAGTAGGTTTTATTATTCTATTTGCAGTATATGCTGCTGATTGAATGATTTTACTGACAAAAATTGTAACATTCACAAATTGGCATTAGACTTACTCTGATAAGTTAACTTGATAATTGAGGCCAATAGTAAGGTTTATCTAAGAAGCTCTTATTTATAATAGCATGCACCAAAATAGCGTCACTTCAAGTGACAATTAAAGAATCAATAAAGATTTACAAAAAGTATAGTTTTTTTATTACTCTTCAGACTTTTATTCCATAATTTTTAAAACAAAAAACTTTTATATCTACACTAATTCAAAAATTGTTATATAATTAACACTCAATGATTTAAATTCAAATTGCACATTTGACGTGATATACCATGTCATGTCAGATACCGTGTGTAAAGTTGACGGCCCTGACTCTATAAACCTGACAATACCGTACCTTGTCTATTCTGCTATTTTATAATTACACTTGTGCTGGACTGGAATCTGTTGATGTAGCCAATGACTTTTTAGATATAAGTGATGTTATGAACGCACATAATCCGTTAAATGGTGTTTTACTCTTACAAGAACTTATACATAAGATTTGTGTTAACACATCTAAAATTGTGAAAAATACGAAAAGTATTGAACTAATATTAAATGCAAAAGGTAGATTACAAAAAATTAAAGATAAGAAGAACTTAATGACATATTTAACGAACATAATACCAGCTATGGAAACAAATATTTCTAAGGCTGGTATTGAGCAAACAATGCTCCTCAACGTAATCGAAACTGGAGGATTAGACGGTTGGACATTTATATTGGGGGAAAACGTGAACAATAAACCACGAGCTACCACCAACAAACAAATCATTTAAAATATTTTTTATCAGCTGGATAAAAGTAGATAGTGTTTATATTGTTTGTTATAAATGCTGTAGAGCAGTAAATAAATGGTCTTATCAAAGTTAATCATATTCGATAAGTTAATATTTAATAACGACAACATTTTATTTTTATTTTATAAAAATTATTTTTTAATTACAAGTATACAGAATGTACCATTATTCGCGATAACGTATGCTGTTTATTTAAATGGCACGCCATCTTATTGAGGCACTGTAGCAACTTTTATGGTACATGCGCACTCACAGTACCTGAACAAAACAACTCTCACGTTCCATGTTTTCCTCGTTATTTTCTTAAAATTTAACGTGTTGATCCTATCTTTTTTTGAAATAGTAGATTTCTTATGATATAAAGTTTCTGTCTTTATTTGATGTGTAGGCCAACAGCTTTTTACTGTGGTATAGTAGTCAATTGAATTTCAGGTTTTATTAAGTTACGTGTTAAAATGACAAATTATCACAAGCAATTTTCTCAAAAATGAATGTGTTGACCTACTTTTTTTTTTCACAAAAAAATCAAGCATAATTTATCTCTATAATTTCTTTATTTCAGAACTAGTCAGCATTCTATTCAAAACCACTCAAGCCTCCTTAATAATCTACTTTATTCGATAGTTAAACAAATTTGTTAAGCACTCTTAGTTGCTTGGGTTTTGGTGTTATAGTAATACAACTTATCGATTTTAACAAAGGAAAACTTAAATCATTTATCTGAGGTTAACGGAGGACTGTGTGTTCATTTTTTGGTTAAAAGAAAGACTCAATCTATTATGTAATAGAAAATTCAATATATTTACTTATTATAAAATGTACAATAACATGAACAAGAAAGAAACTCAATTTTTTAAACTCATTTTTAACTAAAAATATTTTTGTTGCGTTTTAAAGATTCTCTAATGTCCAACAACAACAGCAAGGTCAGAAAAGTATGTATGAAATTTATACATTTAGTGAATGTTGTTATGAGCTTGGGCGAAAACGTATTGGTTCTTACCCACAACAAAACTAATTTTTTCCAGTTGCCTTTGTAAACTCATTACTTTGGTTCTTCCCCAATCTTCCAAAACTCTAAAAATCTCGTAGCGCAAATGATATGAATAGAAACTCTGCACAGGTACGCCTCTCGTTACGACACCTTTTGCCACAGAGCCTAATTTGAAAATAATTGATCTCTTCCTTAATTCTAAGACTCTACGATCGTATTTACGATGTGAGTTTGAAGAATAATAAAAACTTTTACTTTTTAATCAAGATATTTATTTATTTGTTGGCATTGATGTTGTCACCTTTAAACTAGTTTTCTTTAGAGACTATGCACTTACACCAGCTCTTCTTTTAATCCTTAAATTATGTCTCAAAGAAAATCTCTGAAATAGCCTTTAGTTATTTCAGCGATGCCTTTCAAATATCATTTATGGCTATTCTATATTATTGGTCGTCACTTGATGAAGATCCATATCAGATTAAATGAAAAAGTAGACTTATTATGTACTGTCGATCTTCACTTTATTACGTGAAGTTAGCTATGTAAAGTGAAGATCGACAGTACATAATAAGTCTACTTTTTCATTTAATATCATTTATGGCTATAAAATGACACCCATATGAGCCAATTAACAACCCAGCATCATCAGAAACTACTCTAATTGAGATCTGGCAATTGTTTATAACAATTTTTTTAACTTTTTCTTTATTTTCATCAATTGTTGATGTGCTGGGGCGTCTGACACGTTTACCATCTCCAATGTCATCACAACTGTCTTAGAAATGGTTGCACAACTTGTACAATCTTGTCTTACTCATAGTAGACTCGCCATAGGTTTTTGTCAATACTTTCCACACTTTGTTACACTTTATTTTATGTTTTACGCAAAACTTAATACAAATCTGTTGGCCGATTTTGTTTAAACAAAAGAAGATCACCAAGCCTTAAAGAACAAGTATAATCTTAGTGACCATCACAGACAAAGTCAACAATGAAAATAGTTGGAACTTTTGTTTTACTGTAGGGGCATGTATACCAGCGTGATAAAAGAAAAGTTTCTTAATCAGATTCTGAAAGCCTACAAAATTAAATAATTCTCGTGATTTTTTAACACACATTGTACACTGAAGTATTTCATGTACACAGACAATTTTCACCTAAGTTTGGTTTACACTCTCAGTTTCTCAAAATTCAACGTTTTTTTTAATTCAATTACTAAATAAAATTTCAATTACTTGACTTTAGACGTTTGCTTTCTTAAGTAAATGAACATAATACCCAAGCTTTCTTAGTTACTGGGGATTAGTCACTCTTCGTATTAAATCAGTCAATAAAATCTTGGGTCACTCTTACTCACTTGATTTTTGACCTTTACTTTATTTTATTATTAAATAAATTTATAAAGCGCTCTTTGTTACTTGGAATAAGACGCTCACTTCAATAAAGTTGTAAATAAAATGTTAAAGTGTTGTGCATTACTTAGAATAAGTCACTAAATGTATTTATTTTGTTAATAAATTTAATCTCTTGCTACTTGGAATTTGATTCTTAATTTGTTCAATTAATAAATTAAATCTTCAAGAGCTATAGATTATTCGCAACAAGGCAGTATGAATTACAATCAAGAATTTTCAGCATCCTATCTGCTTAACCCTTTTGCTCTCTCCCACTACAATCATCTGTAGTAGGCCCCAAAAAGAGGGGGCGCACGTACGTGTAGCTATGATATCGTACGTGACACGTCCAAGGCCGCGCCGCTATCGTCCTCGATGGCGATTTCCTTTTTAGTTTGTATGTTTGTGTTAGAGTAATTTTCGTGTAATGTTGTTTGCGTTGTATGTGAGATTCCTATTATAGGAGTAAAAAGGTGCAGAGAAAAAAAGTCCTGTCCTTGTTTCTCCTTTACACTAATTTGCTAAATTATTCTTTTTGTGTAAACATTTATTGTCTTTGTTCACGCTCTTCCCCTCTATAATATAGTGCATTATTGCAAAATACTTATTTATAAATTCATAGAGTGTAATAATCTTCAAATTATTTCTACTAATTATTAACTAATTATTTATTCCTACTGTAAGTTATTCATGTTAAACTTGTAAAATATGGCATTACAGTATGTTATAATGTATCGTTTGATATCTTTTAATGTTTTTGATTCGTGTTGCTGCCCTACGAGCCTGTTAGATATTCTCACATAATGCATTTTTGTTCGTAACTATGGAAACGCGTACTTGGTTTTGTGACCCGACTGGTCTTTGTATGGTCTGTAGTATTATTGGTTGCGCTGTCACTGCACCCACCACTGCGCCCTCGCTTCCGGAACGGCTTCTTCTACCTGTAAGCATTCTATTCAAATTTAGTATTAAGGGGCCCCCCCACTTTAGAAACCTGAACGACCCCGTTGCCGTACCTAAAGCTATTTCTGCAGCCATCCACGCGTACCCTTCCTAGTTGGAAAGTTTTCCTTCCGTTTGACCTACTTCACGTACCCTTTGAACTATGTCCTCTAGTTTAGTACCGATCGTTAATTTATCTTCGGGACCGTGTTCTTGGCTACCGAGCTCCTGCAGTCCGTCTCTTTCTATTACTATTTTTATAACGTTCAGTAACTGTCTCCTTTTGTTCCTTTCATCTCTTGTATAATTTTTTTCAAGTTCAGAGTTGGGCCCTCCAGATTAATGATGTGACTCTCACCTTCCTCCGGACCCAGTTCAAGTCTGGTTTCTGACGCTTGGGCAGTACAGTCTTTTGCCAAGTCTATTACTCCAGCATGGGACACCTTTACCGTCCCGTGTTTGGTGTACTCGCATTAAACATGTACCTTTTCTTCCCCTCTAGTGCTGAACGCGTGCTGATGTTTTTCGTGGAGTCGAGTCCAGTACGCCCCGTTTAATTTTGCTAAGACGATCGGACACTCCTCCGGGTTGTCTATTGTTTCTTCTAGGATAAGTCGTATCTTGCATGGGTGATCTTTCTTCACTTCTTGCGTCGGTTCTATTTGTGCGCATATGTTTATCTGGCCTAATTTTTTACATCGGTCGACCGCTTGTCGGGATATCGGAGCGAACGTTTTTCGCTCATGCTACTTACTATATATTTGTATGTTGGTTGTAGGTATGCCACCATGTTTGTTATGTTAAATCCTTCTTGCTTTACGGGTAGCAGCGTTATTCTAAGCAGGTCTAATTCTTCCCTCGTTACCACCGGTATTTCAATGTGATATATTACTTTCCTATTAAGTGCTACCGTCGCTATTTCTGCTATTTTTCCTACTCTTTCCTCTGTCGTTGTGCCCTCATCTCCCAGAACCCCGAGATCTGGCCTGAACTGACTTACTAGTATTTCTGCCTCCGATATCGTTTTTAAGGCTGCTTCCAGTAGATGCGATATTCCTCGACTTGCCAAATAAATTATATCCGTTGCTGTTTCAAATTTTGCTGCTAGTTTATCAGCCAGCAGCTCGAATTCATGAATTATCACTGGCATTCTATCATATCCACTTACCCAATCTGTAAATATTTTAAGCCCTTCTACTTTAACATCTCCTGCTTCATCCTCACATTTTTTTATTATTTGCAGTGTTTTTTCTTGATCACCGAACGCTGTCACTCTTATTTGTTCTTTAAGATATTTCGTTATATTGGTCGTACTTGTCAAATTTGATTCCATCAACTCCCGAATCTTATCCTTGTTAGATTGGAGTACCTGTACTGTCTCTACTTGGCTGTGAACTTCCTGCCCTACTACTGCTCTGTACGCTGCTTCGCCACCTTGCAGGGCTTTTATGGTCTTGTGAGTAGCCATTCTTATGCGATTTCTGCAGGCGTCTTCTTTGCTTATTGTTACTTTGCATTTCCATTCCACCCGCTTGCTTGCTCTCGCAAATGCATCCGTTTCTCTGATTCTTTGATCCCAATCTACATACTATATAATTTTCCAAGTAGACGCAAATAATTGGGCCTGCTCCAGATTTTCCACTAATATCCCTGGATTCTTCTCGAATAGCTCCACTTCTCCCAGTTGCTTTCCTATCGGAGTGGCTTCCCCTCTAAAACATAGAATAGATACTTTCTTTTATGATACCTACATTTTCCTTTTTGTAAATTAATTCCCAGATTGTTTGAAAAAAAAAGGAGAAAAAGCGTAGAAGAAAAAATAAATAAATTCCTCGGAATGTCGCTATTGTACGGCTCCCGATTACCCCTTCTGAATCCTAATATTTCGTACCAGCAATGTTAATCTCCGAAACAATGATTCTTAAGGATGGATAAGATCGAACTTTTGCAAGTCAAGTCGGGGATGTGGCTCTACTAGTACATGTTTTTTTTGTATTCCCTTATTCTCTACATTTAACTTATATTTGAAGTGTGCTTGACCGAGGTGTATGTATGTGTAAATATGTATTTGTGTATATATAACAACATATCGCTATGCGAAAAAATTATTGTATTCTGTCTGTCTATCAGCACGTTAGGCCCTGTGAGTCATTTACAACAGGAAGACACATGTGGTACTACGGATCGGCAATTGTCACACATGCTGTCCCGGTAAGTTTTCCTCGTTTATTATTCCCATGCTGATTCTCCCCTTTTCTATTTTATCGAGAGGAGCAGGTAGTAAGAATTTTTGGATAGTTTGGCTTTTATTTCGTCAGTGCTTACTTTGACTTTGTAGTGTCAACTTCGCTACTTGGTTTCCAGTGACTTTTGCCTTTTCCCTTGTATTCCCAATACGTGTTGGATTTGGCGTTATTTTCTCAACTTTCCTTATTACGTTGTTATTTTTGTACTACCCCGCAAAAATGGCGTTTTCTTCTGTGAATCCGGTTGATTTTGTGCGCTGGTTGCGTGATTTCGCAGACCTACCATACGATAACACTCGTGTTACCGGGTTTGCGGCGGTCGACGGTAGTGTATGTTCCATCCTCGAAGGTTTTGTAATGGAAGATCTTCTGAGGTGCGGCAGCTGCTCGCATGTGAGTATTTTTCTTTTTTTTTTTTTTTTTTTTTTTTAGCAAGTTTTCCTGTACCTAGATACATATGTATTTATCCATTTAATTTGATTTCTCTTACAGTCCATCTTATTGTTTATTTGCCGGCGAGTGCCCTCCGTCGGACGTACCCGTGGGGCTCAAGTCATGGTGCTTGAAGGGCCTACAGTTCTGGCCCCTATCATTTGTCCGACCCACGGTGCGGTACGTATTGCGTTAATTTCTTAACATTTGACATTGCTTTTAAGTCTCTTAGTTAAAAATTTTCCTCTTATTTTCTATCTGGGAACGAGATTGGTCGTGAACCTTCACGGGTTATTCTCTCTTCCCCTTCCTCTTTGCGAGCCGGACTGGCCCACAGGTGCTGTGCCTTTGCCTGTGCAAAGGTATAAGTACCGGGGTGGCGTCACATGCTGCAATGTCTACTGCCCTTCTAGACGATAGTTCACTGTCCTGTTCCAGGACTGCTGCTGGACTGCTCCTTTTCGGTCGCTGGGTTCCGTACTGCGAACCCACTGCAACGTTTCAGAGCCCGGGGCCTCGTACGTCGTAGCCATCGGTTGTACGTGCCACAGTACGTTCATCGTGGTGGTGGTTGAGATATCAGCCTCCGACCAAGACGGTTTTTCGCTGGAAAGGCGGCCTGTTATACGCGTAAGGCCTCTCTTATTCGTTATACTTGTAAGAAAAATTTTATGATTCGTATTAATTTTCCTTTTTCCTTTTGCAGGTCAAACGGAGGAACAACGGACTGTTTACCATCGCAACGCATAATCCGCCCGCGGTTTGCACAAGCTGTAATTGTACTTCCAGCAATCGGCCCGCACCGCCTAGTTTGAATGTGTCCTCGCTGGTGGATGGGTTCCGAAACTTGGCTGTTGATCGTCTTCCTCGGAGATGAGGACGAGGATGCAGGAGGGAGCGTACTTAAGGCGTGACCCACGAAAGACAGAGAAGGAGAAAAAAAAAAATACCCCAATAATAAAAATAATGCTTGTATTCACACATGTAAAAATAAAACAAAATTGTAGTAAAATAAACGACTCGCGAGTATTGTTTTACCGTTTCGCATGCCCCCGCATCTTCCTGTATACATATATAAATTTATATAATTTTTCAGCGTGAATGTTAATAAATTTTTTTTTTTTTTTTTTTT
>NW_019384238.1:2241778-2253972 GCF_000648655.2 Copidosoma floridanum | reverse complement strand
GGTACCAATTTTTTTTGGTGGCCAAGTATTGGTACATTCACCTTAATATCTAAAAAATTTTTTTTTTTCTCATTTTTAGTATTTTTTTTTTATTTATAATTATATGAAATGGCGCCACATTCGACTCTTATGTTTGCTTAGGCAATTAAAAAAAATAGTAGTCAATATTCTCTTGTTCTCCATTTCTCATTGTATTTTCGCGGTGCGTCTGGGGGCCGCGAAAATTTAAGCAAAACTAGCGGTTTAATTTTGTTCTCCCGTATTTCTTTTCTGTATTCGCATTTTCTAACGAGGCTTTTACTACGCAAGATTTTTTTATTTTATCCACGTGGGATATTCTCACCTCGTCCTTCCTCTGAAGTTTGACATTCTTTTTCGTATAATCGATGCCAGTTATTTCGTAAGGGCCCTCATGTTGGGCGTCAAATTTCCCTTCCGGCGGCTCTTTTAACACATAAGCCATTTCTCCCTCGAGGTCGTATCTCGTATTCAATTTGCGGTCGTAGTAATATTTTGAGCGGTAGTTCGCTTGCACTTGATTCATTGCAGCAATGGTTCTTATCTCCGTCCGTGTCGTTACCAGCTCATTAAAATATTCGTTCAACATCTGGCCATTGGATGATGTATTAAAGCTAGTAGGTGTTCTCGCTCTTTGCCCGAAAACAAGCTCATGCAGTGAGTACCCTGAACTCTCATGGTCCGTAGTATTGCATGCACAATGGTAAATGCTCGTCCCACTGATCTTCTTTCTCTACGTAGGCTTTTATATATTCGGTGAGCGTATGATGCATTCGTTCGATGGCCCCATTTGTTTGGGGGTGAAATGCCGTACTACCCATTTTGTATATTTTAAATAATTTTGCTAGTTCATCCATGCTTTTATTTATGAAATGGGTCCCTTGGTCAGACAGTAGATGTTTCGGAGGTCCGAAATATGCTATAAATTTATCGGTTATTGCCCTCACGGTCTCCTCAGCTGTTGCTCTCTTTACTGGTACTAGAACAATAAACTTTGTTAGCCAGTCTTGCATGGACAAAATATGTGTGTAGTTATTTGTCGATGGCTTACTGATTAGCCCGTAGTAGTCTTTTGAAATTTTTTCAAAAGGTCTGCTTGGTGTGTCCGTAATGAGCAACGCTTGTTTTGTTTTTACCCTTATAAGTTTTTTCGTCTAACATGAAGGGCATCCCAAAATGACTTGCCTTATGTCTGGGTGCATGTTTCTCCAAAGTAGTCCTTCGCGATCCTACTATATGTCTTGTTTATGCCTCTGTGCCCGCATATGGCTGCTTCGTGGTACTCTTTAATTATTTTCAATCTTTGACTCGGTGGTGGAATTATTAATGTGTTGGCATAGAGCTCCAACGCTAATCTAGTGTCTTTGAATACTTCGTCAAAAATATTGGCAAAGTACCCCTATTGGGTCAGATTAAGAATCGCTAGATCCCTGACAATTCCATTTTGTTTTAATATTGTTTGCAATTATTACGTCTCTAAGAGCCTTAACATACTTCCTAATATTCGATTTGAGCGCCGCTTCCTCAAAATGCTCTTTTACGTACATGTATATAACCGTTACCTTTCTCTCTTTCGAACTTTTAGCTTCACCTACGACTTTCTGTTCGTTGTTTATGCGCGTCGAATTTATGTACCCTCTTTTATGTAAAGCATCTATTGCTTCCATATTGGGTACCGCTTTAGTTACCGTCATAAACGCCAGGTTTTCGAGATACCTAAAGAGATGGCTTTCAATTTTGCTTAGTTTTTGGCACAGGGGTGGGTCTTCCCCCTTTTTTGGTGCCCATGGCGGTTTCTCATTTGGCAGGCGTGTTCTGCACACCGCGTATTTTCCATTGATGGAGAGTGTGTGACTGTGTTAGTTTCGTTCTCGCTCTCTGTTACACATAATGCGTTATTCAATTCATTAACCTGCCCTATCTCTCCTTCCATCGTATTTTCAGAGCTTTCGTCATCGCTGTTAGTGGGATGGTTGTCTCCTTCCCCTTTTTCTACACGCATATTCGTGTTCGTCTCTCCATCAGTGGGGGTTTGCTATATTCCCGATTGACTTTCTTTATCCCTTCCCCACTCACGTTGGTTTGTTTCTCCATCTCTTTCTGACTCACTCGCGTGTTCTTTCCGCCTTTTACAACTACTACCGTCATCGTTATGTGAATCATTTTTCGACTCGGTAATAGAATTTTGTACTAGGGGCACGTAATGGGCATTCCCACTGTTACCTTCCAGATGCAAGTGGCCGACTTCCCCTTTCTCCGTTGCAATAAAGTGCGCATAAATATAATTTTCCCAATTTAACTTGAGGTGTACACACACGTTCTTTCTGAATTCTTGCGAAAATATGTATATACATTCCCCATTTTCATATTCTGTACGCGACATTAGTATATTTTTTGTTTCTTCTGGCTCTCTACACTTTTGTAGGTGTTCTGAGTTTTTTAATATTAATCTCAGCTCATCAGTCGAGAGATTAAGATTAAATAAAAAAATTAGGCTATAAAATAGGCAATTTCCCGGTGGGTCGTACGGTAGTCCTGGCACTTTGAAAAGTATTGTGTGAGATTCAGTGCATTCATTCGTCTCCTTCCTTGTATTATCGTTAAGATATGCCAGTCACTAATCTGTCAGCGCCGTTGTGTCTGACGGTAAGTTGGGTTCCTTTACTGTTTGATTCCCTGGTTCTTCAAACTGGACTCGCTTATTACTTTTACGCAATATTGGATCTGTTTTTTCCCTTTCCTCTGGTGTCACTTTTTCTCCAGGTATTTTTTCGTTGGGCTCCCATACGTCAATCCTCATTTCCGGCCTTTCCTCTAAATCTCGCCTTCTTACGTCGATGATAACTTGCGCCCGCAGTTCGTCTGATCTTCCCTCTAACAAATCGTGTATATCCGGTTCCTTGTCTGCCTCTGTTGTTGGAGTGAAATTTGTTTCCACGCTCACTGAGAGCTCCGCTGACCTACATTCTTCTTCTTCCGTATTTTGAGCCGTTGTACTATTTGATGTTTGTGGCGTATCACAATAAGCTATTATTGTTTCCTTCGAAGGGCTCATTATTGTCAGCGTAATTGAAAAATTTGGATTTTGTCTGTTTAATGCATCCAGTTGTCTCTTGCGCAATTTTTGTTTTCTCTCCTCGATTAGTACTGCTGCTGGTGCACTCATCGTTTTTACTCCCCTTCGAAACCCTAGTTCTTTCATAATATAACCTAATTTCCCGTCCATCATTCTTTGGGAAATAGGATCATCGCCTGCCGTAGCGACTGGTCTCGTCATTTTTTTAACTTCATCATCTGATGCATCCGAACCTGTGCCTTCTATTTTTATATCGAGCTTGTTTTCATTCTGTCCCTCATATAATTGTTTTTTTGTCTCCCTTTTATTACATTCACAAGTACCGTCAGTGAGCGGCTCATTTGCTGTATGCTCGTACTGTGGTGTCTCTCCTTCACTCTCTTCTTCCTTCGATCTTTTTTGTGCTTGATCGGCTCTCTCCAACGCTTCACAACCCTGCCTTCGAAAACACCTTTCCCAAATGTTACGATGCTTCCAGCTACCTCGTTTGCTTCCGTTAACTTTCGGGTGCCTTTCACTCTCCTCGCATCTTCGGCTGCCAAGCTTGCTTGTATCAGCTGCCAGCCCCAATCATCGAGTCCCGTACTATGATTTTATGATTTTCTATTCTCTATTACTAGTGTTCCGCAATTTGCAACAATAAAGTCTTTTGACGGAATCTCGTTGCGTTCCGTATCTGTTTCTGTTTTTAAATTGCTAACTATAATATTCTTACTTGGGCAACCTCTTTTTTTCACTGTTTTCTTCATTTTCCTGCTTAATTTTTTGTTTATTCCTACTTTTTCCCCGGAATTGGAATCTCCCTCACCATCAGCTTGACCATCTATTTTCGTTTCATATTTATTTCCTTTCCGTCCATCAAAACTTTGTTTTTTTCTCTGTACTTTTTTATCCGAATCCTCTGAATCAGAGTAAAATGCGTGTAAAATTTTAAAAATGCGCGCTGGAGGCCAATCGCTATCGGCTAGTTCTTCTTTTTCCTGTTCGTTCGCCAGCTGATACAGTTCTTTGCGTGGCCGCTCAGTGTTTATTTCTCCCTCTCCTATAACGGAATACGAGAGAGTGCGTCGGGTGCTTTGTTTGAAATACCTGGCTGATATACTACGTCAAATTCGTAGCCTCGTAGCTCCGCTTTTAGCCTATTAAATCTTACGTCAAGCTTCTTTGACGTATGATAAGGTTTTAATGGCTCATGATCCGTGACCACTGTAAATTTGCGCCCAAATAAGTACGGCCAAAACTGTTCTTTTGCAAACACTATAGCCAACAGTTCCTTATCACACATTGGGTAGCGTAATTCGCTCCCTCGAAGGCATCGTGAAGCATATTCACATGGTCTATCTTTCCCCAATTCGCCTTGGCTTAATATTGCTCCTATTGCATAGTCTGATGCATATGTTGTGACTATAAAAGGCTTGTCTAGATTAGGAGCAATAAGTATTCGCTAACTACATGATGCGTAAACTTATGTTTTGAAAGCTTGCTCCTGCTGCTCTTCCCATTTGAACTCTGTTTCTTTTCTCAAAAGTTTGGAGAGCAGCCGAGCAATTTTCGCAAAATTCTGGATAAATCGTCTATAATATTCGACAAATCCAAGAAACTGTTTGATTTTTTTTGCATTCGTAAGTCTCGGATATTTCTTCGCTGCTTCGATTTTGTTTGGATCTGTTTTTATTTGTCCGTTTCCTATTATATGTCCCAGTACTTTCGCTTCGCGTTTCAAAAATTGGCATTTTTTCGGCTCAATTGTCAAGTTTGCTTCCAAAAGCCACTTTAAAAGTCTAATAAAACGCCTCCCATGCTCTTCAAGATTCGGAGCAAACACCATGATATCATCTAAATACACTTCAATTTCATGCCCTTGTAGACCCGCCAACGCGAGTGACATCGCTCTTAAAAATGTATTCGGTGAGTCCGTACACCCCATGGGCATTTTCTTATACTGATAATGACTGTCTGGCCCAGAAAATGCTGTTTTGTGTGCGTCATCCTCATGAATTTCTATTTGGAAAAATTTCTGTTTTAGATCAACTACTGTAATGTATCGAGCTGACGCTAAATGCTCGAGTATATAACTTTGGAATGGTAAGTGATGGCACTTTTCTACAGTAATTTCGTTGAGCTGCCTAAAATCAGTTACCACGCACCAACGCTTCTTCCCGTCCGGCCCCGCATGCTTGGGTACAATCCACATGTTAGAATTGTACGGCGATTTCGAAGGCTCGACGATTCCTTGACCGAGCAATTTCTCTATTTCTTTTTTGATCTGTTCCTTTAGCACTGGTGGGTACCTATAGCGCTTCGCCATCATGGGCTTGTCCGTCGTAGTTATGATGCGGTGTTTCAATATATGAGTTGCTTTCAGTGGCTCTCCATCTAGGCTAAATATAAACGGATTATACTCTATGAGTTTCCAGATGTGTGATTTTTCTTCCTCGTTGCAACTTCAAACATTAATAAGCTACATTATTTTATCGATTTTCGCTATTTTTCCTTTATTCGACAACCTACCTAAATTGTCAGTGTTCTTGAAATCACTATTGTTCCTGCCACTCGTATGATTATTTGTAACGCCATCTTCAACTTTATTCATTTTTCTTCTTACTCGGCCATCTGCCTCAAAAAGTCTTATAATTGCCTCATCAACGCCCTAAACGTCGTCCCCTTCGACGCTAAATGGATCGGCCTCTCGCATAACTTCGCATTCTAATAACTCTTTTTCCGGTACAGGTATGCTTATTGTTTCATTCAGTGTGTTTACACACTGAGCATAAACTTTTCCACCATTAATTGTGGCTACAAAATTTCTGAATAAAACTCCTTCTCTTATTCTTTGCAAAGGAACCCACCCTACTTTTATTTTTTCGCTATTTACTCCAACACGGGCATATTTAACTTGCCTTGACCTAGCGAGAATCTCGATCATCTCTGGCTCGATTAAATTAATTTTCATTCCTCCTAATTAAAAAATATTTTCTGCCGCACTTATGCGACCTTGATATAACTTAAAAATGTCCCATCCAATAATACCTTCCCCATCTATTGGGAAGTTGCGTGGGACCACATGCAACCTACACATAAGGCCATCAGTGGTATTTCAACTACACCTAAAGTGCTACGCTCTCCAGGCGTAACACCCACAATTCTTACTCGGTTCCTCACGTCAAAGAATGCATTTGGAAGAATACTGTCTTCCTTTATAATAGAAATTTCAGCTCCTGTATCCACGTAGAATTTTGCTTCCCCACCTTTTAGTTGAGTGCTTGTCATAAATACCGAAGGGGGTGTCCTACCTGCTAGAAATATATTTATTTTTGCTTTACGCTGAGGCTTACTTTTGTTATTGTATCGTCCTACTTTCATTTGAGGGCTGTTTCAAGGCAAATTATCTCTCCTTATCATCATATCAACTCTCGCACTCGCAGCTAGCGACTCTCTTACCTCTACGCTTGCCGTTTTTCTGCTGTCGAGTGTTTTTGTTATCTTCCTATCTGATGGGGGATGCCCGACGCTTGGGGAGCGCATCGAGCATCCTGGGAGTTTAAATTTTCCACACGTGACCCATCTGTTCTCGTATTTTTCTCATGATTGAATTGATTATTTTGGTTTCCTCTCTGATTGTAGAGGTTGTAATTATTGCCCCTGGGTCCATAGTTATTATAATTATTTTTCCATCACGGATTATAATTGTTATAATTGTTATTGCCAGGCATGTAATTGTTATAATTGTTGTCTCGTTGCTGATTATAATTTTTATTATTATTATTGGGTGCATAATTATTCCCCCTGTTGCGACCATTGAAATTCCTATTCTCTTTGAATGGCCTACTATTGTTCCTGTTATTATTCACCAGAGGACGACTATTGTTGCCATTGAAGTTTCTATTATTATTGTTATCACTATTATAATTGGATGTGTAGCTATTATGTTTGTTAAGTTGATTTCTAGGGTCAGGGTAACTGTACTGCATATTAGGTGCCTGATCATCGTACGCAGGTCTTCCTTTATTTTTGTCCCTCATCTCCGTTAGTTTCTTGGGTGGTTCTGTTTCGGGCCTATTGGGGTCTTTTATTCTTCTGTTTTTCGCGTCCCTCCATAGCTTTTCGCAACCACTCGTTGAGTGCAGACAGTGCTCTGGACAATATGAGCACCACTTAACATCTTTGATGCCATCTCATTCGTCCGTATCGCTCTTTCCCTCCGGCGCATCGCTGATTACCATGCCTATCCTTGGATTCCTCTTACCAAAACAACTCTCCCGTGTTGCATATGTGCTAAAATTATTAGGTGCCATTTTACGTAAACTAAACTCGTTATCTACATCCATAGCCACTTCAATGGCCTCCTCCAGTGTTACAGGTTTTACCCCAGCCACGTTCCAATCGTATGGCGCTTTCAACCCATATACAAACTGTTTCGCTGACTTTAACCGCGGATTGTTTTAGGGCAGTTTTCTGAATCTGGGAAAGCTGTGGGTTGGCGTCATGAGTCACCATTATTCTATTATGCAACCGTTGCACCTGGCTGCAGTACTGAATCACTGACTCGCTATTTAGTCGAGTCAGTGACTTAAGTTGGGCTAGCTGTGTATCTATGCCTCCCATGCTCCCGAATCACCATGACAGTGCGAGTAAAAATGCGTATTAAAAAGAATTTTTCTTGTTGCGGCGGAACTGCTAGATTTTCTGTCCTCACCATCTGTTCAAAAAGTGGAAAGTTTATTGGATCTTCGTTGAATATAGGGATGCCACTCGCCACGCTGTTGACATGGGACAGTGCACTATAGTGCATGCTGACAGGGTACGTGTTTTCCACTCGCTGTTGACTCATGATAGGGTTTATGTAAGTCGGATTTGGCTGCGCTTGATGTTGCTGGTCTCGCAAAATGTATTCCCCGTGCATGTTATTATCCCGAAACGGCAAAGTCAGATGACGGTGCTATAGATTGGCCTCTCACCCTTTCATTTATTGGGCCTGTGGGTTCGTAGCTGGGTCCAGCGTCATGCATCCTTGCGCCCGAAAAATTTGGGATTCCCGTTTACTGCCCCCCATACGTTCTTATCTCTTCCGACGTCTATAACGGTAAGTTCCAATTGTTTTTATGGCCAAATACTAATTCCCTACAATTTTGTGTAAGTGCTTCCTCCAAAAACTGTGTCACACGTTGCTGTGCTGTTTGCTGCACCTCTTGTTTTTCTCCTGATCTAAACGCATGTTGAAGCGTATCCTGTGTATCTTTACTGTCGAACCTATCTTTCGAGTACGAGTTTACGTCCCTCGAAATCTCGGTCATTCCATTTCTGGCTGTATAATCTGCATTCTTTAAGGGTGACGTATTCGTGGCGTCGTTTTTTACGGTGTTTGAATATTCTGCACCCACCCCCATTATGCATGACGTTGTTTGTGAAACTTTCTCCCTAATCACCCCTGGTTTCATTTTTTTCAAAAACCTCAACATTAGCATACGCTGTTTCTTACCCACTTTTTCCCATTCCATTTGAGTTTCGGAGCTGTGCTCTAAAAATACGGTCAGTATTTCGGACTCCGACTCGTTTTCCGGATATGAGGGAATTTCGTCCTCCCCAAACACTTACTACATCACTGTGCGCTTCATCGAAGTTTTCCATTGTAGATTCTTTATTAATTTTTTTTTTTTTAATTTTTTATTTCCTGTCTGAATAAGACCGCTTTAACACTTATAAGTAAATTTCTGCACGATTCTTTGCGTTTCTATCTTACGATGACAAAACCGCTTTACTTTAACATTTTCCGTGTGTCTAATTTATTGTTTATTTATTTATTATTTCCTCACTTTCAATCTGACCAATTTATTTTCACGGTCCGAAATTTTTGACTCACGATAAATTACCTTAATGACGCACCACCGATACTATGAGGAGAATACCGAACGCAAAACCGATATAGCAAAAAAATAAATTTATAACGCACTTAAAAAAAATTTAACAGGACACCTAGGACAGATAAATATATTTATTTATTTATAAATCTCAAGTACTTACCTTATGCTCCCGGCTAGAATAATGGTGACCTAGATCTTTATCATCCTTGTTTGCTTGATTTCTATCGTAGTCCCAGGTATCCTCCGCCTTGGTCCTTGATTAAAGCTGCTTTTTTTTTCGCACTTCAGATACTCCTCACTGTGCTTATTACTCTCGTAGCGTTTCCTAGTTAACTTCATGGCACGACACTATGTGTGTTTCCCAAAAATCGCAAGAGTCGATACTTTATCGTCGACAAAAACCGAAAAAAAAAAATTTATTTTTATTTAATCGCGATGACCATCCCACTTCTGACACCAAAACTGTTGCGTAGGGTTCTATGGTCTTGGGGTGCGCACGAACTAAATAGTCGAGGAAATAGTATCAACGTCTTTATTTATGCAAAATGAGAGAAGAGCGCGTCGCGTGTGTACGACCTTCGTCCTTGACGGTTCCAGCCAGAGAGAGCTCCCTTCAGCATCCTATCTGCTTCATCCTTTTGCTCTCTTCCACTACAATTATCTGTAGTAGGCCCCAAAAAGAGGGGGCGCACGTACGTGTAGCTATGATATCATACGTGACAATAGTTTTAGTAATTTAATAATTTCAACTTCAAGTAATTTATTTTAATGAGATATAATGATTCAGAGCGCTCAAGGTTGTAAGATGTTGATTTTTTGCTTGTGTTGAAAGTACGCGCAAGGCTTTAGCTATTGAATGATACAGTAGTCAGCTGGTATTCGTTGGCTACCAGGTAAGTTCTAGTTTTTTGTTGTTTTTTTTCCTATGTTGTTCTCGGATTTTTTTGAGCATTGCTTTGTACCTTGTGTGTAATAAGTAGCAAGATATAATACTTGAGTTGATTATGCAATAACTCTGTCATGATCTACCCCTTTCCCGTTTGGAAATCCATGTACTTACCCTGCTTAATATATTTATGATCACTGCATTTTTTGTCTTTCTATGAAATATTTATTAACTTAGTGATTTATGTTTTTTTTATACCGCTATGCATCTGTTTGTTTATTTTTATCCTTTCAAGATGTAGCTCTTGATTGTTTACTTTAAAATATGGCATGGACAAAGCGTGTAATGGTAGTCTGTTCCATTTCTTTTTGTGTACATTTTGATTGATAACAGAGCTCCAATAATTTAAGATTGGGAATTATATTTTGAGAATCGTTGTACTTGTCTCATCATTGGTGAGTAAACAAACTGCGTGGGAGACTCTCACTTATTTACTCTGGCTCAGAGAAATGGCTAGGCCACATATTTTCGTCTTTATTCTCATATAAAAGCATTATGCTAAAAACTGTGGTACGAAATAAGTTTCCTTAGTTAACTTTTTCTTTTATTTTTTAAAGAAGGCCTAAAAATGAGATTTTGTCCCAATCTAACAGAAAACACTACAGGCTCTTTGTTAAATGGTTTAGAAACGATTAATTGACGATTTTATTAATAAAATTGATATATATGTCCTCTTGAATAAATGTTCATTTTTTGCATATATTCCCCAAAGTTATTGATTTAGAATAGTTTTGTACTCTTCGAGTACGACCCCTTTTCCTTATTTTTTTTCATTAGCAGGATAATTGTATGGACAAAATGCAAACCATTTATTCATAGCCAATCTCCATCGTTACCTTTTCTTGAAATACCGTAATCCAAAAAAAAAGTTTACATATTATTTCTTAAGAAATTTCTCGTTTCATATTAAAAAACTGTAGGACTCAGTAAGCTCTACGTGATTGAACAAAACTTTTGTTTTTACCACTTCAAGTTAATAGCACTAATAAGAACGTAATATCAATCGAATTTAATAACTTTTTACAGTATTAAACTATTTTTTCAGCTTAACTATATAAAACAAATACTCACTACATAATACTCACTATAAGTTAATAAAAGGTGTCATAAATTAACTAAAATTCTGTATGTTAAAACACTTAATTTGTGTTACGTTATCTAAAAGTGCTTTTTACAAGTTAGGATACTGGTGTAACGTCAGCGCGACATATTGTTTGGGCCTAAGCTTGCGTTTAATAGTCAGAGATCTTAACAGAAACACGTGGTGAGCTGCAATATACAGTAATCATAAGGAGCCCGTAATGAAGTATCATCTTGTAGTTTTGCAAGGTTCGTTGCTGCCCTCACTGTTCCGAGCAAGAATATACGTCTACCTTTAAAGGATAAACTAGTATTTTTCATTATTTTGGAGAAGTCTGGAAGCTGTCACTGCTGTCTTGAGAAGCTCTACAAACTTTGAAAATTACCTACATGCAGAATTCAATTTCAACAGTAACGTGACCTAGATGCTGCCATTTTCGTTCCAAACTGTGGTACATGTTCCAGAGATTAAGTACACAAGTAGAGAGTCAGTTTACCACGAGTGCCAGATGTTTGATTCTGTCATCTGGAGTATGGATAAGGATAAGATAATTGATAATTGAATAAGAAAATTTAAGATATTATCTTACTAATAGTTAATTGCAGTCTGGATTTCAAAGTGACGTGACAGAATTTGGTTCTGCACGACCTAGTCTATTTTTTGGAATTCACTGTCTTGTAGTAGGCCGTGAGTTAGCAGAGGTCGAGTTATATTTTTAGAGTACTTTCTGAATTTGGGGGACGCAGAAATATTTGATACAGAAAAATCAAAGAGACAGGACCATAGGTAGTGGTCTACCTTGCTAGAGGTTCACTAGATTGGTTACTTATAGATTCTTTTTTCCCTTTCTTAGCTTAATTTCCGTGAACGCGTTAGAGCAAAGGAAAGAAATTTCATCTCCCTCACTTTTTCATTGTCCTCGACTTTTTGCGATTTTAAATTGTACAAGTACAAAACATTACTTACTCAATAAGTGATGGTTAAGAAAATCATTAACTTAAAGTAACTTTATCATTGAGTTACATTTTTAAGTATTATCAGTAAATTTATGTTTATCAAACGGTTTGAGGAAAAAAATAACCATCTCCCTTACTTTTACAGACTATGCAAACGGTAGTTATAATTAATTAATATTTGTTATTAAAACAATAGCAGTACTTAATTTTTATGTGTATGGAAATTGTCGTGATTATAATTATAATAATAGAATGT
>NW_019384238.1:2226773-2241525 GCF_000648655.2 Copidosoma floridanum | reverse complement strand
TATTAATCAAAATGATAGTAATGATAATGATGATGATAATGATAATGATGATGATGATGATGATGATGATGACGTAAAAAAAAATTTCTCTCAATTTTAATTGATACTAAAAAGATTTTAAAAAATCTCTTTATTTTCATGAACTTGTGATTTCAAAATTTTTTTTATTTACCGTCAAATTACATGAACAAGTAGAAAATATTTTTCCTGGCTGGTACACAACACCCACATTAATGTATCGAAGAGAAAAAGATATTTTGCAAATTTATTTTACCAATAACTAGAAAGTAATAACACTCTTGATAGTAATGGATTACTTTTTCTTCAGAATAACTGATAAATGTCAAGACTTAGTATTGTTTATACAGAGCAGTTGTAAGCTTTATTACTAGATCAATTATCGACAAACCTATTAACATACATGAAACGAATTTAAATGTAAAGTCGTGTGATTTTTATTAACTCGTGATTACTGTCTAGAATAAAAATTTTAACTAAAAGTATATTAAAAGCGGTGAATTTAAACACAACATAAGAAAATAAAAATACGTTTAAGATGTACACTTGTTTACATAAACGCTCATTCTTCTTTGAATGTCAAATCCGCTCTGACTAAGAGCGTAAGACACTTGAACAGATCTTTAGACCAGGTTTAAATCCTCTTACTAGTGTTAAGGATTGCTGGCTCTTTCTTTTAAAGTTATTTCTATTCATTTAAGCACTATTAAATCAGTAAAGTATTTTAAAATTGAAACATAACACATGGTACGTTTCTATTTCTTAGGTGCACAAAATTTTTCTTGATATCGAATAGGATATTATATGGGTAATCGTGCAAGATACATTATGACATATTCTATAAGACTTTTTGAAGCGTATCACGACGCATATCTTGTGGGATATCCTGCACCATATCACTCGAAAATTTTGTAACAGTCCAAGACATTGAGTTTCAATGGAGTAAGACACCAAGGTCTAACAATATATTTAAGTTAGATGAATTGCCCTCAAGAGGTGGCTTATCTCAGAGAATTGATGAGATTCTGGGTACAAAAGAGTTATTAACATTATAAAATTAACTTTTTCATACTGTCAACAACAACAACCTTGGGTGCATAGAAGACTCAGAAAACAGAACTGATTTCAGTGATTTTTTATAAATGTATTTGTAGGGCCCCAACGAATATCGATCCATCTCAACCTCCTTGTGGGGTAATATCGACAAATGTTGGGGTCATATGTTTCTATAATGCCTCAACCTAAGAGGTAACTACAAATTTTTTTAATTATTAGTTAAGGCCTTAATTATCTTTTGGTAGGTATTTTTGGTCGATGGTTAGTGATCCAATAAGAAATTACATGGATTATGTGACGTTTTTAAAAAATCGTGCCATTTATATCTGGAAATACAACTTTTTGGCAAAAATAAGGGAGATTTCCATTGTTCAAAGTGCTTTCGTGGAGTTAATTTTGATCACTAATTATAAATCTGATTTAAACTTATGTGTGTTGCGTCCTATATTTTTTAAATGATGTTATGTTTTCTTGTAACTAGAGGTCAAATTATTTCTCTAAATATAGTATATAGAAATTTCTAATACCTTAATTCTATCATACTGCTTTGAGCGTAAGATTTTGTACTTTCAAAGTCACTTTTTAACATTGTTATTGGATCCTAATCTTATTATTTGTGTGTATTTTTAACTAAATACATCAATCGAAATTTTTTAACAAAAAAAATTAAAATAATTGTTTAAAGAACGAGTGGGTTAGCGTATAATATCTGCGCCTGATATAGAGACAGCACCTTTAGGCCAATTAAACATGCACAACGTACAGGAAGACTCTACCTTTTTCTGTTCAGTAAGTAAAAAGTGGGTCACAGAGTTTACAATAAGACGTACGAGCAGGAGTAATTGGACTCTCGCTTTAGACGCAGTGTGGAGATACCAATTTCAGATATCATGAAAAAAACTAATCGTATAGTACTAAATCCCCGCATTTGTTGGCATCTGATTAGAAGTAGCATAAAAAAGTTATTTATCTTAAGACTTTGTAAATGTAACATAAATGTACAAGTAAAATATCGAACCAGATTGTTGTCACAGATAAATTTTAGATACAGTATTGCACTCTGAAAAGCTAATTTCAGTCAAAACAGTGGACTGTGTTGGAAAAACTAATTCAAAAAAAACGGCAAAGTCAATTTGTCAACTAACAAGTTTATATCCTGGGATATACAGAAAATAATCTTGATTGACTACTAGAAAAAAAACTATTACCGATAACTTACTACACAAGCTTTCTCCAACGTTTAAGTGATAATGTTAAAGAACTTGTTTCATCATGATGATTCTTTGGCCTACCGTGAAGCTGTAGAAGTTCAAGCAATCCGAACATTAGTTCAAAAATGTTTTAAACATCTACTCTATTTACTATATCTATCCCTTATCAACTACCACTTCTTGTATAACCTTAAAAAATTTTTCGAAGAATGAAAAAATTGTTCATACTTTCATTGTAAATGTGATCTTACTTTATTAATTAATAATTCTTTGTTTTTTTTCTTCATTACAACGTTTTTTCACCATATTTGTCTTTAGTAACATAAATAAATAAAAAACATCTGATAATAATTTAATGTTAAAATTACTTTTTTTAAATACCCCCTCATCTCCGTTAGTTTCTTGGGTGGTTCTGTNTTGATCATTCCTTTTATAAGGTATGTCGTCAATGTATCCGTACTAAATATTTACAGGTAGCAACCGTTGGGGCAGGGTTTCATCGAAAAAAATATTATTAACGAAGAAATTTTAAGATGTATACTACGATATATTGAACATTCCTTTTATGAGGTATGTTGTCAATGTATCCGTATCAAATATTCACAAGTAGTAACCGTTGGGGTAGGGTTTTAGCTAAAAAAATATTATTAAACGAAAAAATTTTGAGATGTATACTACAAATTTTTGATCATTCCTTTTATAAGGTATGTCGTCAATGTATCCGTACTAAATATTTACAGGTAGCAACCGTTGGGGCAGGGTTTCATCGAAAAAAATATTATTAACGAAGAAATTTTAAGATGTATACTACGATATATTGAACATTCCTTTTATGAGGTATGTTGTCAATGTATCCGTATCAAATATTCACAAGTAGTAACCGTTGGGGTAGGGTTTTAGCTAAAAAAATATTATTAAACGAAAAAATTTTGAGATGTATACTACAAATTTTTGATCATTCCTTTTATAAGGTATGTCGTCAATGTATCCGTACTAAATATTTACAGGTAGCAACCGTTGGGGCAGGGTTTCATCGAAAAAAATATTATTAACGAAGAAATTTTAAGATGTATACTACGATATATTGAACATTCCTTTTATGAGGTATGTTGTCAATGTATCCGTATCAAATATTCACAAGTAGTAACCGTTGGGGTAGGGTTTTAGCTAAAAAAATATTATTAAACGAAAAAATTTTGAGATGTATACTACAAATTTTTGATCATTCCTTTTATAAGGTATGTCGTCAATGTATCCGTACTAAATATTTACAGGTAGCAACCGTTGGGGCAGGGTTTCATCGAAAAAAATATTATTAACGAAGAAATTTTAAGATGTATACTACGATATATTGAACATTCCTTTTATGAGGTATGTTGTCAATGTATCCGTATCAAATATTCACAAGTAGTAACCGTTGGGGTAGGGTTTTAGCTAAAAAAATATTATTAAACGAAAAAATTTTGAGATGTATACTACAAATTTTTGATCATTCCTTTTATAAGGTATGTCGTCAATGTATCCGTACTAAATATTTACAGGTAGCAACCGTTGGGGCAGGGTTTCATCGAAAAAAATATTATTAACGAAGAAATTTTAAGATGTATACTACGATATATTGAACATTCCTTTTATGAGGTATGTTGTCAATGTATCCGTATCAAATATTCACAAGTAGTAACCGTTGGGGTAGGGTTTTAGCTAAAAAAATATTATTAAACGAAAAAATTTTGAGATGTATACTACAAATTTTTGATCATTCCTTTTATAAGGTATGTCGTCAATGTATCCGTACTAAATATTTACAGGTAGCAACCGTTGGGGCAGGGTTTCATCGAAAAAAATATTATTAACGAAGAAATTTTAAGATGTATACTACGATATATTGAACATTCCTTTTATGAGGTATGTTGTCAATGTATCCGTATCAAATATTCACAAGTAGTAACCGTTGGGGTAGGGTTTTAGCTAAAAAAATATTATTAAACGAAAAAATTTTGAGATGTATACTACAAATTTTTGATCATTCCTTTTATAAGGTATGTCGTCAATGTATCCGTACTAAATATTTACAGGTAGCAACCGTTGGGGCAGGGTTTCATCGAAAAAAATATTATTAACGAAGAAATTTTAAGATGTATACTACGATATATTGAACATTCCTTTTATGAGGTATGTTGTCAATGTATCCGTATCAAATATTCACAAGTAGTAACCGTTGGGGTAGGGTTTTAGCTAAAAAAATATTATTAAACGAAAAAATTTTGAGATGTATACTACAAATTTTTGATCATTCCTTTTATAAGGTATGTCGTCAATGTATCCGTACTAAATATTTACAGGTAGCAACCGTTGGGGCAGGGTTTCATCGAAAAAAATATTATTAACGAAGAAATTTTAAGATGTATACTACGATATATTGAACATTCCTTTTATGAGGTATGTTGTCAATGTATCCGTATCAAATATTCACAAGTAGTAACCGTTGGGGTAGGGTTTTAGCTAAAAAAATATTATTAAACGAAAAAATTTTGAGATGTATACTACAAATTTTTGATCATTCCTTTTATAAGGTATGTCGTCAATGTATCCGTACTAAATATTTACAGGTAGCAACCGTTGGGGCAGGGTTTCATCGAAAAAAATATTATTAACGAAGAAATTTTAAGATGTATACTACGATATATTGAACATTCCTTTTATGAGGTATGTTGTCAATGTATCCGTATCAAATATTCACAAGTAGTAACCGTTGGGGTAGGGTTTTAGCTAAAAAAATATTATTAAACGAAAAAATTTTGAGATGTATACTACAAATTTTTGATCATTCCTTTTATAAGGTATGTCGTCAATGTATCCGTACTAAATATTTACAGGTAGCAACCGTTGGGGCAGGGTTTCATCGAAAAAAATATTATTAACGAAGAAATTTTAAGATGTATACTACGATATATTGAACATTCCTTTTATGAGGTATGTTGTCAATGTATCCGTATCAAATATTCACAAGTAGTAACCGTTGGGGTAGGGTTTTAGCTAAAAAAATATTATTAAACGAAAAAATTTTGAGATGTATACTACAAATTTTTGATCATTCCTTTTATAAGGTATGTCGTCAATGTATCCGTACTAAATATTTACAGGTAGCAACCGTTGGGGCAGGGTTTCATCGAAAAAAATATTATTAACGAAGAAATTTTAAGATGTATACTACGATATATTGAACATTCCTTTTATGAGGTATGTTGTCAATGTATCCGTATCAAATATTCACAAGTAGTAACCGTTGGGGTAGGGTTTTAGCTAAAAAAATATTATTAAACGAAAAAATTTTGAGATGTATACTACAAATTTTTGATCATTCCTTTTATAAGGTATGTCGTCAATGTATCCGTACTAAATATTTACAGGTAGCAACCGTTGGGGCAGGGTTTCATCGAAAAAAATATTATTAACGAAGAAATTTTAAGATGTATACTACGATATATTGAACATTCCTTTTATGAGGTATGTTGTCAATGTATCCGTATCAAATATTCACAAGTAGTAACCGTTGGGGTAGGGTTTTAGCTAAAAAAATATTATTAAACGAAAAAATTTTGAGATGTATACTACAAATTTTTGATCATTCCTTTTATAAGGTATGTCGTCAATGTATCCGTACTAAATATTTACAGGTAGCAACCGTTGGGGCAGGGTTTCATCGAAAAAAATATTATTAACGAAGAAATTTTAAGATGTATACTACGATATATTGAACATTCCTTTTATGAGGTATGTTGTCAATGTATCCGTATCAAATATTCACAAGTAGTAACCGTTGGGGTAGGGTTTTAGCTAAAAAAATATTATTAAACGAAAAAATTTTGAGATGTATACTACAAATTTTTGATCATTCCTTTTATAAGGTATGTCGTCAATGTATCCGTACTAAATATTTACAGGTAGCAACCGTTGGGGCAGGGTTTCATCGAAAAAAATATTATTAACGAAGAAATTTTAAGATGTATACTACGATATATTGAACATTCCTTTTATGAGGTATGTTGTCAATGTATCCGTATCAAATATTCACAAGTAGTAACCGTTGGGGTAGGGTTTTAGCTAAAAAAATATTATTAAACGAAAAAATTTTGAGATGTATACTACAAATTTTTGATCATTCCTTTTATAAGGTATGTCGTCAATGTATCCGTACTAAATATTTACAGGTAGCAACCGTTGGGGCAGGGTTTCATCGAAAAAAATATTATTAACGAAGAAATTTTAAGATGTATACTACGATATATTGAACATTCCTTTTATGAGGTATGTTGTCAATGTATCCGTATCAAATATTCACAAGTAGTAACCGTTGGGGTAGGGTTTTAGCTAAAAAAATATTATTAAACGAAAAAATTTTGAGATGTATACTACAAATTTTTGATCATTCCTTTTATAAGGTATGTCGTCAATGTATCCGTACTAAATATTTACAGGTAGCAACCGTTGGGGCAGGGTTTCATCGAAAAAAATATTATTAACGAAGAAATTTTAAGATGTATACTACGATATATTGAACATTCCTTTTATGAGGTATGTTGTCAATGTATCCGTATCAAATATTCACAAGTAGTAACCGTTGGGGTAGGGTTTTAGCTAAAAAAATATTATTAAACGAAAAAATTTTGAGATGTATACTACAAATTTTTGATCATTCCTTTTATAAGGTATGTCGTCAATGTATCCGTACTAAATATTTACAGGTAGCAACCGTTGGGGCAGGGTTTCATCGAAAAAAATATTATTAACGAAGAAATTTTAAGATGTATACTACGATATATTGAACATTCCTTTTATGAGGTATGTTGTCAATGTATCCGTATCAAATATTCACAAGTAGTAACCGTTGGGGTAGGGTTTTAGCTAAAAAAATATTATTAAACGAAAAAATTTTGAGATGTATACTACAAATTTTTGATCATTCCTTTTATAAGGTATGTCGTCAATGTATCCGTACTAAATATTTACAGGTAGCAACCGTTGGGGCAGGGTTTCATCGAAAAAAATATTATTAACGAAGAAATTTTAAGATGTATACTACGATATATTGAACATTCCTTTTATGAGGTATGTTGTCAATGTATCCGTATCAAATATTCACAAGTAGTAACCGTTGGGGTAGGGTTTTAGCTAAAAAAATATTATTAAACGAAAAAATTTTGAGATGTATACTACAAATTTTTGATCATTCCTTTTATAAGGTATGTCGTCAATGTATCCGTACTAAATATTTACAGGTAGCAACCGTTGGGGCAGGGTTTCATCGAAAAAAATATTATTAACGAAGAAATTTTAAGATGTATACTACGATATATTGAACATTCCTTTTATGAGGTATGTTGTCAATGTATCCGTATCAAATATTCACAAGTAGTAACCGTTGGGGTAGGGTTTTAGCTAAAAAAATATTATTAAACGAAAAAATTTTGAGATGTATACTACAAATTTTTGATCATTCCTTTTATAAGGTATGTCGTCAATGTATCCGTACTAAATATTTACAGGTAGCAACCGTTGGGGCAGGGTTTCATCGAAAAAAATATTATTAACGAAGAAATTTTAAGATGTATACTACGATATATTGAACATTCCTTTTATGAGGTATGTTGTCAATGTATCCGTATCAAATATTCACAAGTAGTAACCGTTGGGGTAGGGTTTTAGCTAAAAAAATATTATTAAACGAAAAAATTTTGAGATGTATACTACAAATTTTTGATCATTCCTTTTATAAGGTATGTCGTCAATGTATCCGTACTAAATATTTACAGGTAGCAACCGTTGGGGCAGGGTTTCATCGAAAAAAATATTATTAACGAAGAAATTTTAAGATGTATACTACGATATATTGAACATTCCTTTTATGAGGTATGTTGTCAATGTATCCGTATCAAATATTCACAAGTAGTAACCGTTGGGGTAGGGTTTTAGCTAAAAAAATATTATTAAACGAAAAAATTTTGAGATGTATACTACAAATTTTTGATCATTCCTTTTATAAGGTATGTCGTCAATGTATCCGTACTAAATATTTACAGGTAGCAACCGTTGGGGCAGGGTTTCATCGAAAAAAATATTATTAACGAAGAAATTTTAAGATGTATACTACGATATATTGAACATTCCTTTTATGAGGTATGTTGTCAATGTATCCGTATCAAATATTCACAAGTAGTAACCGTTGGGGTAGGGTTTTAGCTAAAAAAATATTATTAAACGAAAAAATTTTGAGATGTATACTACAAATTTTTGATCATTCCTTTTATAAGGTATGTCGTCAATGTATCCGTACTAAATATTTACAGGTAGCAACCGTTGGGGCAGGGTTTCATCGAAAAAAATATTATTAACGAAGAAATTTTAAGATGTATACTACGATATATTGAACATTCCTTTTATGAGGTATGTTGTCAATGTATCCGTATCAAATATTCACAAGTAGTAACCGTTGGGGTAGGGTTTTAGCTAAAAAAATATTATTAAACGAAAAAATTTTGAGATGTATACTACAAATTTTTGATCATTCCTTTTATAAGGTATGTCGTCAATGTATCCGTACTAAATATTTACAGGTAGCAACCGTTGGGGCAGGGTTTCATCGAAAAAAATATTATTAACGAAGAAATTTTAAGATGTATACTACGATATATTGAACATTCCTTTTATGAGGTATGTTGTCAATGTATCCGTATCAAATATTCACAAGTAGTAACCGTTGGGGTAGGGTTTTAGCTAAAAAAATATTATTAAACGAAAAAATTTTGAGATGTATACTACAAATTTTTGATCATTCCTTTTATAAGGTATGTCGTCAATGTATCCGTACTAAATATTTACAGGTAGCAACCGTTGGGGCAGGGTTTCATCGAAAAAAATATTATTAACGAAGAAATTTTAAGATGTATACTACGATATATTGAACATTCCTTTTATGAGGTATGTTGTCAATGTATCCGTATCAAATATTCACAAGTAGTAACCGTTGGGGTAGGGTTTTAGCTAAAAAAATATTATTAAACGAAAAAATTTTGAGATGTATACTACAAATTTTTGATCATTCCTTTTATAAGGTATGTCGTCAATGTATCCGTACTAAATATTTACAGGTAGCAACCGTTGGGGCAGGGTTTCATCGAAAAAAATATTATTAACGAAGAAATTTTAAGATGTATACTACGATATATTGAACATTCCTTTTATGAGGTATGTTGTCAATGTATCCGTATCAAATATTCACAAGTAGTAACCGTTGGGGTAGGGTTTTAGCTAAAAAAATATTATTAAACGAAAAAATTTTGAGATGTATACTACAAATTTTTGATCATTCCTTTTATAAGGTATGTCGTCAATGTATCCGTACTAAATATTTACAGGTAGCAACCGTTGGGGCAGGGTTTCATCGAAAAAAATATTATTAACGAAGAAATTTTAAGATGTATACTACGATATATTGAACATTCCTTTTATGAGGTATGTTGTCAATGTATCCGTATCAAATATTCACAAGTAGTAACCGTTGGGGTAGGGTTTTAGCTAAAAAAATATTATTAAACGAAAAAATTTTGAGATGTATACTACAAATTTTTGATCATTCCTTTTATAAGGTATGTCGTCAATGTATCCGTACTAAATATTTACAGGTAGCAACCGTTGGGGCAGGGTTTCATCGAAAAAAATATTATTAACGAAGAAATTTTAAGATGTATACTACGATATATTGAACATTCCTTTTATGAGGTATGTTGTCAATGTATCCGTATCAAATATTCACAGGTAGTAACCGTTGGGGTAGGGTTTTAGCTAAAAAAATATTATTAAACGAAAAAATTTTGAGATGTATACTACAAAATATTGATCATTCCTCTTATAAGGTATGTCGTTAATGTATCTGTATTAAATATTCACAGGAAGGAGCCGTTGGGGCAGGGTTTTATCTAAAAAAATAATTTTAAACAAAGAAATTTTGAGATGTATACTACAAAATATTGATTATTCCTCTTATAAGGTTTGTCGTCAATGTATCCGTATTTAATATTTACAGGTAGCAACCATTGGGGCAGGGATTTGTCTTAAAAAAATATTATTAAACAAAGAAATTTTGAGATGTATACAACAAAAAATTGATCATTCCCCTTATAAGGTATGTCGTCGATGTATCCGTATTAAATAATCGCAGGTAGCAACCGTTATAGCAGGGTTTTATCTAAAAAAATATTATCAAACAAAGTAATTTTGAGATGTTTACTACAGAATATTTATCATTTCTTTTATAAGGTATGTTGTCAATGCATCCGTATTAAATATTTACTGGAAGTTACCGAAAGATTTGTCATTTTTGGCTCGTTTTTTAAGGTTAGAAAGAAAACTGGACGTGATAGGTCAATTTGGATGTCAGAATCGGTTTCAGCGTGGTCGATTACATAAAGTTACATAGATCAGGTCTCATGGGTAATTTTTTCCATTTTTTTGGGAAAGATTTGTCATTTTTGGCTCGTTTTTTAAGGTTAGAAAGAAAACTGGACGTGATAGGTCAATTTGGATGTCAGAATCGGTTTCAGCGTGGTCGATTACATATAGTTACAGAGCTCAGGGCTCATGGGTCATTTTTTTCATTTTTTTTGGGAAAGATTTGTCATTTTTGGCTCGTTTTTTAAGGTTAGAAAGAAAACTGGACTTGACAGGTCAATTTGGATGTCAGAATCAATTTCAGCGTGGTCGATTACATAAAGTTACATAGATCAGGTCTCATGGGTAATTTTTTCATTTTTTTTGTGGAGCTGTGTTATAAGCGTTGCACAAAATTTGTTTATTTATTTTTCTTTCAGAAACCTCACCTGAGATCTCAGATGAGAATTCGGCATGAGATCTCACCTGAGATCTCAGGTGAGAGATTACATGAGACATCAGATGAGATCTCGGGTGAGATTTGTCAGGAGGGTAACTATGCTACTAGTATTTGCGTCAATGTTTTTTTAAGCTGTAGGACGCAAGTGTACGAATGTGAAAGCAAGTGACTCAACTAATTACACTTAGAGAAAAAACTATTTATTTCATTGTTTTGTCCCTACAAAAATAACCGTGCAGACGGTAATCGTGAGATAAAGTTACATCAAGAAACTTTTTTACATAACTAAGTTAATTTTTACCGTAATACACGGTAAAAATTGTCAGACACCAAACAAAACTTCCCCCCATCACTAGCATGTATAGATAGATTATAACACTATAGCATCATATGGTTCATATACGGAGATAAAATTGTGAAATGATTTTTAAAAAATCATACACGTACCTCATACTGTCTTTGTAACAGCATTATTCATTCAATAATTTCAGATATTATTATTAATGTGATAATAAATCCAACCTAAGAATATACAACTCACACATTCAGTCAAACAAAATGTGTTATGAATTTTGTCAAAATTTATTTTCCTTCTTACAACATTATTCAATAAGGTCTCAAAAACGCGTATGAGTTTTTAGGTTNCCGAGCCCACTACTCTGACAATCCAAATTACTTGCGTTTATATTATCTTATTTTGAAAAAACACTTATTAAAGTTAGAAATCCTCAAAGCTATTCATGTTATTCCAACTTTTCAAAGCATATTATACTCCGTAAATAATTACAGATGAAGTCATCACTGGAAATTTGTTGAAACAATTTATGTTTAGTGAGTTAAATGTAATTGTTTTCCAAACACGCAAAAAACGAGTGAAAACCTGCAGTTTCGTATAAACAATTGCACCTAACTCATTACACATGTTTTGTATCAAAAAATTTATAGTAATTACTATATCTAAGATTCTTCAAGGAGTATAATAAGTTTGGAAAGTTAAAATAACACGAATTACTTTAAGGATTTCCAACTTTTATAAGTGTTTTTTCAAAATAAGATAATATACACGCAGGCAATTTGGATTTTTTAAAAATAACTTATTTACAACACATCAAGTCCCCCTGCTTTATGTTTAAGTTTTTTTTTATAATTACATTTAAATAAACATTTATAATAATTATTAAAAACTCATGCCTTACTTGGATGTAAACCCAGTTTTTCCTTTTCACGGATACTTACAACTGTTGTATCAAATTTGTAATTGAAACGATTTTGTTTGGTATATTTTGCCTAAGGATTTAAAAATTTTTTTAAGCGATCCATCTTTGATATAGTGTCTCAAATGGCCAACTTTAAGTTAAGGATAAAGATTAAGTGTTATGTACTCTTACAAATTTTTTGTTTCAATTAAAAAATAATATGATGATACATTATTGCCTTTCACAGCCAATTCGAAATAATTATTACATGCCCACTTAAGACACATATTAACAATATTATTAACATCAGTACTTTGTAAAAAATCATGAGTGGTTATACTGGATGATATCATAATCAAATTGAATGCAGCATTTGAGAAGAGAAGGTTGTCGAGACCATAATAGCGACATTGTTAACACATTTTCATGGTATAAAAGATATTGGGGTTAAGGCATGATCAACGTAGCACTTTTTAAAAAAGTTTCCTTTAGTTATTCTTAGTCACACTGTTTTAAGCATAAAAATGAGTTGCTTGTGTAAACTCGTCCTCCATAAAATATGTTAGGAAATTAAATTATTCTTACAAAATGTATCCATCAAAAAATAGAAATCTTTTCAATGTAACACATAACACCTTGAATAAAATAGACATACCTGTACAGCTAACGAAACTCTTTTTTTTTCTCCGCATGATAACTGAGAAATCTGATTTAAGACACATTTTTTTAATCCAAGTTCTGTTATAAGAGTTGATATTCGTTGTCTTCTATATAAAGTTTGATTTCTTCGATCCATCTTCATTGTTGCCTAAAAAGTTGTTAGTAAAAGTTACATATACAATAAAAATAAAAACACAAGCTCACTAAGAGAAATTTTTCATAAATTTTACTGCAAATACCCAAAAACATTACTGTGAAGAACGGTAATCGTGGGACTAGAACATCACTCCAGACTTTTTACCTAATCTTGATAATATTTACCATGACGCCAGTAACGCATGTAACCAGTTATACAATGTGCCATTTTTAATAAATACTTACGTACAATAGTTTAAATGCATCAATTTGATTCATATAAACACTTTGAACCTAAACAGATTTGGTATTGCAAGCTGACTGTACAATATATAAGATTTTTAATGAATGCATACTATTATAAGTTTATTGTTTTAAATACAATGCAATTAAACTACGTTAACTGTGGTCTCTGTCTTACCTACTGTGAATTTTTGCTCATGAGACGTAAGGGGGATTTTTGTGGGGTGCCCGATGATTCTTACTGGGTGTAACGTTAAAAATTGTTGAGGTTAAGTAAAAGACCTGGAGTGACGTGTTAGTCCCACGATTACCATTCTGTACAGCAGTTTTTATGGGGATTTACTATAAAATTTATAATGAATTTCTCTCAGTGCTGAAATTACTAAAATATCTAAGAGTGCGATAAATGAACAAAAAATATTTGTCACTACTGTAAAAAGAGACAAGTACTTCGCAGTTTAAGTAAATCATTATGTTAATATAGTTAAAAGTTGTAATGAAAACTATAATTATGGTCTCAAATATCATAGTATAAAAGATTTTTTTTTGACTCATTAAACATTGAAAGTTATAATATTCTCTTTTTAAATGGTGAGAGATAACTGATGACTTCTTTTTAATTTGTCATCGATTTTTAAGCATCTATTTAAAAAGCGACTTATCGGACATAGATAATACTAAGATGAGAAATTAAATTTTTTTAGCCAGTAAAGTAAGTACTCATTGAGTACCCTCCTGACAAATCTCACCCAAGATCTTATCTGATATCTGATGTGAGATCTCATGCCAAATTCTCATCTGAGATCTAAGGTGAGATTTCTGAAAAAAAATGAATAAAAAACTTTTTGCAACGATTATAATATACGTTAATCAAATGATTACCGAAAATATTAAAAGTTATAGGAAAAAAAAAAATCTGGCTAATATACGTTATTGTTTTTCTTATTCACAACTGAATCACACAATTATCAACAAATGTAATTTTTTCCAATTTTAATTCTCATAGTTAACCAACTAGATAATATTCAGGAACATTATTTTCTTCACAAACAATATTATCTCTCTTAAAGTTACTCTTGAGGGGGCTTTATATCCAAGTGAAGCATAAGTTTTTAATAATTATTGTAAATGTTTATTTAAATGTAATGATAAAGAAAAACTACAATATAAAATAGGGGGACTCGATGTGTTGCGAATAAATTATTTTTAAAAAATCCAAATTGCTTGCGTGTATATTATCTTATTTAAAAAAAAACACTTTTAAAAGTTTAAAAACCTTAAAGCTATTCGTGTTCCAACTTTTCAAAGCTTATTTTTTTAATTACTTTTCTTTCAGAAATCTAACC
>NW_019384238.1:2153881-2215492 GCF_000648655.2 Copidosoma floridanum | reverse complement strand
GCTGTATGAACCGAGGCACTTTGTATCTGTAATTTGAATTTAGAACTAACTTATGGACATCAATAGAAAGTATAGTTTCGAGTATCGTTAGAAATACAAATTATGTGATGGATGACTCACTTAAGCTCTAAATTAGAAATTTGTTGAGCAAGAGAACGTTTTATGTTTTTCAACATATTTATTTACGCCAAATACGGACAAGATAATCAAAATTTTTTGTAATTGGTCGAACAATTTGAAAGTCGCATCTAAAGTTTATTTCGATTATATCTCTTTAACGGTAACTGATAGAAAAAAAATTAAAGTCATGATACAGGAATGTAACATTTTTTGCAATTGCAGCCGAAACACGGAATTTTTTTCGACTATACATAAGAATTTAATAGTAAAATGAAACAGATTAAACATATTAGACTCGCACGTTTAGGAAAATACAATGGCTCCATTATTTACATCTTCAGCAAAATATATCCCCAAATGTTTTTCGTTCAATATTATAACCTAAGAATTCATACACGTATTCTTGAGACCTTATTAAACAGTGTTGTATAAAGAAATATTTAAATTTTGAAAATTCATAACAGACTTTCATTGACTAAATGTCGGAGTTGCATATTTTTAGGTTGGATTTATTTTTGCGCTTATGGGCATGTTTTTAATCATCAAATAAAAACACTTGTTACGCTGACACTATTCAAAACGTGTGTAATTTTTTCCAAATTATTTTATAATTTTATCTCTGAGTACGGATAAGTAAAATGTGTGATGTCACATTATAATAATATCTCTATATATGTGAGTGGTCAGGGAAAATTTGGTGAGCTACCTAACAGTTTTTATCGTACATCAAGGTAAAAATTGACTAAGTTAGGTCAAAAAGTTCCGTGATGTCGCTTTGTTCCATGATTATCGTCTGCACAGTTATTTTTGTAGGGATAATCATGATAAAGTTTACAGTTTATTTCTCTGAGTATACTATATTCCGTATATGTGGAAATCAGGTATTTTCTATACATTAAATGAATAGATTAAAGTGACCAAATTATTGCAGCAAGTAACTCCACCCTAAGAATGGAGACGGGGCTGGAATCGATCAACTAAAGATTTACGAGATTTTACGCTAACTGCTGAGTTATGGCCACCACCAAGAGCGGGTGTGTGACTTGTTTTCCTTAGATGTACTATTGTGTCGTCAGTTATATGCTGGTGTGCCAGCATACGATCGCTGGCTTGTCTGGCTGAACCAAGCTACGTTCGTGACAATACATGTAAATAGATCGTTAGCTTAATAAAAGATACTAATGAACTTTCTATTTGTAAACGTAATTAGTGATTAGGTCAATGAGGTTTAAATAAACTGTTATATAATTAGTACAGAATTTCGCTGAAAAAGTAGTGAAAAATGAGAAATTATTTTTTAGTCGTTGCTATGTATTGTGTACTATAAGTTTAATAGAATTAGCATAAAAGCATGATTAATTTTGGGAAATTGCAATTAGCGCGAAAAAAGTCGTGGTGGTAGTTATTCGGTTTCTGAACAAATCTTAGTAATTTTAGACTCCAAATTGTATCAGCTAACGGTCCGAAAAAATGGTAAATATGATAAAAAATGGTTTTTCATGTCTAGAAAAAAACTGGAAAGTAGGTCAAAAAAGTTGTACCACTGACTGTCCATTTTTTTCTAGACGCAAAAAACTATTTTTGACCATGTTTACCATTTTTTTCGGACCGTTAGCTGACACATTTGGAATCTAAAATTATTAAGATTTGTTTAGATATCAAATTATTATCACTATTTTTTTTTCGTGCTAATAGCAATTTTATTTTTCAAAAAGCTAATTCTATCCTACTTTAGAAGCTGGGTCGCACATTGTCATATTATGGAGGTGACTGAATTTCATTATGACAGTAATAATAACTTTTTCAAGCATATTTTATAATTCGAGTGTATGTGTTAGTGTCATTTTTGCTGCATGCTTTGTATACAGTACAAACAAATCACTGTTTCACTCACAATTAGTATGTTATTTAACCACCTTCGAGTACATATTCAGTTAGTATTACACAATATCTTTGGTCTTTAGTATAAATACAGATAAGTTCATTTTCCTCGACATTGTGCCACGATTTTGAGTTTTATGTTTTTTCTTTCAGACATTATTACAATCAATTTATTAAAACGGCATCTATATTATTTAACCAATGATACTTCTATATTTTTGTTTATTTGCTTTAAAATTAAACTTCTTTATCTCTTGTTAGTATCAATAAACCTATATTTTTGCTTCGTTTATTTTAAAAGTCTATGTCATATTCGTGTCACTATTAACGACGTAGTTATATTTTGTTTACATTATAAAGTAAATATTAATGTCTCAGGAAGTTTTATCCATAGTATTTATCTTAATCAATTGTCCCATACTTATTTAACCATTTTCAATACACTTATCTCGAGTTTTTTTTTTACTCAACAAAATTATAGAGAAACTTAACTAGCTTTATCCTGATTATGGGGGATAAACGACTGGATGAAAGGGATGTGTGGAATGACTTCAAAAATTGCTGTGTAATACCGAAATGTGTGTGTGTGTGTTCTTTTTTGCATTATATATTGTTAGTTGTACTACACACGTAGTGGCACTTAAGTAGCAGGAAGAAAATGGCACCTATAGGCCGCTATCATTTTTTCTCCAGAAAGCTGACCAGTACAAGAAGGCGAGACGACAGGGAGCCCCTGGGAATTTTCTCAGCCATTAAGAACTTATAAGGTAAGGCCTTTACGGTTGACATAGACCACAAGCTCCTCATGTTTGTCACGTACCTATCATCGCTCGGACAAGTCGTCACTCAGGCAAGCATGACAGCTCCACTTCATTCTTCAGTGCAACACTAACTCAGTACACGGAAGGGGGAAGAGCAACGTGGTTGCCTTAGCACTGCCTTACGTTGTTCAGATAACTTTTTAAATAACAGTTCTAATTAATAATCATTAAGAACTTAGGGGCAGGTTAATAAGCAGTTTTAAATGCTTGTTTAGTAATACATTTACAAATAATAATAAATTTTGAAGTTTGTTATATAAATAAAGTCAAACAAACAGCATTATGCGATAGTATTTGCTTTGTTGTTACTAATTATCTGTTATTAATCATCACTTAGTCAAGGCTTCTCCATATCAATCTGCACTATTACTTATTTTAAACGAAAAGACCAGCACATCTCGTTATTCAAAAGAAAAAGCTTTGTTATTATTCTCTAATTTTACAATTTACTGAAAAACAATTAATTACAATCATTACTAATAAAAATAATGTGTTCATAGTTATTTAAAAAAGGCATTTGGTTTTTAATAAACAATACTAAGACTTTTTAGAATATGACGACGTTAACAACTAACGTTATTTACGTGAGAATTTATTCATACAATATAAAAATATCATATAAAAATAAATGAACACTACAGCTATCATAGTTAAATAAAAACCCTTCATAGATAATAAGCATCATTACAATTACCAAAAAAGATTTAGTTGCACATGATTATTGTTTTAATGGCTTGATTGATAATTAATACTAAATTTATGACAAAGGAGAAGACTAGAATTTACTCGGTCATTTACAATATAAGCACGTGTTAATTAACTAACAACACAATAAATAAAAATTGGGAAGACTTTAGCGTACTGAATAATTCTGTTAAAGGTGCTTCTGTATTAACTGACATTTTTATTTATTAAAAGTATAAAAAGATAACATCGTACTGGGTTCATTTATGTTATTAGCACTTGTTAGTTAACTACGATCTTTTCTTCAGAGTCATCAATTAATAAAACTCAAATAAAAATTTATTGTCAACGCAGTTTCTTAAATCATAAGTTATTTAAATAAATGTATTAAAACAGTACCTGTAAGAAAGAATAAAAAAAATATGCAGATGTGATTTGAAGGTACGACCAGCAACAACGAAAATGATTCTAACCTTTTAGCTACGGTGTGTTGTGTATGAGGAGGTACATATGTAATATACAAGCTGTTTGAGTGGGCTTGGGGTAACCATGCAGGTAGAGACTCTTTCGAGCTGTACTCTATTTACACCAGCCTATAGCCTGCACGTCTCTAGAGTGCTGAACTCTGCTTTAAATAGAATGCCGTCCCGTCTGGCATTACTGCTCCCTACAAGTGCACGCTTTTTTCTTACGCTTTCTGGCTGATGAGTCCCTGCGCTCGCTGGCTCTTTCTCCCTCTTTCTCTTTGTGTCGCCACTACTGCTCTATCTCCCCCTCCTTAAAGTGCAAGCTTTTTTCTTATAATTTCTGGCTGATGGATCCCCGTTCCCAACCTGCAATAAAGAACTTCGTTCTAAAGAAATATCTAAAATTATTACCATTTTAATACTTGCTTCCATCAATTATTACACAGACTTAAAGCAGAGAAAATATTCTACCACGCTTACACCAATAGAATTTTTGCCATTAAACAATCTTTGCTTTAATTTTTCACAACAAAATTCGCTATTTTAATATTTAAGAATCCTCCTACTTGAATTCAGTAACAAAAACTTATGTGAATCAGAAAACGGTTCAAAATAATGTAACAAGAGGTAAACTTAAGTATAATATCTTTATTAAAATCGTATCAATGGAGCAGAATGTTTTAAAATATTAGGAACAGTTGACAACATATTTTTTATTACATTTAAAGATGGTGCAGTTGCTATAGGTTAAAAAAAACACGATTTCCTAATTTATAATATTTTCGAAAAACCATGTAACATTATGCTGCCATGCTAGTTAGGAATTTTTTTGACGTTGTTTATTATGTCTGAAGATATTTGAGGCAAAAGTTTATGAATTGAAATAATTTTTAGTAAAGATTTTCAAAATAAAAAATAAATTAATGCTTTCTGTTTGTTATTAAGTGGAATGTATGTGTAAAAAGGAGGTGCTGGATGAGCTGAGCTACTCATGTCAAGTCATAGATCAGGATATAGAAAAAGTTATAAGAAGCACTCAACCTCTAAACATAACAATAAGCAAAACTTTAATTAATGTAAGCAATAATATATGGATTAAGTGATGTGTCTGAACATCAGCATAGCAACGAGTTACGCAAGTACTGCAAATGTACTTAGTAGAAAAGCAGATCGAGAAGCGTTCCCAAAGCTGGTTGTGCATAAATTGAATAATAATATTAATAAAACTGCTTTGCAGTGCAAATAAGCAAAGGTACAATAGAAAGAAGTTATATCCTAAGCTCTTTATTACGGCTTAATCTAATTTTCAAATTTAAACAAGATTTCAAAAATTTCTAAGAAAGCCTTTGTTTAACAAAAAGTTTTCAAAACAATTATTAAGTATTATTAAGTATTAGAGATGAAAAAATTCAATTATTACAAGTTATTAATAAATGGACAACAACCTATGTTTTTTTTAAATATTCTTAGTAAAGATATTAACTCTCTAATAAATAACTTTAAACTTGCATATCAAAACAAATATACTTATTATTTGAATGATGAAATTTTAAGTGCATGCAAAAAAAGAAATGAGAACATATGACAGCATAATGCTACTTACAAAGGTGATGATAAATCTCATAGTGCTATTAATGTAAATTTATCATTAAATTTTTGTTCAGGTTATTATCGTATCAGGAAAGTAGTAGTATGGACAAAGGCTGGCAACTCTCGTAACAAGGAGAGCTTTTATCTATGAAGTAGTACCTAAAAGAGGCTCATGCTTATCCACGCATTAAGTTTACTGGATTTCAGGTTTAATTCTAATCTGTTGTGCGTCTACAAACTAATATAATCGTGTATGTGGCTTCCTTCTTGCAGTGGTTTTAACTGAGACAAGAGTTTGACGTCACGTTGAGCACAAAATTAAAGAGATAAAATGATTTTTAAGGGAGTAATGGAAAATGTCTGTAGAAGGCTAGAACAAATATTGGAGCGTTGCTCAGACAATGTGTTTAAAATTTGTGAAGAGGCTGAGGTGGGCTTCTTAAAAAGTATAAGGGAAGGCTGAGAGGGTGGTGCAAAAAAATGTTTAATGAAAAATGACATCACAATCCACATAATTTTACCTCATTTCAAAATGTAGCTGTAAGTTAGTAGGGTGAGTTCTCTCCCAGGGCGAGTCCCCACCCAGGAGCTGGAACAGTATTGGGTTAGTCCCCTAGCACAGTTTAGGACCAGTCCCCACCTAAGAGCCGGAACAGTCTTGGATAAGTTTACTAGCACAGTTTAGGGCCTGTCCCCACTCGGGAGCTGGAACAGTCTGAAGTAAGTCCCTTAGTACAGTTTGGGAACAGTCACCACCCGGGAGCTGAACAGTCTTGGGTTAGTCCCGTAGCATAGTTTAGGGCCAGTCCCTGCCCGGGAGCTGAAACAGTGCCAGCTTTGAGCCTTGATCTACGGGAAACTACACGGCCCTACTATTTACCCGTGGCTCAGTATCTTCTCTATACTATTCAAACGGGTAGCACTGCTGTTATTATTACAGTAGAGATTTTCCTCCCCATTCAGTAATGATAAGACCCCCAAGCACACTCTTACCTGTAAGGTTCATCCATTGCTTTACCTCCCCATTAAATGTTTACTCTGAATCCATAAAGTCTACTACTTAAATATAGTGTTTAAATCGCTTACCGTTACGTTGAGCACAATTTTTTTTCTATAATCCGTTATGGTTTTTACAAACAGTAACAATTTTCAATTCATCCATTGGTGGATAACCAAACTCTATAATATTATAAACATGATATTTAAATCTCTCTGACCAACTTTTTTGCACAAAGCCTTCTACACACACTTTGTGTGCATTAACAACATACTCTCTGATAATTTTACCTATGGTATTGTATGACAGTTTACCTGTATCCCATGGTATCTCATGATAATTACATTGCAGCCAAGAGTTTTCTCTGTTGTAGATATTTGCAAGCCTCTTCTAAGAAAACGGTTGCTTGAATATCAACGCAATGGGTTCAACATCTGAAGTTAATGGAACTATAGCTAACTTTTTCAACACGAAGTCTTTGACAGGCCGCTTCAAACCCTGCATATTAACTATATAATCCATTTGTTCAAAATTTTTATAACTGTCTCTATCAGGAATAGACTTTTTGCTATTTAAATACTTTTTATCCACTGCATTTTTTAGCCAAGATTTTTGTTTTTTATCATCATCATTCTTAGATAAAAGTTTTTTATATTTCACGTTACTACTAAAGTTACTACTGATTGGTTTATGCAATACATCAAACTTTATCCTCAAGTTGTTAGCAAGTAAATGGCTTAACGTCTGACTTTAGTTTCTTTTCTGTGCTCAACCCTATTACCATCTTAAAGATTATACCTCCACCACGTTCTATATAAATTTTTCAACATCCCTACTGATTAGACTGTACTGGATAATATGATCAAATAGAATTGAGCAATAGGCTGATGTGCTGTTAGGAGAGTTTTCATGAGCTTCAAATTCTAAACACTCATCAACTGAAGCATTTTTTTGCAATTCATTTTGATTAGAGCAATCAATGACAACAAAAGTTATGTGTGTAAGAAACTGATATTTGCTTAACAAAGGTGTACGATCATTACTAAAATATAAATTTTGAAAATTAGCGTACATATTATACAAACAATGCATACTGATTGGGTCTTACATCGAGATTGAGATCACCGTAAAAGTAATATTGGGAATGTAGCTAAATTTTACCATTTCTTATAAAGCAGTGATCTAAACTACTAGCAGTAATAGCTCTCTGGTTCTTTCGATTCGTTCGAAAAGCTAAAATAATACACCGTGGATTTCCCAACTGATAAGAAGTCTTAGCTGTCCGTATGTGTTTTGATGTAGTAGATAATAGCAGATATTCATACGCTTCCAAGTTTGATAACTCACAAATACAAATTTATCTTTTTGAAGATAATTAAGTAAGCGAATTTCATAAGAATCTGATATTACAACGTAGGGCATGAGCCATTCTAGCTTCAATATTACAATCTTAAGTTCTTCCTAAGTTGCTGCAGCATTCACATCCACAGCAAAAATCTGTGTTTGCAAGACTACATTTAAATCATTTTTAGATCTCGTAAGCATAAGTTCATGTTTTTTATTAACAACTAGCTTACGATAGTCTTTAGCAAAACATAATATCATACTGAGAGGAAGTAGAATATCGAAATAACCGTTATTGTCAGTTAGATTGAAATCATTAGCTCCTCCTATATCTAGCCAACCTGTATCCTCGTATCCTCAGACATCGAATTTTGATTAGGACACAGAATCCGCCAATTTGAAATAAGGTAAGTTATACTAACATTTTTACACTTGTCTACTTCTATAGCATTTACTTCATATCTTATTTCCTCGAATAAATAACAGAAAATGTTGTTCACCAATTTTGTATTAGTCACCACTGTGTTACCATATGCATTAACTAATCTTTCATAAATATGTAATGAACTTCGGGATGGTAACAAACATAAGTCTTGATGTTGAATTAATATACGAATTTTACTACTGTTGCCATAAGTTGATGACTCGTATGGTTAATGAGTATGAATCTCATAATGTGCAATAGACAGATTCATCAAAGGTGACAGGAGACTGAATGTTTAGAATCTTTTCCATGTTTAATACAACAAAAGGAAAAAGATATGCACTTTATTTTCCACTATGGTCCTTTATTTTTAGTAATAAGCTTTTTTTTAACTGATTGTTTTGATGAGGTAGCTTTGAACGCTTTAGATGTTTTTTCCAATGTGTTAGTAGTTTAAATGTTTGTTGAGGACTAAGCATTGAAGTACATGTAGAACTTCTTATATAGCTTCTATGAGGATCTACAATCCCCGTTACACTGACGGTTTGATACGTAACCTTACTGTTATTATCTCTCCACAAAAATGTACTAAATCACCGTCCTGATCAACAATACGTAGTTGTATATAGCTAATGATCTGTCAAACTAGAGGTAAATAAGTAATTTGTGAAAAGACTCCAATGATTCTATACTCTAGTGGTACAGCTTGAAAACATTCGTGAATGGTATGTAATTTATATTTATTTATATAGGCTACACTAGTGATGTTACACTTAACTAGTAACGCGTTAACCTTGAGAGTAGCTACAGAAAAGTCTGAAGTATGTGTGAAGTTATCTTGGAGAATTCGTTTAGTAAAATCTAGTAGTCGCCCTATAGAATCTTTTGGTCTAAAGTCAATGATGTGACTACCCTTTGTAACGCTGCAGAGCGTATTATATTGTTTGGTTTCATAGTGATGTTTACATTTTCAGCTTGTAATACTTTCACTAGAAACGACTTAATTTTATTAATTTCATAGCTACTCGTCGGTAATACAATCACTTTATCACCTACATATAATTTATTATTACCTTTATCAATATTTGGAATTGAACTAAACGTTAAAAGTTCAACTAGGCCAAGAACGTAGCTGTGTTTCAGGGAATAGGAAATACTGTGCTTTTAATATGTAAGAATTACAAGACAGACTAAGTGTCAATGCTTCTTCTATGACTATAAAAGAACAAATGAATAATGCTTTGACAATCTTTGTGATAGGAATTTTAAATATAAATGACCATGGCTGTGAGAGTTAATGTTTTAATATTTGTTGTGGTTGTACTTTATCCCATCAACTTCAAAGTACAGTATTAAATTAATAGGTGGTGGTAGATTGTTAGAACTGTCAAATTAGACGATATTTTTACCATATTTTTGATATGCTACCTAATGATTTTTAGGCTTATTTTCATCATCCAGATTTACTCCTGCAGTTTTATAATATCACAACCCACTTATGAGTTAATCGTTTCTTATAAATAGCCCGAGACAAAGAGGGGTTTTAAAAATTCTAGCATACTTTAATAAGTCAACATTAATTAAATCTTTATTAGGTGTTTTTACTTTAACAGCTTTTTTTTTAAATCGTTTCCAGCAGATGGTTTTAAGTAGACACCTAATCCAGTTTTATATTCCTTTCGATATAGACCTTTTCCTTATACAATATTCTCCATAGTTTTATTATACCTTCGACTCTCTTGTAGCTGTTGATTAGCTGATTTAGCTGCATTCATATTTTGTAGTATTCCTATGACCCCATTTGATAGGGCACTAGTTGCACTCAAACCGGCAAACAAGGGTATCAGAGGTGAAACACCTCCCGTTTTAACAGGAAGGCTCAATATACAAGGTATTTAAATATATTTTTTACCACCTACTTTCTGAACAGCATTCATAATTGTGTTAAAGGCAGTGTATGGTTTTTTTTTCTTCATGCTGTTCTTAATCCTCTTTTTATTTCTCAAACCCATACCTAATTTACTTTTAAGCTTTATAGCACGTATTATTGCTAGAGTAGCAGCTTTTCCACTAATACTTGAATCAAAAGCCCTAACTCTTTGCCAAGCTCTGCTAGCTGAAAGTTTATCTGCTAAGTTTTTCGCTTTAACGTTTTCTCTATTCTAAGAATAAGCTATTTCATGCTCTTTGCACACTGCGTCCAACAAATTTATTCCTGGATCACCTCTTACGAGACGTTTTATAAGTTTAGTATCTGCACCACAATACTGATAGCCTAGTATGTAAAGTTCTATAGGCAAACTATTTAGAGCCCTGTTTAAAAGATCTTGTCCTCTCTTACGATGAATTAATATCGCTGTTCAGAGGTTGGATCATGACTAATCGCTAAAAAAGAGAATCATTGTATTTATTACCTATGTATAATAGAATATTATGCCTAAGTTGCTATAATGATATGATTAATTATAAAAGCACTATATTCATAGCCTGTACATTAGTCGTAATCGAACCATCATACAAAGCAGATATGAAATTAAAAAATAAATCTGTGAAATTGCGAGTTCCAAGCTTTGACACTGTTGTAAAATAGGAAAAGCATTTAAACCAACATGGTGAATTACTTCCTAATAATATTCAAGCTACATTCTATGGTCCATCTCATTGTGGTAAAACAAACATTTTACCAGCGCTTATTGTAAATCCTAATGGGTTGAGATTTGAAAATGTGTATTTACATTCTTAATCACTGAACCAACCAAAATATAGGTTTTTAAAACAGCTGTTAGAGCCTATAAATGACGTGCAATACTTTCCTTTCAGTGAACACAAAGTAGTAGTATCTCCAGATGACACTTTATATAATTCTATTATAATTTTTGATGACGTGGTATGTGAAAAACAGGATAATGTAGGAGCTTTTTACTGTATGGGTAGACATCAAAGTGTGGACTGTTTCTATCTCTGTCAATCATACGTGTAGATAACAAAACACCTCGTGAGAGATAACGTTAATCTTATAGCTCTATTTCGCTAAGATAATAATAATGTTAAGCATGTGTATAATGATCATCTGAACTCTGACGTGTCATATAACATGTTCAAAAACCTATGCTCTAACTGTTCGGATGATGAGAAACGTGGATTCGTTTTTATCGATAAAGACAGATAAACAAATAACGATTGGTATAGAAAAGGCTTCGACAACTTTGCTATAAATATAACCCGTATGTAGCAGACTGTATTGAGTCTATTGTAAAAGGATACAATGTCAACATGTATGAGCAAGAAAAAAGACGTACTAAGTCAACTAGTGAAAGCAAGAGGAGCAGTTAAAAAAGAGTATGGATTATTATAATTTGGAAAAAAAAGGTTAAATGAGTACTCAACGAATTTTTTAAAACAATCATAGAAACTCTTTAGGAAATTGTTACTGAAACGAGCAAAAAAGGTGACTATTGAGGGATTTATAAGTATTTTGATAAACCATGAGCAAACAATAAGCTATCATTAAAAAGATCTAAAAAAAAAAACTATAGTGATGATGACGCAATTTTTGAGTTTGCTGTCAGTCACAGCGATGATAATGATAAAATGAATAATACTATTTAAAATCAGATTCATAATGGTGAACTCAACGAGTGTAAATCTAACATTCTTAGGTAGTTGATCAAAATCAAAAAGATTTATTAGATTTAGTGTACAGGCTTCGAAAAGAAAAAAAAATGTACATGCTCGGTGATTCAACTTTATATTTTGAGAATAATCTAATCAGAATAGACGAATTATAATTTTCAATAACCATAGGATTAATAAAGCTGTTTTTAAAAAAACATCACGATACATTTTGCGTTACTATATTTAATTTGAAAAAATATTTTTTATTTTTCAATACTTCAAACGCACATAGAAAAGGATATAGAAAAAATGGAGCTGCCAGACTACATAACAGTTAAAAATTTTATGGAATCAACGGTCTAATCTTTAATATTATTGAAGGAAAAAAGAAGAAGGCATCATTGTTACCTCATAATAAAATTGCTTGAACAATGAATAACATACTCTAACAAGTAGATTATGTGCACTGGAATGACCCGAAGAAGTTTGTTGACCACCTTTGACTACTCATCGCTAAAATATCAGCAGGGAACTATATCAATAATAATGAGATACCATCAATCATTGAAGAGTTACGTGAGGCAGGGTATATCTACTAAAGCATGTGCATATTCGAGTTAGTATTAACATGAGCATTGACGTATTTGGACGTAAGCTTGGTAAGGCTGAAGAAAGTAGCCAAGGTCCTCCTGGTATCAGATACAAAGTCATTGCAAATGGACAGTATGATTTAGAAAACAAAAGATTGTGCAATATTGTAATAGCTATTGAGCCTAATGGTGTTATGAATATTAATTCATTTAATAGAGAAAATGGAGTTGTTATGGATGAGTTCCATAAAACAAATAAAATGTTTATTAATTTTAAAGACTCATTTATTGTAAAAATAGTCAAGTTGGAAAAAGAAATTAATACTATTAAAGAGGTGTTGTCTCAGATCTCTCATATTACTCCAGAAAACTAAATCGAGGGAAATATTTTATCTCCTCCTTTTCACTGCATCTGATAATGGATAAAATATTCAAGATCATTCATTCACTTATTCGACGTCAATAAAAATGGATCGTAAGGAACAAATTGTAGTGGAAAAGCTCCAGAAACCGGCTCGACGAAACTACCCATGTCGAAATTATAATATACGAGGGTTGGATGAAACATTACAGGTTGATCTCGTTACAATGATACCTTATGATTGAGGAAATAAAGATTATAGATATATTCTTACTGTAATAAATGTGTTTTCGAATATGCATGGACTATAACAATCGAACATAAAACGAGTAATGATGTCACTGCTGCGATGAAATCTATATTTCATGAAGGTTGTGTGCCAAAGAATTTGCATACAAATAGATGTAAAGAACTTTGTAATAAACCTTTTAAAGATCTTCTTGAAAAGTACAAAATTAATCTCTATTCTACATACACAGTAATCTTAAAGCAACTTGTACTCTAGAGAACAAGATCTGGATCAAGTTTAGTCTGAACGGTAATTATAAGTAGCTTTCTCATGGTACATCATTTGAATAAAGATTATAATAATAGTAAGCATTGAACAATTGGTATGAAACCAAAAGAAGTGACATGAAATAAAGAAGCCCATCTACTAAAAGTTTTTGCTCAAATGGTAAGAAATCAATAAAAGAGCTAAAATTTAAAGTAAATGATAAAGTTCGCGTAAGAAAAGTAAAACAAGTTGACACCACTGACGAAGAAACGTACTTAACGTCACGTTACAACGCTAATGTGAATGGTGGCTGACCGTCCTGTACATCTCTTTGTCGGAGGCGTCGAAGTATTCGAGAAAGGGTATACAAAAAATTGATCTACTGAGATACTTACAATCGATAAAATATCTCACACAACACCTTTTACCTACCGTTGAAAAGATTACAAAAATTAATCCATAGCTGGCGACTTTAACAAACAATAGATCTAGAAAGTTCAATATTCAGACGTGTATATTATAGAAAAAGTTGTAAAAAAATGTGGCAACGAAGTTAATGTTAAGTGGTTAGGATTCGACGATTTTCATAACAGTTAGATAAATATGTCAGATATTTAATAAATAATAATTAAAGAAAAGGTATGAAAGCTTCGACCACCGCTCTCATCTGTTTGGTACAACCACCATGTTATCACTCTGTATCCTTCTCTATTAATGTATTGAATGTGAATGTTCACTTTTACAAACAAGTTTATTTATAAATATATTTATTATATTTACAAGTACACTTATAAATTCAACTATGAGAACTCAAATTTAACATTACCTAAATATTCAATGAATGAACTTAGTTTAGTAACCATCTCGCATAGTTTATTAAATCAATTATCATCATTTACAAGAGTTTTTGCGACTCGATCAGGTATAAAGAGCTGGAACTCTTTGTTAATGGTAATGACTATGACCATAGATTATAGAAACATGCTTAACATTAGTCACTAGCTACTTCTTTTTAACCTCTAGCTCTGACAACTTTTTTGTTGCCATGTGGGTATTGTCCGCAATACGGTTAAGTCTTACATCTTAAAATGATTCAACCAGCTTCTTAAATACAAGAGTTCCTTTGAGATCAGCTTAAGAAACTCAAACCTTTTACTGCAAAGATAACACATCATACAAAGGCGTTTATGAGATAGACAATAATACTTATATTATCTTTTAAAATAAATATGTTGAAAAGTGTCCACTAAGGTCTGCAATTTTTTGAGCTCAGTTTAAGAAAAAGTACACTAGTAAAACTAATGAGAAGTTTAAGTATATCAGACAAACAGTGTAATAGTACTTGATTATGAATTACTAAATCAAAAAATATAATGTAGAAGAAGTAATACTAACTGGAAAAAAAGTTAGATGATAGGTTTTCATCTCAGGAAGATCTTTAAAAACTGGAAATATTTTTTTAACATTTTTTTATTTTACATCGTTAGCAGTTCACAATAGTTTGGGCATTTGCTATGACTATGAATAAATCTCATAGTCAAAGTTTTGATAATTTTTGTTTGTACTTCAGAAAAACAAAATTCAGTTGAACTACAACTCAAGCAGAGAGATTTGAAAAAATTAAAATCAGCCCTGTGCAAGGCTCCAGCACTTGCACATGTCGATTTTGACTCACCATTTCGTTTGACTAGCGACACATCCAGTTGAGCTCTCCATGCTATTTTTAGTGAAGGAGATCCATGATAAAACTACCCTGTAGGGTACATGCCTCACACCATCAGTAAGTTCAAAAAAATATCTTCACTACTGACAAAGAGTGCTTAGTAGTAATAGCTGCCATACAATCTTAAATAAGAAGAGAAATAGAACACCTTAAAATATTAAATGTACGAGAATCTTTAACATACACAAAAGATAACATTGCAACATTTATTTCTGCTTGCTTAATACTTAATTTGAAAAATAATAAATTGCTAGACCTTCTGAGCTGTCACTTGGACGTTTGATAAAACATTTTAAATCAAAATGTTATTAATAACTGGTTTTATTAATAATAATATAAGACTTTTGCTTCGTTTGACAATTTATTTCTTATTCTAAGTAAGGCTAAAAGCTTTATCAGCATGACACCATTGTTAAAAGTTCAACATGCACTAAATATATAAACGATATGTTCGACAATGTATGTAAACTAAGTTGATAAGGCGAATATTAATAAATTATTTCTAGTTAACAGTAAGACGAAGGACATTAACATGAGAAGCGTCGAACTGAATATAGACTTTTTTTTTTTTTATATTATAGTGCTTTACGTCCGGCTCCTATAAAGGGCACTACACAGGGCACTTAGCACTTGGGAGAAGGAAGGGAAGAGGGATGGGAGGCCTCACAATACTGGGAGGGGGGTAGGGGGAAATTAGGCAATTTTGCTGCGAGAAGGTCGCCTAAACCCTCCTCGAGGAGCATTGCGTGGTGAAAAAGCACATGTGAAAAATCACAGAGGTACTTGCCCGAAAAAGTCGTACTATGGCCGGGAATGGAACCACGGTCTCCGGCGTCTCAATCCACGACCTAGCCGACTGAGCCACCGCGCGCTCTAACTGAATTTAGACATTAAGGGTATTGGTATATATTATCTATGAAGGGTCAAAGAGAAAAAATGAGTTGATCGTTAGTTTTGAACTTATTTTGTTTCTGTGCTCTTACAATCTCTATTGTCTTTTACAAATTTAACTTTAGGCATTAAGGTCTGTTATATAAAAACTTAATATTATTTAAATCTGGAAAATGTGCATGTAAATTACAATGTTCACTAAAACTTGCCAAGTTCTGAATATTGTAAATAGATTTAACATGTTTATCAATACGTATAGACAGAGTGCACCCCATTTGTCCTAGCGTCACAATCCGAGTCTTTAATTAAATGTACCTCGCTTTTCTTCAAAATAGGAAATTTTTATTTTTTATTTATTATTAACTACAATGGTTTTGAAATTGTGTTTATTAACTTATATGAAATTGATTTCATGCCTTTTTAATAATTTACTGATATTCTCTAAGACTGAAAAAACATAGTTAAGGATGTGGAATTTGTCGTCTCCTGACCAGATTGGATAAAAGTGCTGAAGTACAAGTTTTTTGCTTATTTTTTTAATTAGACTTTCTACAATAGTTTTGTTGTATCCATTATTTATTGCTAGGCGTTTGAACAATTTAACCTCTTTTTTGTAGTGATCTTTTTGTAAAGGTTTCGACAATAGTCTGTGCATGAAAAAATAAAAAGAACTTGTTTTAACTTTGATGGACTGTTTTAAATCATATGACAACAAAGTTCTTGTGAATATTAATTATCTATGAATTTCATGTACTAATTTATCATGTTTTTGCATTATTTTTATGTCTAGAAAGTTCAAACTAATTTTGTTTTTTGTTTCCGTCGTAAAGTTATTACTGGATATAAGGGTACTTATGTACTTATAAAGTCTCTTTAATGTTTTCTCTGTTTCTCTCTAAACGCAGAAAACATTATCCATGATGCACAAAACTACCTACAAGAGGTGAGGCAGAGTTTAAAATAAGATCCTCTATGTAAAACATAGAGACTTTGCTAAGGAGGGGAAAAAATGGTGAGCCTATCGATAGACTGTTAAGTTGCTTATAAAATTTTTCATTAAATTTAAAGTAAGTTTGTTCAATACAAATTTGAACCAGATTTTGGATTTCTTGCTAAGAACTTAAAGATAAAGAATTGTTATTACTAATCAAGTTGTTAACTATAGTTTTGAGTTGGCCTGTGGGGATAGAAGAAGACAAACTCACTATATCGAATGACACTAGTTTTGTATTATGTAGTATTTTAATGTTCTCTATACTATGTACTAACTGACTTGTATTTTTAATACTATATTTAGGGTGAAATTTGAGAAAAGATGGAAGTATCTTATTGAGTTATTTAGCGAGTAAATATGTTGGTACATTAGTTTAAGACACAATGAGTCTCATGGGTATATTTTCTTTGTGTATTTTTGGTGAGCTGTATAATTTTGGTGCCACAGGATTCATAACCATTAAAATATTTATACTGCTTTTACCTAAAAAATTATGAAACTTTTTCACAATGGACTTGGTAGCTTTTTTAAAATTTTTAGTGGGATTGGAAGTCAAAATTTTAAAATTGTTACTATGAATTAAATCTTCCGTTGTTTTTAGTTTAATCATGTATTTATTACTGTTGCTGAATTCTTCTTTGTTTTTGTTTAATATGTTGATACAATTATGCCTAAAAAAATAAAGCACGTTATTCTTTATTTGGTTTAAGGCTTATTTTGTATCTACTGAAAGCAAAATGAGATCCTTAGAGTTTTTAATAAAGAGACAATATTTTTAATCTATACTTAAAATTTTAGTTTCTTCTAGTGGTAATTTAATTAAGGAAAAATTTTTAATTAAGAGTGAAAAACAATACAGGGTTGTGTTCTGAAGTCATCAACCAGTACTATAGCATTGTTTTCATTGATTTCTGACTAGGGTATCGAGTATTTATCTGTTGTGTCTGATGAGTTCTGTCTTCTTGTAGATTCTATAGCTTCTTTGTATGAGTAGGACGATGTTGAGATAAAATTTTTCGAGCAATCTCTTTTGTTTTGTTGTCAACTATGGTATACTCTACAGAATGGCAATAATAAATTATTTTTAGATGTAAGTATTAAAATAACCATACGTTTCAGTAAATGTGCTTATTCATCAAATGGAGTGAGGCAATAAAAATTAATTAACTGTCACAAAAGTTTTTTGGTAGGCAAAGGGATGTGAAAAAAAAACCTGTAGAAAAATTCGACAATTTAATTACTGGGAAGATATGAGAAAAAATATAGCAATTTTTGAATGAAAATAAAAAATTTCTTTGAATTAAACATTAACATGGATAATGTCGTAGAAGTCATGATAACAACTAAGACTCCAGCTAAAGTTTTTTCAAAAATAAGTACAAATACTCTAGGATCATTCACAACAACAATATCCAAAAATAACCATGTGTTAATTATAAAATTCTTATTTTCCAAACACCGTGTTGCAGTAGCTATACCACAAATCCATGCTTATACTTAGTGCGAATACTTCGTGATAATAGAAAAAGTTTTTGGAATTATATACTTACAAATTTAGCCTAAATTATCGGTATGAATCTTTAGATCAATAAATCTTACGATCCCTAATCTAAGAGTTGACTAATACGTAGCCATGCTATGCTTACAAGTTTTTTTAAAACAAAAGCTACTAATAAATAAGATATAGATGAACTACGGATTTTTGCTGAACATGATTACAGTACAACATTACATTCAGCTACGGGACTCACACCATATAAATTAGCTTATGACAGAGAAGCACAGCCACCAAATCCATATTCAACTGAAAATAATTTGCAATTTTATAATAATTAATTATCTTATTGATTAAAACTGTTGCCTAAGAAAAATGCATGAAAAAGCTCATAATAAGCTTATAAGATGCAAGTATGAAAGTAAACAAATCTTTACCAAATGTGCTGCACATTAGAATTTTAAAGTTGGTAAAGGTTTACGTAATAAACAAACGTCCACAAGAAAAAAAAAATTATTATAACGGAATTTCGTATGTCACCAATATAAATAACATAATAATGACTTAACACTTGAGGTGACAAATGGAAACTTAGTATCAAGCATTTGAAAATACTGAAGTACTGTTACGAATGAGTTTCCCTCATGTTTAAGGGATCTCAACAAGCTGACTAGATGATTAAATTTTCTCACAATGGGATCCGTTACGAAAGATACACTTTCAGCGTTATTATTGGACTAATTTAAAAAAAAAAAGAAACTAACACGAAAATCATGAAATTTTTAACAACCTTGGAATTTATCATGAGTACCAGAGTGAAATTCGACTATTAGTACGGATTAAATAAAAACCGTGCTTTTAGTTTTTAAGAATTTTACAAACTATATGAAAGAATTAGATTACCAAATGTATGATATGTTTTGTCAGTGCCGTAAACGACTACATACGAATCAATCCAAGAAAATAATACGTCTGTCATACCTAAGTCAACTACTGAAAAATCTTGATTCATTACAATTTGTGATACAGCAATTTTTCTCACCAACTATAAAAGTTTTCGACTAAATTTTAAACAAAACTCATAGCACAAAAGAAAGGAACACCTATTTTAAACTCATGGGGCAGATGTCTCAGAAGATTAATAGAATAACAAGCGGCCCCCTTCCCCGTCACGGCTTCGCCCAAGACTCACTGAATGAAACACCACAGTGAGTTGACTCATTATGTAAAATGTTTTGAGCTAGAAGTTCAACATGTGTTCTCAATATTTCTTAGAACAAAAAACTTCTGATTAGAAACATTGTTGATTGGAATCCATACAGTTTCTTCAGTCAAATAATAAGCAGTAAAAAGTGAAAAAAAATATAATCATTCAGAAAAGTACCGTCCGTTTCTTACGCCATGAAATAATTATTGGCTCTAAAGAGTCATTAATATGTCCGTTGTCACAATCTAATAAATTAAAAGGGCTATTCGTAAAAACTGTGAAAATTTAAAGCCAACAAAATACATGAAACTATAAAGATGCTTTTTCGATCTTCGTTACCAGAGCAACAAAGTCCTAGAGCTTAATTTTTATCGCCACAATAAATACAAATACATCGGTGACTAGAAAAAAGAAAATCTTTATTCCAATTTCCCCATTTAAAATAACACTTAAAAAATTTGAGCTAAGCTCTTCTTCCTTTGAGCCACCAATATATTATTTTACCTTCTTAAAACTATGAAAGATTTAAGTGATTACAGTCAGAACTGTAGTAGAAAACTAGTCTCTCAAGTAATAGATTTTTTATTTCTCGATTTTGACGCTGCTGTTTCCATCTTGACAAATGCTCGGTGTCAGTTTCTTGATATCTAGAGTTGTATGCATTTGAACCATTGAAAGTTTTCTTTTAGATTCACACTTTTGTGACTATAGGTATGGTTAAAACTTTTGTTAGCCCTGAAGACTGTTTTTCGTTAACTTTAATGAGTTGTAATATTTTTTGGTAAGATATTTCAGCATTCGATGGCCCTAAAAAGCATCAGTAAACTAAATTATTTTTTGACTGAAGTTTCCAGTAAACACGACTGCCTAGGTATCTTAAAGTGATCTTCTCTTGGCTTGTGCTTTAGCACCAGACTAATCAAGAGAAAAACTGCAACGTTTGAAGCATCGAAGCTAGTTATACAGCTCTTTCCCAACGTCTTCCGGTATTACACCAGAGACTTTGGTGTTTACAACACCTTCTTGTTCTGCAGAGCTCAGTAGTTTTAGTGATTTAAGGTAGGAAGATTGGTTCGTGATGCTTGCCTGTTGTAGGCTGTCCCGTTTGCTCAAGTTTATTTTTCCTTCATAGCTGTTAGGTTTGCCCAGCACAAAATTTGGAAAAGATTGGTGGTTCCAGATGGACTGGTTAGAGTTGATAGGGTCATTGGTAATTAATCGATAGTAATGTAAAATCGTTGGTCGCCAGGGATCTTAGCCTTGCGACGAACAACTTTGCTAGGAACGTCTGCCAGTAAATGACTGACTTAGTTCAATAGTGGCCAGCTTAATATAGTCTTTAAGTCGAAAAATTGCTGCCGAAAATGGTAGTTAAAATGTATTTATTGGTGAGGTAGTTTAACGTATTCTGGCCGTAAAAAGGACCAATGAAATGGATGGTTAAATAGGAAATGTAAATGTGAAAAAAAAAAATACGTATGATGGCCCTGAAAAGGAGTCTCTGTGTACAAAGACCGTGCTGTCGTTAGTTGGGAATGTGGGCCTGGAGAATATCTTCTCTGTATGTATACTGTTTGGACGAACCACGGAGGAGGCCCTTGTAGCTGCCCAAACTCCTTAGTAAATTGATCAAATTTGTTCTGAAGTGAACAACATTCATTTAAGGACGAAAACTGTAACTATCCTTATTGCAAATCAAGCACACATCGTACGATCAAAATTAGAGACGCTTTACAAGAAAACGGAACAAAAAAAAAAATTAATAGTTGATAATTTTCACAACAAGTGCGGGCAAAATAGTAACCTAATACTATGTATTTATGGAAACAGAAGAAAATTTATGTAATTTTACACCCACTCAATGTATGAGTTGTACATTTTCAAGAATTATTGTATTGCATTTTACAGTCGTTTACAAAATTAATTAACGCCATTAAGACCACAGCCAAAGGTTATCTCTACCTTCTGCAACTTTTATCATTTTATCAGAACAATGAAGTCATTTTAGCTTATAAATGTTTTAATGCTGTTGATATACAAAAATATTCATTAAATAATAAAATTCTTAAGATGTCAGTAAGTACTTAATAAAATCTAAGGGATTTTTTATAAAATTAAGTTCTTCTAACCAATTTCTTTTGCTTTCCAAACCTGTAAACATCTGCTAACCAACAACCCTCGCTTTGCTCGGGTCGTAAATATTAGCAGATGATACAGGCCCTTCACTTTTGCCCCAAACATAACCTATTACCATACTCACCACTGAAGCTAATTGTTATATAATGGCTAATGAGCCAGGAATTTGTGGTTGAAGTAGTAAGAAAAAAAGTACACATCACATAGGACGTTACTAAACAGTCCGCTCTGGTAGTTTTCCCTTTTGCAAATTCACAGCCAGGAGCGGATCATCGAGTCTCATCCCTCATAATGTAATGCACTATCATTATCTTTTTATTTATTCGTTTCTTCCTTTTCTTTCCTCTCACTCTTTCGCTCCTTCTTCTATCCTTTTGTTTGGGTTACTCATATTCATTTTTTTGCTAAAGAAGACATTTTTTTTCTTCTCTCTCTCCGACATTTACATGAAAAAGTAAAAAGAATTATAACAAATAATTTAATTAAGTACGCAGTTTAAATAATGATGTATAAATTGTCCAAATGATGATATTTAATCATGCTATCATAGTAAAAGACAAGCTGCAGTTCGTATTAAAAACATAAATATCGAATAGAAAAATCGATTTAAAAAATAAATTCAATGTCTATCCCTACTCCGTAGACTTAGGCAAATTAAAGAGATACTTCTCGTTGAATTTAACATTTTAATAAGCACTTTTGGCTTTCAATGGTTGATTATAATGTCGACAAACAGTTGCTAGTTTTATTTTATAAGTTAAGGAATAGCCCAAATCTGTAATATCATGAACCTTAAATATAAATCTCTTCCATCATTGCATTCTCAATCAGGCAAATATACTAACTTTTCTAAAACCTTGTCAGTATTCTCAAAATATTGTTCTTATAGTATTGATTAGAAAATTTTCAGACACGCACGATATATTACATTATTATCATTACCTTAGTCTTATTAATAAACCAACTTTTCTTGTATTGTGTTTCCCGGAGTATTTATTGATGAACCCAAAATATCATAATTGAGGTATAAGAATAGAATAAGTACTATACGAAATAAAATAAGGCCAGTAAAAAATATTGTCAGCAAGGACTCTTAATCAGTTGTGCTGTAGAAAGTTCCAGTAACAAGTTTCATGCCTGGTAACAGAAAAATAGGCTAGATTTCAAATTTGATTGAACAAGAATTAATTAAGAATAAATTAAAAAGTGAGCAGTGCTTTTTGGTCAGACGAGTCATTTTAAAGAGGGTATGCATTTGGAAGAAAAAGACAAAGACAGAGCAAATTTAATGTCAAAAGACGAAATGAAGATGTAGTACTTCCTTAACGATGAATATGGGAAAACATTTGCTGGAAGATTGGGATGCTTTTTCATAACTAAGCATGATAAAGCTTAAGGAAATGCAACGTTGCCAACGTCGTTAGACGACAATGGCTATATACTTTATAAACAACTGTTATCGCCCAACAAAGTGGCTGATAAAGGATACAATGATCTATCAAATTGAGTGTCCGACTACCTAAATACAAAGCCATTAGAAGTAATAGAAAGTTTCCATTTTAGTCAGACCAAACAAGAGCCATTGGAATCAGTGGCAGAATTTTCTGCTCGATTAAAAAAACTAGCGTTACACTGCAATGTTACAGATTGGAAATCAGCTTTACAAGATCAATTTGTTTGTGGCATTATAGACCAAGATACCAAAATTAAAATTTTTGAAAAGGACAACTTTGGATTCTGACACAGTATTTAAGGAAGCCGTTATGAGAAAAGTAGCTAAGTAAAGCGTAGCTCTAATATTTGATACATTAGAATACAAACACAACAAGCAAGATATCTTCGCGTTACAAAGCCGTTTTAGGTCTTCCTACGAGCACAAAAGTACCCGTTTGAAGCAAAAGTCGAAATTTAGTGGTCAACATGCAAAAGATGAATAAAATTTTCAATGTTACTACTGTGAAAAGAAGAACTATAATTATAGAGACTGCAATTTTTGTGAGTTCCAATGAGACATATGCCAAAAAGGGGACACTTGCAACCTGTTTAAAGTCAAGAACAAGACGATAACTGGTAGCAAGGGGAGGTACAGCTGTCAGAAGAGGATAAGGATGAAGAACAAATATTAAAATTGGAATACCAAAAAAATGTTTCTCCTTTGTAATTGAATTATCTTAGTGAGGATAAACTGGATAACTATGAAAACATGAGCCCTTATTTATAGAATAGATGCGAAACTAATATTTGTTAATGTAGTTATAAATAGTAATAAATTGCCGATGGGAGTTGACACCGGAACAAGCGCTACTGTAATATTCGAGAAATTATATTCAACGAACATTTCACTTACGTAAAAATTGCAAAAACTGATACGAAGCTAAAGGCATTTAATTATCAAGTTTCAAAACCCCTTGGGAAGCTAGTAGATTTAACGGTGTACTTCATTGATAGAAAACGTGTATTAAGTTGTTTTAATTTGGCTGTGGAAGGTCCGGCTTTGATAAGCCGTCAGTGGCTAGCAGAATTTAACTTATGGCCATTAAAACTCTGTAGCAATCATAGTAAGCTTGTAAATAATATTGAGGTAGACAACTATTTGGAATTACTTTAGTAACAAATATAACGATTGAATTAGTGACACTCCTAGATGTTACACAAAAAGCGAAAAAAAATTTACCTTAAAAGTAATGCAAGCCCAGTTGCAATAAAATGTAGACACGTAACACATGTGCTTAGGCTGATGGTCGAGAAAGAGATAGATAGGCTTATAAATGTAGGACACTTGAAATTAGTTGAGACACTTGAATGGGCTACGCCAATTGTGCTAGTATTTAAAACCAATGGCATCATTCGTACTCCTGGCGATTTTAACATCACCGTGAATTTGTTTGTTGTAGCAGATCAAAATCCTTTGCATACTATTGATGATATTATTGACCAATAACAAGGTGGTAGTTCCTTCTCAGAATGGACTTTAGTGCATGCTTATATGCATACTTTTTGTCAAAGTGAAATTAAAAAATTTGCGAACATTAATTATTTATAAGGGGTCCTACAAACGCACAAAAGAGTCAGAAGATAACTCGCCCGCACCAGCTGACGTACAAAAAAATTGGACGAGTGTCTAAGGAGGATACAGGTAGTTATCACGAGCTTAAATAACATTTATGTTATGAGTAACTCAGAGGATGACTATTTCTTAAATTTGAATAAAGTGTATTTGTTGTTACAGGAATGCGTACTAAGGCTGAAAAAATTTATATAATGAAATATCCAAGGTTAATGCTTAGGTCAATGCGCTGCATCCAATGAAAAGTAAAAAATTTTACTCATTAATAGGCTTTCTTAATTTTAATGCACGATTTTAAGAAAAACGTTCAGAAAAAATAACCTCACTGTATGACGTGTAATGCGCATAAGAAGATTCTTTGTTGGGACGTGGATTGTAAAAAAACGTTTATATAAGTGAAAGCAGAGTTAGTTTTACCAAAAGTATTCGCTCATTGTGATTTCTTAGAACAGATTTTGTTGATGCTTCTTCTTGTAAGTTTCAGTAATTTTGTCGCATGTATTTAAAGATAGGACTAAAGCCAATGGCATATGCGTCAACGAAAATAGAAAAGTAAGAATTAAATAAAACTATTTCAAATACATAAGCGATGGCTACAGTGTACACATTTGAGAGATTTTATTGATTTATTTCGAAAAAAAAAAATTATTTTAAGGACAGATAACAAGCTACCGCAACTGATCTTGAGTCTTCAAAAAAGAATTCTGCAAACAGCTGATTTTTACTTACAAATATGAGCGTATCTTCTATTTGATTTTTGTTATGAAAAAAAGCATATTAGCTCGAGGGAAACGCAAATTGCGATGCGTTGTCATGTTTACTGGTTGAGGATAACACCAACATAATCTAGTTAGATTTTTTTTATGTATTTTTTTTCTTTGAGAACAATGTAAGCAATTTTCATTAAAAAATGTCATCTGCGTTAAGCAAAAGAGACATCAACTTAAAGAGGTACAATCCCTTGCTATAGTTCATGCAACGCTCTTTATAGTTCAGTACGTTGTCTGCCTTTCTCGCTCTTCCATCACAACATAACCTTTTGTGGTTTTCACCACACTAATTAATAAATTTCTTTTGTCACTAGTATCCTTGAGTTATTCAACAAAATTAAATGCGATTAGTGAATTTTTTTTAACATTGATAACATTTTCATGATAAGTTCATGGTGAATAAGCAAGGTAACTGCAATAAAAGTGCTTAAAAAGACGACATACGGCCTATAAGCCTACATGTAAAAATGAGCTAAATTTGAATAATAATTACTATGCTCCTAGGAATTCTCGTACCTTAAAATTTTTACAGCACCATTTTCATGACTTTATTAATTTTTGAAAAAATTTTCACTAATCTCTTATTGTTAATTCTGTAGCTAATAGAGCTCCCTTAAATAATATTATCAAATATCTAATAAATGGCAGGCCTGGGGTGAAGACATTTTCTTGCGATGAAAAAAGTTTTTATTCAAGGTGACTTCAATTTACTGTCGATAAGGGATATTTTTTTTCGGGCATGGAGGTAATTAATCTGGACTGTATAAGATCGTTAATGTTAAAAGAATTACATGCAACCTACTGGGTGTCATGCATGCTTTTTTGTTTGGTGGCTAAGCGTTGGTGTGGACATCAAGGATACAATAAACTAATGTTAGATATGCCTAACTTAACTAACAAAAACTACTACAATCTCCACTACCCACGTGTCCCTGGCCATCTCAATTGTGGAACCATACTTTTGTGATTTCACTGTTCCAATTTTTCATTAAAACGTTTTTGATTGCAGTAAATGCTTATTTGAAGTGGCTAGAAACTCTTGATTTTAAGACTAATACTTAAGCAGGCTGATTAGAAAGCCAATGTATAAACCTATTTACCCGTTTATTACTGCCCATTGCTTGGGAGTAAGGAATTCAATGATTTTTAAGATCGCAACAGGGTAAAATATACTTACTTACTTCTATACCACTTAGCGAAAAATGGTGCAGTGGAGAATTTCATTCAAATTTTCAAATAGAGTGTCGTAAACTGTAAAAGGTGGTGTGATGCTGAGCACTGCAGTAAGCCTGTTTTGTTTGATTATCATCGTGTTAAGCATAGTACTACACGTAGAAGTTAGTCGTATTTAATGTTTAAACGAGCGCTGAGAACACATTTTGATTTACTTTAACCTAGTGTAAGTAAAATAGTAGATCAAAGTAAAAAAGCAGAAATAAAAGCAAGGTCTGATAAAAGGCAACTTTACTAAAAGCAAACTGATAGTGTCATGATTGATGACTTTGGTGTTGATGTGGAAAAAAATCAAAGAAAAAATAGTAAAGCAAGTTACACCTACCTAATTTGCTTATAATGCCAACGGCGTATTATAGAAACGTTATGTGGATCAGATAGTTAAATGTAATGATGGAAATTCGACTTTGTGAGGATATACATGGTTTAGCTCAAATTTTGAAGGAAGAAGAAATTGTGGTATAGTGATAATTTAACGATCTATATTATCGGCTCCTAGCCACTACAAAATTCCAAAAGTCTAAACTTATCAGTGCACGCCCAACCAGCACTCAGGATATAGTTCTATGTAATGCAGTTATTATTATGAATTCCTTAGTCTTAGTAATTAATGAACTATCTGTATATTATATTTTGTGGTGTATTCATTAATGAATTCCATATATCACATCTACAAGCTGTTCTAAATCTTGCATTTCAAGTGTGTTATCCATTAAATACAGTCCCTAACCTTAAGGTTTACGTTACTAACCCTTCTAACTTTGATTTCTGACTTGTACGTTCAGGTAGCAATGATTTATAAGCTTAACAAGTTTTTGTTTAATTTTTTAACTGAGATTAATTCTCATCATCAACCGTAGTTGGAAGTTTTCGATACTTTACATAACTAGTGAATTTTATAATGGTACGCTGGTGCAAAATTTTAGTTAACATTCAACAGTCAAACATCAGTACATAGGACATAAGCTATTTGAGCTTTAGCATTACTATTTTAAAGTCTTCGTAAGTCATTGTTTAATTAGCATCTGTGGCAGAAATAGCACTTTAAAAAACTGCATTAAAGAAATTTTTTGCTCAGATTATGATAAGTTTATGATTTATATTGACAACTATCATACGTTAACCTTCACAAGAACCTAAAATCATGCTCAGATAAATCACGACATTAAAGTAGCTTCTCTCCGTTAGACTTAAAGGGTGAGTGTCGTTCTAACCTGTGTTTCGGCTCAATACATCTTGATTAGGTCTGAGCGTTAAATTATTTTTAATGAGAGTTGTTATACCCTTATCTTATACATTAAAAAACTGTTACTTTCATGCATAATTTCGTCGAATAGATAAACTTTTGTAATAAAAACATAACACAAATTCTGCATACGTAGCTGCTGTATTACCAGCTTCTTTTAACTCTTTTCATATCAATGTGTAATGAGCTGCCAGATTGTGGTAGACACAGATCATGATATGGAATATATAAACGGATCTTATCATTATAACTATAAGTTGTGGACACGTAGAGCTAATAAGCATAAATCTCATAGTACACATAGATTCATCATGTGTGACAAGAGACTAAATGCTTAAAATGACCTTCATGTTTTCTGCAATATATGTAATTGCAGATTTATTTTTATTACATTTATTTGTTTTTAATTGATAACTTGGTAAAAATCAAAAGTTTTCTCATGTTAAATACCGGTTTTGCTTACGTCTTAGTAATTTAAGTCCGTTAATCTGACTGCTTAAGCACATGTTGAAATACGTATATAGCTCTTATTGTTGTATACGATTTTAATAACTATAATTAATTAATCGTTCTAATTGATAATATACAGTTAAAGAGAGTCGATAATCTGAACAGCAATAGGAAAATAACTAATTTGTGATGGTACATCGATTTTTTTAAAGCCTCGTTGTACAGGTAGAAAAAATTTATAAATTGTATAAATTTTTTTTGTTTACGTTGGCTCCAGTAGTGATTTCATACTCAAGTCTTAACGTTTCAAGCTTGAAAATAGCTTAGTTAATCTATGTTATTCGTAGTGCTATATTTAAAAAACTCTTAAAGTAAGACTCAAAAGCTGGCCTGAAAAATATTTTGGCGTTAAATTAATCCGATGGGTAATGTTAATTACATCACCAAGTGTATAATTGTTGGGTTTGATGTTAATACATAAATCGTTAGGCTGTAATACGTTAAATAATAATGACTGGATATCTCAAATTCTGTACCGATCTGTTGACAAAACAGCTGCTTGATCCCACGTAAAATTCGTTATTGTTTTCGTCAATATGTGTAATTAAATTAAATATAAGGAGTTCTACCCAGCCATGGACGAAGTTTTGTTTCGATAATAATTTGATAGATATTGTGCTTCAAGTACAGAAAAAGTATTAGAAAAACTTAGAGTTAATACTTTTTTTATGACAGTTTAACAGCCTATGAATAATCCTAGGCTATGACACTACGTTATACACTTTTGAAAAAGAATTTCAAACACAAATTGCCACATTCGTAAAATTTATAAAATCTTACAAGACAACTTGTTACGCAATAAAATTTAAAATTACTAACCCTATGGATACAGCAAACACTTTAGAGTGAATTAAAAAAGCTTTTAGAGAATTCATAAATATTATTAGACAAATATTACTCCTCTAGTTATTATCTTGTAACAATAGACTTTAACTCAGCCACGCTGACTGAGGGCTTGGCGGATATCTACTACAAACTAATAAATCAAATGAATTTTTAAGATATCTAGGATCTATGCAAAAAAACTGAACAAAGAAAACGAATAATCGACGTCACAATAACTTTAAGAGTTGAGGTAACATACGTGAAACCCCCATCAAGGATGGGGTGCACAGGAAGATGTATCAAATAATAGACGTAAAAAAGGGATTTCATGTTAAAATAATCAAGATAATCAATGTTTAGCTAGAGCACTTGTATGTGGTAAAGTTTTGATAGAAAAAGAAAGGGAATGAAAAAAAAAGATTAAATATGAAAATAAAGAAAGAAATTAAATAAAGGAAATACTAAAAAACGAAAAAAATGTAATAAAATGAAATATCAAAAAAAATAAAACAAGAAATGAAAAAAAAAAAGAATACGACAAGAAATAAAGAAAAAAATAAAACAAGAAATTAAAAGAAAAAAAAACAAATGAAAAAATTATAAAGGGAATTAAAACAACAAACCAGGGGGTAATAATGGGTCATGGGACCCACGGTAAGAACGAAGTTCTTTAAACATGAGATGAGTATAGACACAATTTCTCAGGTAACAAGGGGGTCGCCAGACCCACAGGAAGAACGAAGCTCTGTAAACGTTAGTACTGCATTCNGGTTAAGATAAAGTTTGGATAAATACAATTGGAAGAACCCAGGAAAAGTTTGTATTATGGTCAAATATTAATATTTAAAAATAATCCTGTTTACAAAGAAGAAATTTTTCAAAAATGACAAAAAATGATAGTAATTCTAATATTTATTCATCAATTTCTACAAGCACAAAATATTTAAAAAAGCAATGAAAAAGGCATACCTGTATGATTACAATAGAGAGAGAGAGAGAGAGAGAGAGAGAGAGAGAGAGCAAGTGCGACAGCAGACGATTAATGGCTCTCTCTTTCTCACTTACCCTTACAGGGGTACTGCTAAAATGCATTTCCTTTTTTTTTCTCATTATTTTGCGATTGTCGAAACAAAATTGAAAGTGCTTATTGATAGAAAATTTTTTGCCCTACACGCTGGTATTCTTATTTTTTTTGTGTATCAAACCGTTGAAAGATACAAGCAAAATAAACACAATTTTGACATTATAAAACCACTCAAAAATAATTATAACTATTTCTTTCGATACCAGCGGGCTCAATTATATATTATTTAAAAAATGCCTAATTACAAACCAGTTTTCTAACTCTAAAGTTTCTTGGTTGATATACATAAATAATAAAAACAAAGATTGGATAGGCGTGCTGCATAGTAGAATCGATGAGGTCTGCTAAAAGACAGGTAAAATTAAATTAAAATTTGTTTAAAAATTAATTGCTTAGGAGTGTGAAGGGGAATGGTGGGTAAAGGTGTGCAGAAGAGCAACACGGCACGGTTAGCAGATATACATATATAGTGGGGAGAGGGGAAGTGTATAGAGAACAGTAGGTGAGGGGGATGGAGTAAGGGGGGAAACTTAAGAGGAAGAGTAAACCACTTTCGTTTCAAAAAAAAAAAAATCTGTCGGTTTTGAAAATTCAAGCCCCCTGAGTAACGCGACATAAAGAACTTCGTTCTCAAAATTTCTTGACTGCTTGGCATAAGAAATGGTGTAAGGTAAAAACTTAAAAAAAAAGTACACGAGTAAGGTAGTTTAATTACTACAAGCGTGTAAGATAGATTTGAACAACATTGATGGATCTGGTATGTCTGAATTTTCACAATTTCTGAGATATTACGAGCAGCGTTTTATTTGTTTCCGTATGTTTGAATATACGTCTTCTGAAGATAATGCAGCTCTCATATACGATGGTGCTAAAAATACGATAGGATATTGCACATTATTTATAAACATCATGAACTATGATGACGTGTGGCATTATACTTCAATTGAAAATTTATTAGCCATTAGATCAATGATTTTTTTGTGGTGTGAAATAAGAATAACAAACGCGTGAGTGAGCATATTTATGAATCAGATTATTGTGCATGCAATGGGTCATCACATGTTTGTAACACGTAAAAAATATTGTAAAGAGTGTAATAGCGTTTATGAGTTCAAAACACTTTGTACACTGCTCATAGCAGAGTAGGTAAGGGCCTCGGAGAATGTGCAGAAGGTTGGAGGCTGAAATCTATTTGGAAACTGTTTTCTTTTCTTTTTTTTTTTTTTTTTATCGGTTAAAGAAAAAGAAATCAAATAAGAGTTCCATAAAATTAAAATTGTGTGCTGCACGATCGTGGCATGGTGTACGTGGTGTGGTATGGGAGAGAAAAAACTAGGGGCGGTACGGCGCAGGAGAACTAACATGTTAAATGCATTTCTGTTATACATTTTTTTGAGGTCACCAATCGGGAATCATTGATTTACTCTCACTCGTAACACGCCTATAGAAGTACAAATTTAAAAAATCTATAGAGTGTGGTTATAGTATCATAAAAATGGATATCATTTGGCAGTACAAAATTACTCAATACGACTATGTATAGCGTAGTGGGAGATTATTTTTTTAGTACATCGACATTTTCTTAATAATAAATAAAGAGGCAAGTGGGTGGCCAAACAATCTAAGGACGAAGAAGTATAAAAAAATTTATTTAAAAATTCGGTAAGGGTCTCGGGACCCCTGACAGATGTGAAACATTAAAGAATATGTTATTAAACTCAGTAGTATTTGATTGTTTATGGTAAAAATAGTCGTTTTCGTCAGGTAAGGGCTATCATCTCCAGAATTATTTTGTGGTCCAAGGAACCTGTGATACAGGGCCCCAAAAACGTAAGGCAGCCATGGAGCGATGGTGCTTATGTGGCAGATCCTATTTTTCTACCGAGAGCACACCAGCCTTTCAAAAAACGTGCGAGGTAGGAAAAGTACTAATTTTTTGACTCTAAATAATCTTCATTTTACATTTTTATATTAAAAAGACAGTTTATTTATAAATATATACTTTTATCAGTGAACATACTGTTTATTAGAAAGAAACAAATCATGTTTATATTCTTTTTATTCATTAACATATAAACAACAGAAACGAGAACGAACAATAAAACACGGCAAAGGATATCTAAACTACTTACGTATACATAGAAACATACTTCAGTTTAACAAACATTCTTGTGTACTACTTGCTCTGTCTCTCTTTTTAGATAACTGTTTACTGTGCGTAGTTGCGCACATGCGCGAATTTCGCTGGCTCTTTACTAAAGACGGGTTAAGATAAAGTTTGGATAAATACAATTGGAAGAACCCAGGAAAAGTTTGTATTATGGTCAAATATTAATATTTAAAAATAATCCTGTTTACAAAGAAGAAATTTTTCAAAAATGACAAAAAATGATAGTAATTCTAATATTTATTCATCAATTTCTACAAGCACAAAATATTTAAAAAAGCAATGAAAAAGGCATACCTGTATGAGTACAATAGAGAGAGAGAGAGAGAGAGAGAGAGAGAGAGAGAGCAAGTGCGACAGCAGACGATTAATGGCTCTCTCTTTCTCACTTACCCTTACAGGGGTACTGCTAAAATGCATTTCCTTTTTTTTTCTCATTATTTTGCGATTGTCGAAACAAAATTGAAAGTGCTTATTGATAGAAAATTTTTTGCCCTACACGCTGGTATTCTTATTTTTTTTGTGTATCAAACCGTTGAAAGATACAAGCAAAATAAACACAATTTTGACATTATAAAACCACTCAAAAATAATTATAACTATTTCTTTCGATACCAGCGGGCTCAATTATATATTATTTAAAAAATGCCTAATTACAAACCAGTTTTCTAACTCTAAAGTTTCTTGGTTGATATACATAAATAATAAAAACAAAGATTGGATAGGCGTGCTGCATAGTAGAATCGATGAGGTCTGCTAAAAGACAATTTTTAATTTTTTTTTCTCAACATTTTACCTTAGTCGAAACAAAATTAAAAGTGGTTATCGATAGAAAATTTTTCGCCCTACACGCTGGTATTTTTATTTTTTCTGTGTATAAAAACCGTTAAAAGATATAAGCAAACAGAACTTTGAAATACAATTTTACACAATTTTAACATTTTTAGACAACTGAAAAATAATCATACGTATAATATAAAAAACACCTTATTATCGTTCAATTGTTTAATTCAGAAGTATCTTGGTTGGTATTTATTAATAATAAGAACAAAGATTGGATCGGAGTGCTGCGTAGCATAATTGATAAGGTCCCTGCCTACTAATCCAAAGGATGTGGCTCAATTCTTGGAGTCAGTAAAATTTGAAAACTTTATTTACACATGTATGATATAAACTATATATGCGTACGTATGTATATGCTTTATATACAATACATATCTGACATTTAATCATTGTATATTCTTCTACATAGCTATGTATATGGGTAGTACTCTTTACAAACGAGAGACAGGCGGTTGTAAGCGCGTGGAGAAAGAGACAGACAGCCGAGCCAAGCCAAGCCAAGCTGAGTTTAACTGGAGATCGTGCCATCACACGGATTACTTCATCACGTTGGTCAAACCCCCAAGCGTGCCAATAGATGTTTCACATCAAAAACAGTATGAGGAAAAAAAAGGTCAGATTGAATATAAGTCAAATCGAAGAAAATCGGTCTGTTGCAAAGTTATTTTTAAATTCTTTTTAGGGTAAGTTTGGTTAAAGAACGAATTAACCTACGACTAAAATAGTTAACGATTGTTACAATTTACTGAAACTACTACGTAATCGAAAACTTTTTGTTTAGTAATGACTACCAGCTGACGATAATACAATGTACGTTACGTGGCGTTATAAGGAAGAGATATCACCATATTTACCTTGTACAAACGTAGTGATGGCTGTACGTACAATAGCTAAAGAGCAGTTAAAATTGTACAGTGACTTAGAAAATTAGATAAATCAGTATTATCTTACGACATAGATTCTATGATAATTGTAAGTATGGAGAATCCTAATAAGTATCTACCTTCCACAGGATCGTTATTAGATTAACACATGGATAAGTTGGAGATGTAAAGGGAAGAATTTTTTATTGAAAAATTTGTTTCAGGGGGGCCAAAACTTTACGGTAATCACATTTGATCTTCAGCTGGGAAATCATATGAAACATCTAAAGTTAATGGTATTTATCTCAATTACGAAATCTCTTATAAATTTAACTTTGATTCAATATCTTTCATGGTCGATAAGAAGTTTAATAGCGATGCTGACAACACGAAAAGAGTTGTTATAAAGATGCAAAGTACTATGAAACGAAAAACAGATGTTTATAAGGTTGTGACACGTGTTAAGAATAAAATCTGCGTGATAGTTTTAGACAGCAACGGCTTATTTCGGAAACCTTATCGTATCCTCTCAGTCATAAGAAAAAATAAAAAGTATGTTTTTTTTTTAGATACCTTACGCACGATCAAAAAAGTTTGTGCTAATGAAAATTGTGATTGCCATCTATGCTATTGTTGCATACCAACATGCACGTTCTATCCAGCCTACAAATGTTTTTTAGATTGGTCAGCATTGCACTCCTCTTTACAAATGCTAGTTACACTTGAAGTAGATGGTGAAGTCAGAATATATCGTCAAGTGTATAAGAAGCTGTTTAATTTGCTTAAAATGTTGTTTGAATATGTCATTATGTTGAGTTATTCTATTTACTCGAGCGTCATATGGAAGCTTCAAAAACCTGTTTAAAATTTGGAACGTAATGATCATTTAAATAAATTACCTTACTTTAAGCTATTAGATGCGCATATTTTTTTAAATAAAAAACCATCAGAATTTCTACATCTTATCGATACAAATCGAATCATTAGAGTTCTGTTTCATACAGTTTAAAATTTGGTTGAAGAGCAGCGCGATGGCAGTGTTATTTACAGTCATTACAAAGGGCATGCGATGAATAAATATATTACAGTCACTGAATTAACGTAGTTGAACAAAGGCGTAGACTAATATAAAAGTAAATCAAATACAAAAAACCTGTCTTTATGTTTGTTGAAATTACTTGAGCAAACTAACTCAATACTTTGATCTGTTTGTTGTAGATCTTTTGCATACTATTTAAATACACAGCTCTTTATTAAAATATGGATGTTTTAAGAAAGTTTGTAGATTTGCTCAATGTCTACGCTTTCAAACTTTTCACCAAACGTTGCAAGGTTGACTGTGGCACTCATTATTTCATATGTTGAAAAAATGATTAAATAAAAAACAAATTTCTGCCTATAGAAAATTACATAAAAAAATGTACAGTATGAAAAATTGACTTAAATATGTTATTCTTAGTAGAATTTAAAGAACATTTTAAAGCCCTATCAACAACATTTTATTATGAGTCTGAGGAATATAACGATAATATTCAGGAATTCGAAAGCATTAAAATACTAAAATTTTGTTCATAATGATTACAAATATGGTAACAGATATTTTTGAAATAGCTACGTAAGACAATACGTGCAAAAATCACTGATGTGGGACTATTAGTATACACTAATAAAAGGTGTATACAAAATACGTATGCTGTAATAATTATATAAAATGTAAGAATTTTGCATACTGTAAAACTTGATAATGTTAATAAATTTCGAGGAAATTTTTAATAAATACTATTGTACTTGACAAAATTGAAACTACTTTTTTTTCCTAATCTTATATTTTCTTTAAAAAAAATTTTGATACTAAACGTATATTGTATACCAAAGAAACGACGATGGTTATACACGGAAAGACCGAGATCATTGAAAATCCCCTACTACATTCAGTTACGAGTTTTTAATAGCTTGGTAAGGTTTTTTCCCGTACCAGGTCCGTCTAAAACCTATCACGGAAAGACCGAGTTCATTGAAAATCCTCTACTATACTTAGTTATGAGTTTTTCATAGCTTGGTACGGTTTTTTCCCGTACCACGTCTGTCTAAAACCTACGCTCAAGTATGTTATGTAAAATCTCCTTCTACTGCGTTAGGTATAAGTTTATATGAACACTAAGTACGGTATTATCTCATGTAAATAAATAAGTAATTGAATAATTTTAATCTCATGAAAAAATATTAGTGAGACATTGTAATTTCCAGCTCACTAAAATATTTTTAACAAAGTCATCCATGATCCACTTTGAGGTTACTTTTGATATTTATAGTAACAACATTAACAATTCATCACTGCACTAGTATCCTAATTATCTGTCACTTATTTTTTTAACGCTGGTACATACATTTATTATGATAAAAATAATATTACAATGGATATGGATAATTTTTAATGTACCTACAGGTATATTAAAAATGCATACCACAAGAAAAAAAACTGCTCTGCGCACTAGGTATAGTACGTCATAAACACCTACTGGATACATCTATTTTTCATAGCTACAGTTGGTAAGGGAAAAAACCGTACCACCGTCACTAAATACTTGTACTGATATCTTAAAACCTATATACTTGGCACGAAATTTAAGACCACTTAAGGTAACACTAAAAATTCTTGTGTTAGTAAGCAACAAATATAACGTTGGTGTAGTATTTCTTACGATCAAATATTGTAGTAGGGGATTTTCAATGATCTCGGTCTTTCCGTGTAGTTGTTAAAGGTGAGTCACTTGCTTCTTCTATCTTTTTTTACTCAAAGCAGGACCATTTTTGTGATGTTTTTGAAAGGGCTCTTTAAGATAAAGAACAAAGTATTCTCAAACATTTAAGGAAAAATATCGCTACACTCGGTAAAAAAATGTTATAAATGCATGTTGCAACCTGCTTTTTACTCAGTATTTCATAATGTTAATAAGCAATAAGAAGAAAAAGGTTAATATAGAAGAGAAGACCCCTCTTCTTAGTGAGAAGGACGAAGAGAAAAAAAATCGCTATTTTTGTGGGTAAATAAATTTGCGACCAAGCAAATCTCTAGTACTCAAAAATCTTGTCGAAATAATAAATATTAAAAGGGAAAGTAGTGGTTCACCATCATGAATTTCATCATTGATATCCAAAGTTTTTACGACTCTGCCAGACATTTTATACCGAAAAAAGCTGCTGTAGTATCGATACAAGCAAACGTTATCGGTCATTGGTTAATTAAATTACCACACTTATTCAACGGCTTACCATACAATGTTAAAAAGTATTACAATCAACGCACGTTTTAAGTTCACAGTATAGAGTGGTTGATAGAGATATCACAGTAAATTAATTAAAACGTTGTTTTACTACACTTACTAAAACTCTCAAGGGAATTTGCATGATGGTAATGCTAGCGATAAATTTATAAGTTCAATACTCGTACACGAGGCTCACGACTTATCGCAAATTTATACCTCATTAAAAATGCATAACAATAAGAAGTTGTTTTGCTAATTTGACTAACGGATGAGCAAAATTATTTTGAAGACAACCAGTTATTTTGTGCACTGTATGAGAGCAAGCACGTTACAAGAATGGATTATCAAAACTTTATCTCTAAAAAAAAAATTATCGCAGGATAGAGGAAGTCAAGACGTTGTGTATATAGTGTCAATAATAATGAAAAATAAAAAAATTATGTTTTAATGTACGTTTCTCAGAAAATTTATTGCAAAATAGAATCATGACTTTAACATTTCGTTTTTTTTCAGAGCAGTCCCTCATTCGATAATTTATTTTAAAAAATTCTATACTTAGTAACATCAAAAAAAGTAACAAATATGCAACAGTATGTAGAAATAACCGACTGAGTTATTCGGGACTTACATCTTCTAAGATCCAAATAAGGTACTACAACTACCGTGTAAATAATAAAAGTATAGAAGAAATTAGCTCAGGAACGAAAAAAGTGACGTTTGATATGTATTCAGAGATAAGACAGCTAACACTCACACATCGAATTAAGCTATGTAGAGATTTATACCTATAAATGTAAGTTTACATACATACGTATAAGTATTAGCTTTGAGACCATACTGTCGCAACCACCATCACCTAATATTTAACTAACGAGCATTTCAAAGTATAATACGGATGAAAAATATTGTTGTAATAGGTACTCGCTGCCAACACCTGTAAATAAGCAGGCTTTTCTGTCTAACTGGCTGAGAAAAAATATTTTTTTATAACAGATTTTAAAATAATCTAGGGCACTTTATTATGCAAAGTGCCACGATGGTTAAAAAAGTAACATTTCTTTAAAAAATGGACAGTAAACTAAATTTTACGAAGGGAAATCTTACATCAATGTTGTTGATCTTTTTACAAAATAAAAACATCAGTGTTGTTATGTCGTAGCTCTTCGACGTAAATTTGCGAGCGAGTATTTGAATGTAGCATGCAGCATGCAAACAGCAAATGTGTTTGAGTTTAGCAGTTTTTCAACGCAATTAAAATATTAAAAGTAATTTACTAGTACCCTCACAAACAATAGAATATTCAACGTCGATGCTTTCCTGCAATAGTCGTTGAAGTAGCTAAAGTATTTTGTGAAATAATTTATTTCTTGAAAAGAAAAGCTTTATCGAATAACTAACAAAATTCAATTTTATTCAGTCATAAATATAATAAAAGTAATCAAAATAGTTAGGTAAATGATTATAAATATGACTCACTCAATAAATACTGGCTACTTGCTTACTGGTCGGCTACTTCTTCAGGAAAAAGGAAGAGTCCGCAGAGTGCAGTCCTGTTTAAATCCGAAATTAGATAAATAATTGGGGGGTGGGACAGGGGTTAAGTCAATGAGCAGAGGTTAATTTAATTAACATATTACTGAAAAAAGGTGCATCTTCAGGACAAGCTAGATGTACAATTTGGCGGAGATGGAGTAAGAGAGAGGAAATTGTTGGTAAACAGGCAACTGACCGATCATGCGTTGGTATTGATCTGTTGGTGCACCATTAGGTGAGGGACGCTACATGGTATTTGTTACCAACTGTGGGTGGATGTCACTAGACATGACAGTGTAATGTTTGTAACGCAAAACATATTTCACAAGTCAACTTATTTAAGAGACATAAGTCTGAACGGGCCGTATATTGTCGTATTTAACTCGTAATCTTATTTTAAGTTTAAAAATGTTTCAAGACAATTGATTGCAAAAAGTGAAGGTTAACATTTATGGAAAAAAAATAAATTAAACTTCAAAAAGGCAACGGTTTTTTAGCTTACATTTTAACCTGTTCTAGGAAAAATATTACTAAGAATATTGTTAAAAAATATATATTAAAATGGAAAGAGGGGAAAAAATGAGTATACTGTTTGAAGATCAGTTCGAAAGAATAAATAGAGAAAGCACTTGTGTGAGTGCAAACGACGATTTTTTAACCATTTTTGCAATAAAAAACTTTTTCACACAACCTATTTAAAAACTGCGCAGACATTTGGGGATAACTTGAGTGTATTATACGATTCGATAAGAAAAATTGTAAGTTTAAATATTTAAAGCAAGAAATTCGATAAATTAAAATGACACTTAACAGCTTTACACAGATATTTATACATTATCGATAAAAGGCGTGAGCCAATACAGATTGCAGAAAACAAGGTTGAAAATATCTTAACTACAGATAATTATAACGATAAAACTATTGTTAGTACTGTACCTAAAGTGCACGACCAAAAATCTATTTAGCTGTTAAACTGTTTTAAAAAATATGTAAGTTATATTAAGTAGGATGGTATAGGCATGGTTACTCAAAAGGTAGAAAATGGATGAGTCGAATATTATCGATTTTATTAATGATGCTGCATGGTAAAGTAAAAATGTAAAATCTGTGGGTAGAAAGATATTTGCTAGAGTACTTTGAGAGATTCTTGGCTGGTAACAATAATTTTTTTTTTAGCGAAGGAAAAATTAACAGACGGCTCCAATTACTGGCTGTGCCTGGCATTATGCGTGAAAAATTAACAAATTTAAAAGTTTAAAAAACTTTTTTAGTTTGACAAGCATGCAAAACTTAAAATTCTCAAATTGAAAAAAAAAATTTTCAACTTCGAAATTATTGACCCCTCTTGTTAAATACTAGTATAAGGAGTGGAAGATGGGTGGGCTTTTTAATAGTTTGCAATAATACATTAAATACATATATTGTATAAAAAATATACATTATGAACTCACACTATCGTATATAAACTTAAAAAATCTACTATTCTATGGTTATACTTAGGCGTACTATTTAAGTACTTTATTACCATACAGTAATTCTCGCAAACGGTGGTATAAATAATTTAAAGCTGTTGTACATTCCAATAGTAAGTAATGCGATTTATTTTAAGTCCATCGATATAATCAGAAATCGTAGGCAGCAGGCCATAGCTGTCAAAGTACACTCCATGACCTTTAATATCAACATACATAGCTTCTTAATGCGAGCTTGGCTTAGAGCTTTCATCAGTGTTAACTATGAGAGTGCATCGTCTTTCTCAAACGAAAGATAAATGATCCACGGGGAAAACTTCGGTCGTTACTGCATGTATATGGTGAAGAGCTCTACGTAGTTACAACGAGTCTATAATGAAAGATGTGTGAGTTTTTATGAGCTTAAATCCACAAATACTTGACAGTTTAAGTCTATTTTCAATGTGTTATCAAATCAAACATATAAAAGAAAATTTATACATTTTGTGAGAACTGCCTTGAAGCGTCTTTCTATCCAAACTGCATAATTTTTCACGAGATTTCAATGACCTGCATAATGTGCTGATAGATTTACCATAAAATCAAATGCAATCAGACAATATCTATTGAGATGGTCTTTCCTCGTTTATGTTTTAAATTTTCGTGCTGGAAAATGCAGTTTGATATGCTTCCACGTACGTAGGTGTGCTTGCTGTAAAAGTCGGTTGTAGTGATTTACTATAGACTTGTACACCATCAATGTATAATGACAAAAAGTTAACAATACCTCCACAGCCCCACCATTTTTCTTGTCCCCCCACAACCCCCACAACACCTCCGCCATTTCCTTAGTTTCAGTCTATACTAAGTATCATTAACTTATGATTAATTTAAAAAATTAATATTCTCATCTATTTTTCCACACGGCTAAAGACGCAAATAAACGAATTTCATTCATACTGGTAATATACAAAGTAAATGCTCATTCATGTAATAATATCAGAATATTAAATTGAAAATTGTAATTCAATTATAATAAAATTATTTTATTTCATTATTAAATAATAACCATGAACAGATGTAACAAAGAAAAATTACAATTATCTTACTCTAAAAAATTCAGGATCGCATTCTTTTTACCAAGAAGTATCTTCATATGAAAAAAATTTGATGATGTAACGTTTTATCGACAAATAATGAAATATTAATAAATATGAAAACATTTCATTCACTGTCATACATATTATACATTTATCTCTAAGAGTTAACAAGTTTTTAAAATATGTAAGGAATTCTTTTGAAACAATATTCTCTATTTCTGTATTTCTTGCTCTTAACATTTCTACCAGAAACCTTACATAAATATTATTGTCCAATTTACCAATTCCTTTAAAAGTTTATAGGTTGCTTTATTAATACTATAGTAAGTCATAGATTCTCCAGTGCTTCTTATGCAATGTTAGTATACCACTTTCCATCGAACAATTATAGATGTCAAAAAATATTTGTGAACACACATAATTTGATATCTAGTTTTTAGAAATAAAAAAGTTTCTGCTCCACCTTTCCAAGTTATCAAGAATAATTTTGCAAAACCTTCATTTGTCAGACAGATACTGATTTCTAATTTCAAAATTTTGAGCAAGTTCTATAAAAAGCAAGATTTAATAGTTTGTTTTATTAAATAATTGCATAATTTGATAGTAAGTATTCTGGAATATTCACAAAGTTCATGGATTTTGCTATATCATAATGTTCATTCAGTTAAAACCAAGCTGTTCACTGTTTATTAAGTTTTTTTTTTCTTAAGTTTTAATACTATCTTGTTTCATGACAATTTTTTGTTTGTTTTTGAGGAGAACAGCTAAATTTACAACTGTATGGCTTCTACTACTACTTGAAAATTCTTGGAATCTTATGGCTGCTTTCATTGGACCTACATATCTAGCAGCAACGTAATTTTTTATTACATCAGATATTTTTTTGTTTTGTTCTTTTAATTTTTAAATTATAATGTCTGCTCTGTCATAACCTCTATGAATGTAGCCATGAATATATCTTATAATTTAGGTTGATGCAATACATTTAACGTAAATATAACATTTCAATTCCATTAATAGAAATTAATTATAAGGTACAACTATTTAATTATCTACTAAAAATTTTGTTTCTGTCCAAGCTTTGTAAATATGTATATCAGAAATGTTACTTGTTTTTTTTTTTTACATTGTGGGTAACTATTTGTTTGGAATGTATTTTGAACGTTTGAAAGTGTAGTACGTTTGAAAAAGATTTTGAAAACTTTTTTGTATAATTCTGATGAGAATTAACCATATGAAGACTGCGTTTTGTAAGAGGACCATGAAGCATGTGTTTAATGACTAATTTGGATAGTTCCACATAACTCGAAAAAATCTTAGCAGAAATAAGTGCGTCAACTTATTTCGGCGTAATATTCTTTTAACAGGATGTAGAGTTGATAAAACATTTGCATGAGGTAGACCACGTTACTAAATTTCACTTGTATAGACTATAAATAAAATTAAACCTAAGAAATTATTTTTTTAAAACTTTAATACACCAAAGATATCACGGTTTTCTATTGTTTAAAGATTTTTAGTATTAAAATTTAAGTAGTAAGGAACTGAATTTCGTTTAACCGTTAATTGCTTATACATAATTAATTCATAACACTTGTTTATCAAAGGATTACGTTACATAAAAAACACTTATTCTTATGTTTTGGTAATAACTATTTTATCATACAAAAAAAAATTAATCAAATTAATTATTTAATAATTGATGTTACGTATAGTCAACTAGTTAGTTAATGAACCGGAAGTGAATATTAAAATTAAAGATAAGTTATGAATCACACTAGAACAAGGAAAAACAGATATCTAAAATATAGACCACTCGTAGTAAAGTGGATAGGGTATGAAGTTAGTGTGCAGGTAGTCACTGGTTGAATTTTCGACAAAAGAATTTATTTTTTTGGTTTTTGTTTCGGAAAATCATGCGTAAGATACATATCAAAATTTAAAAATTTTATTTCTTTCTATATGCTCTTTAGTAGTGTGGTGTAGCTTGATAGGGTTGGCGATATAAGCTGAAAAATTCACTTCGGTTACACATTTTCTTTAGGTTATTAAGCTTAAATGGTCAGTTTGAATGACCTGAAATTCTTACTGTAAATCTGTCTCTATTTTATATATTAAATAAAAATACTTTTCGTTTAAGTAAGAGTAGTAGGTGGTTGGCGCGCGTAGCAGTCGATCATAATAATGCTTCAATTTACCTACACTAAAAAAAATGATCTACATAAAAAAATACATTTTAGGAAAGAAATGTATAACTCAATATTTATAAATTTGAATAATAAACAAATAAAAGAAATTTAACCAAAACGATGAACTACATTAAAAAAAAAAAATCTTCAGAAAGTTGGAATCGATCCCGTGATAGCAAAATAATTCGAGAGGCGGTACAAGTATCAAGCAACTTAGCTACCAAAACTTCGTTGACAGTCATCTTAAAGCCACTTATATTCATTAAAAACCTTTAGAGCTTGTCCTACAGTTCATAACAATTATGAGGGAAAATAAAAAATTAGTGATTATAACTGAATTACCATCCTTAAAAAAATAGCTGAACATTTTTTCAAAATAATATTGAATTTCAAAATAAGTATTAAAAGTAGTGGAAAAAAAAAAGAGCGGGAGCAAAAATCAGTTTAATATATATATACGATTTACTNCAAAATCATTATTAGAAATTTGGGAAAGGGAAATAGAAACTTTTTATAATTAAATACAACAAAAAAAAAGTTAAATGCCCTGAGAACTTTCTACTTAACTATGAATTAAAACAATCTTACAATCGTTTAAACACGATCTTAAATTCCGTATATTAATATTATCACTTAAGCAAACATTTATTTTATATTTTATGGATAACTTCGTATTTCTTTTGCGGTGTGGAAAAATTAATGATAAGAATTATCATTTAAATCAGGTATGAATTAATAATACTTAGTATAGAGTGAGGCTATGGGAGTTGTTGAGAGATTTTTGGGGGTTGTTGGTAGATAAGAAAAATGGTGTAGGGGTGCGCAGAGGGGCTGTAGGGTTTTAAGAGAATATTAGAAATGTCTAATTAACGGATTTTTAATGTAACCAGGACATCATCGAACAAAAATAATCACAAAAACTTCTGTCCTACCATCCGGATGGCAACCCTAAAACGGAGGGACTAAAGTATTTCTTACGAAATTCTAATAAAAATTAATAACAAACTATTCTTTCAATTTACATGTAAAATACTTTTATCCCCCCATTTTGGTATTGTCATCTGGATGGTCGGACAAAAATTTGACAATTTGTTTATGACGTGTATTTCTTCGTTTCCCCAGTGACTTACCGTTGGAGGGAAAATACCGTGATGATTCTCTCACGTACTTCTCTACTTGATGATTCGCGCTCTCGATTCTCCCTTTACTGGATCTATCTGAAAAGGGGATTTGCGTCTGAGTCAAATGAATAACATAGAGTGACTTTGACTTTACTTCACGTATTTATTATAATAACTAAAATACCTCTCTTTATTCCCAATTATACTTCCGTAATCCCTCGATCGCAACTACGATGCCAGTGGTGCGCTCAGAAAGACACGACGTTCGCTTACCCACACCCACACACACGTACTCTTACACTCTATTTCTTTTCCACACGACTCTCAGGCTGTGCAGCGTGCACACACACACACACCCACACTTGGCCCGATCTCTAGCCCACGGAGTTGGTCGCCGTCGCGGCCCGTAAAGGTCACGGTGACATCCCCCAAGAGGTGTCCCCGGCGTTTGCTTCCTGTCTATCCCCATGCCTGTACCCGTGTCCTGTGCTCTTCTACTTTATTCTCACGCCCATGCAAACCCTCTCTCCTCTCTCTCTCTCTCTCTCTCTCGCTCTTGGTCCCCTTCCCTCCTTCACACACTTTGCCCGATGCGTCCGTCCTCACGTCTCGACGGAGGCCCGACCGTGGCACGCAAGAATCATTGCCCTATGCCCCGATCCTTCCGCTCCTGCTCTCGCGTCTATCACTATAGCCGATGATTTCACCCGTGTCCCCTCGTAATCTACGCACTGTACCTTGGCGTATCCCGTGCTTCCTCACTGAAAGACAAGTCCACCATGAGCGTCGAGGGTCGCAGTACGGGAAGTCCACGCTGCGCGATACCTGGGCCTCTCTGGCCTGCTGTCCTGTACACCTCTCTCCTCGGGCTCAGCTAGGGTCGTCACGGGAGGACGCCTCGTCTGTAGGATGGCTGCCATTCAGGATCGGATAGGTTAGGATCAGGCTTGTTTTTCCGGGTCTTTCTTCCTGCACACTCTCTCACTCGCTTTCTCTGTCTCTTGCACTTAATATTCGCTTACTCTCTGCTCTCTGGCTCCACGTTCTCTCTCCTACACTTCACGCTCAGTGGTCTCACACCCACTGAATTCATCGATCACGTCAGTCCTCAACTCGTCACTCAGTAGGTCAACTAGTCATCTTTTGACCCAACTACCCTGTCCCTACCTTATCCACCAATCTCTCTCATTCGTGTCACCACCGCGGCACATACAAAAATCTGCATACGCACTCTTCATACTACCTTGACCCACTGGCCCTTCGCGTCTCGTCCCTGCTTCTCCTTGGGAAAAGTTCGCTCCAACAGAGCACACGGAAAAGGCTACGGATATACATCAGCATGATTATTTAGCTTCAGAGCAAGGGCATTGACTGTGGCATGGCAAACAAAATTGAGAAAAAAATTTTGCCTCATCACATATTTTTGTTTAATCATGTCCTTGTTATAATAAATGATATAGAAAATCTATTTTTGACCATTTCAGACTTCATTTGGATTTATAGGTGCAAATATCAATAAGAAACCATAAGAAACCAATAGAAAAATCCTATTGTAAAATTTTATTGGTTTTCATTGGACCGCAACAACAGTATTCTGTCTAGAGAAAAAGTTGTCTCACCACTGAGAGAATAGTTTATATTAATAATGTTAAAAAATTAATTCAGGATTGTTTTGATAGAAAGGTATATTCACCGCAAACACAATATAATGCTATCATGTATTATGATATAGTTTCGAATAAAGCAATTAAGCAGTAGGCCCTATCATGACTGAATTAATTTTATCAGTATTTCTAACTAGCTCAGTTATTTCTATGTACGTAACAGTCAGCTTACTAACATATCGTTTAAGACTGAGTTATACATTTATGTCATGAATATTACTTATTGATGGTAAATATACTAAGGAAGTTGTGTTGATTTTAAGAAGATGCATTCACTTACTAAAAAAATTTAATATTGTACTTTAACACACTAGAAGTAAACGTTAATTTTTTTAATAATGTTAACGTGCCAAATCTTCAACAAAAAAATTCCCGAAATGGCATTATCTAACATTGCTTTAATTGTTGAGAGCGATTATTCAGCCTTTGTTACACAAATTTTGAGGCAATAAATGTAATCATGATAAGAAAAAAGTTTAAATAGATAGCTTAAATTGTGAGAAACACTTTTAAATCAAAAGATATGCACTTTATTAGGCATTTAAAACAAATATTCGTGCAAACGTAAGCAAAGTCACAAACAGGTCCAATGCTAAGTGTATAGGAGAGCACCGAGTTTCGTCTGCTGTCAGCTGGTCCTTTCAGACGAAGCAAGACGTCTTTACAAAATTGTGTCTAGAGTTTGTTTAACTCGAAAGCATTATCTAAAACTTGGCTCAGCCCTTATTAAGACCTCGAACTATAATGCTGTTAAAAAACTATAATGTTGTTTTTTAAAAATGCATAACACACTTTTGTTGACTACAACTAAGTCTCCTACTTTTTTTTCGTTGATTTTTATCATGCAAACATGTTTTTAAGTTTTTTTACACAAGCTATCGGAAACAAGCTTCTTTAAAGTATGTATCGTAATTTTTTCATAATACTTAATGGTCTCACCGTTGAGCACTAACAAGTTAAACACATTTAAGGTGATTTTTCATGAAATGATTATGAACTGAATTTCATAAAATCTCAAATCACCATTTATTGAGTTACAATACACTACCCCTTAAAATTTCAGAGTAGGCTGACGAATATAAACGCAAGAAAATGATAAATTAAAATTAAATTCTAAACATGTGCTTTTATGGCAACTAAGCATTTTTTAATGAAAGTTGTAGCCTAGTAATTTATTTACTGAACGTAAGTAAGTAAAAAACTGACATAATAAAGCTTACGCAATTCCTAACATACTGCTATTTTGAAATATATCTGTTCACGGACTTAATCAAAAGATATTAAAAGAAACACAGGCATACATTATCGTTTTCTATGTTGAAAGTATAGGTAATCATCCACTGCTGGTGTTTTGAGGTTAAGCACAAATTTAAGATAGTCATTTCTACGAACTTTTATATAATATAATATAACCTAAGGTTTTAATTCAGTTTTTAATTTGCCTCAATAAACAGTAGGAACAAATAATTGTTTGAAATTGAAGCAGCATTAATAAATATCAACTTGACAGTTGCACCTTTGACTCACGAGTCGTAAGGAACCACCTTAAATTAACCATAATACAGTAAGTGGACAATTTCATGCACGGTTAGTACAACTCACTTCAACACGTTGTCTTATGGGAGTCCCTACATACTCGCTCACCATCCCCGGAAAAACGATCGAACCTTCTCAATCAATAGAATGATATTTGCAAGTTTTTAGAAAATTAGAGATTTCCAGAATCAATCATGACATTAATTTCTGCCTTGGTTACAGTATAACCCAAGTTTCAAAAGTAGGAGCTTGCGGAGGCTGAGAGCAAACAACGAATATTGTAAGTGTTGATTGTAAACTATTAAATTGACTTCAAGGTACACTATGAGCTTGACTTATCAAGCATTAAATTTGAAAAATTTGTTGATGACGATATATTAAGTCTGTACATAAATTTTACAAAAAAATTGATTTTATATTTTTTGTTTTACGCGTGAAATATAGTTGTGCTAACCAGATAAAAAGATGATTGACCACAACAGCAAAGAACATGTATGTTTTAACACAACATTCTTTATAGTAAAGATGGTAACTGCGTCCAAGATGGTCATGAATAGCGAAAAATATGTACATTTTAACACAGCTGCGCAAAGCGTAAGAGCTAAGTAGCAGCAGCAGAAACAGATGTAGATAACGCAGTACATTTATACAACAACCCAAAGTATAAATTCCTATATGTACGCTTATTCAAATTTCACCTCCTATACTATACATCATGTGCGTGAATAAAAATGAATTAGTTTCTTCTGGCAATTTGTTGGCTAAAAATTTTTGCTGTATTACGACTTCAAGAAGCTTTTTTGGTACATATAACTAGAGTATGACAAAGAAGGAAGTTATTTTTACAGGCAGGCAAGAGACTTTGATTAAATTTTTCATAGTAACGGTACCAATAAATGAATGTACTTAAGGCTAAATATTAATTAAAAAACCTGAAACATATCGTCAGAATCACCACGTGCACATACTACAATAAACAGTTGTCATAATTTTGTTAATTTAATGACTTTTGAAAGCTAACTTTAAATTATTTTTAAATTAACTATAAATAATTTTCAAGACAAGTGTAGGTCATCTGTAAATCATTTTTTTTGTTTTCTTTAAGGCAATATCAGACAATGCTCTAACTCTGTTTAATTTATCTTTAAGATATTTTGAGTTACCTGTAAGTAGTGGGTGCATTTTCTATAACCCTATCCATGGCATCAATCTGACACCCTGTGGATATAAAACTAGGGAGATCCAAGCAAGGAGAGATGAGTATTTGAAATGAAACTTTTTTAGGCCCACCTTACATGGGAAGTTAACTTATGAAAAAAGCATGCAAGTGAAAGCTGCCGTGCATATATTTATATGTATTATATATACGTACCAGCCAGTGCTGATTGCAGTGCAGAGAATCTGTTTGACTGTCTCTCTTTTTATCTCTCCCTCCTTCGGAGAATAGAAATTCAATGAAAAATTACAACTGTACAATGGAAAATAACTATATTGCATTATTTTACTTTAATGGTAGCAAAAATTTTGTTTGTCAGATTCAAAGATTTCAGCAAGAACTGATGGTACATATATATAATGTCATATTAGATGCACAAATAGTAAATTTAAATAATAGAAATTTTTGTCCTACGTAATGGGACAAAAGAACCTTCTTTCGGGGTAGTAGAAAATTTATGTTTCGTTATGCATTACATGGTCAACAATTTGTACATGTATTAATATGATAATACATATGTATATCATAGCCAACATCGAAGTTCCTGGAGTGCGCAAAACTAGTGTTACATAAGTAGTATATTAAAGTATATGTAATCTATGCATACAGGTCCTCGAATGTGTAATAATATCAAAATTTTCACTACTTTAATATTGGATTCTAAAAAACCTATTGAAATGAGGTTCACTTTAATTTTCTCAGTTTCTGGTATACCAAGTTTAATAATTTTTGAGTTAAAAATTTCCCTTCTTCCGAGGGTCCCAGGACCCACACCTGGTTTTTTTATGTTTTTGTTCTATAAGATGTTTCTGTAGATGGTAAATTTACTTTAAAATAATTAAAACTGTTTTTTTATTTGTTACAATTGTTTGAAAGATCTTATAAATTCTGAACAGCCCACAACGCTCACTATTTCATGATATTTCTCACTACAGTAATTTCATTATGTAGCAGTTGAATTCATAATTTTAATAATCCAATATTTTGTTTTATATAGTAGTTAAGGTTCTGATACCAACCTAATGACGAAAAGTAAAGACTTTTATTGTTTATCGAATGCAACTATCGTTAATCATTCAATATAAATTTTTGACTTTTATCAATGCGAAAAAATCAGTTGTTGACAATTAAAAATTGTTATAACTACCTTACTAAATTATGAATGTTAAAATTTTTTTAGCAGACATAATAAATTGAAAAAGAAAAAAATTAAGCCCAAGAATGTTGAAATTAGTTCTTGAAATCCTGAGATCTGACTTGTTACAAACAAACAAATACACACACACATTTAAAAAAATAATGTTTTTTTAGTAGACACTACTTACAATACTTCTTACATAATTTCATGGAAACTTAGTTTTCTACTGATACAAATTACCAACTACCTTAAATCTACCGTAATAGAGTATAAAATACAAATTTTTTAGTATTACTGATTAGATCACAGTTGGTCATCTTTAATTTCTAGAATATATTTGTTTGTTTTGGAGACACAATTTCATTCTCCCGAAAACTTATTTACTTTTTTCATAAAAACTAATCAAAATAACTTACGAAAATTCTTTAAAATATGGAATAATGGTAGTTTTCCTACGAGTTTGAAAAGTCTCTGTTTGCGAACCGAGACGTTTGCGGCCCGAGCCGAAGGCAAGGGACGTAGCGAGGTTCGTAAAGGAGACTTTTCGAACGAGTTCCGGAAAACTGCTTTTTCGCCCGAGGAAGTACCAGCCTCCCAAAACCACCCGAGGGCGGAAATGGTAGTTTTCCTACGAGTTTGAAAAGTCTCTATTTGCAAACCGAGAGGTTTGCGGCCCGAGCCAAAGGCAAGGGACGTAACGAGGTTCGTAAAGGAGACTTTTCGAACGAGTTCCGGAAAACTGCTTTTTCGCCCGAGGAAGTGTACCATTTCCGCCCTCGGGTGGTTTTGGGAGGCTGGTACTTCCATGGGCGAAAAAGCAGTTTTCCGGAACTCGTTCGAAAAGTCTCCTTTACGAGCCTCGTTACGGACCTCGCCTTCGGCTCGGGCCACAAACCTCTCGGTTTGCAAACAAAGACTTTTCAAACTCGTAGGAAAACTACTATTTCTTAGAGATACAAAGGTTTCTCTATGATCATAACAGTCAGTATTATGAATAATAATTGATTTTGGACTACAATGACAAAGTGAATAAAACAGTGTGGACACACTATATTATAACATACAGACGTATTATTACTGTACCTTCCTACAACACAACTAAGCTATCCATAATCCTGATATTTTATATTCAACTTACTAATATGGCTGTTCTACAGATACGGCTATAGAGTTCATTTAGCTTAACTATTAAAATAAACTAGTATACAGTGGGTGCTTGGGTACCTATGTATGAAGCTATATTTCCATGAAATTAAATGGCAGAAAATACAATTATCATTATAAATATACTTTCTATAAAACGACATTGTGTAAAAGGATGGTGCAATAATTGTAGTAATAAGTATACCTTTATTAATTTGGCGTAGTTTTTGTTAATATGTTAATGTTTAGTAAGAAAACGGTTATGAACAGTATATTATGGCATAATAAAACACACGAGTAAACAACATGTAGGCTTGCCTATATCTTTAACATTACTCTTACATCTGTCACATACGTTCAATTCCTACTTCACACGTTTTCCTAGACTATATTTAAAACTAAAAATATATTTATATCGAAAAAGTTAAGAAAAACTATTCTGTAGTACCACTTTTTCTAAGATAGTATTATAACATTTCAATATTATAACATGCCAGTGAATTTTCCTTTATAACGTTCACCACACATAGGTTTTTTTGACAGATATTATTAAACGTCAAAAGTATATTCGAAATAACAAAAAGAAATACCCACATAAAATTTTATATGGTTCAACTGTCCAATTTTTGTATGTTTAGTTTCAAAAAATTGCAATTTAACGCGTACCTCTATAAAAAAATAACATAAAATTTTCTGTAAATGTATGATGTGCTGTGGTATCGTGGCGTGGTGTTATGTGGAGGGGAAAAGATGCGTGGTAGTATGGTGAAAGGGAAATAACATGCAAAATTCGCTTCCATTACACATTTTCTCAAGGTCACCAATCCAAAATCGTCAATATACTCTCACGCGCAACGTGCCTATAAAAGAGTAACCTAAAAAATATTGAAATAGGAGTGATTGCTTCTTCTCCAGAAATTCATGTTCAAAATCTGAAAATCAAGTGTAATACTTTAAGTACTTTTATGTTAACAATTATTTCTTTGTTTCCTAAGACTTATATATAGTGAAAAGTATTTTATGTAAAATGTATAATTCAGTCATAGTTAAGAATAACAGAATCATTTGAGTTTTTTTTTTCATGCTGAGTAAAAATTATATTCTATAGAATTAAGGACACCAAATAGAACTTTTTGACTATCCAAATTGGTACAGTTTTCTTGTGTGTTGCGTGTAAATGTATCTGTTATTATTTCTACGGGGTCCTTTTATCTAAAGTAAGAAACAGTAAGAATATTTCTTCATTAATGGAAAAAGCAGAAAATGCCTTATTCACCTTTGTCTTTTTCAAAGTGAACTGGGTTCGTAGAATTATTATTCAATTATTTTGCGAATCCGTTAATCACTCTAAGCATTTCAAATACTTTTTCTTCACACTCCTGCTGAAAATACAAAATTCCTTCCAGGTATTTTTCTCTATAAAATCGGAGAAAAACGTCATATTTTAAGAGAAAAAAGAAAAAGTCGTACCTGTTACCGAGATAAAAGTATGGTATCGACTGTCAAGTGCTTGCCTCCTTCATCTTTGGCGCACTCATTACACACCCGAAAGAAATGTCGTGCTTTTGTCCCTTAGGGTGTAATATTTCAAGGCAACATAAAAGGATCAATGCTTATGTAAAAGTTTCAGCTAACTATAAAGATCTCTAAGATGAACTTGCTTATGCGTATTAAGATGCAATCTTACAGCGTATGTAAGAACCGTACTGTAACAATTTTTTTTTATTTTATATTGAGTTCATACATTTATCTAATTTACATTATTTAGTTAACTACCAAGCTGATTCTCAGTAAAGAGGTACATTTATTTTCGATATCGTGACTTATACATAGTTTAGTATCGATTGTAACGTTAAGTTTCTCAAATAATTTAATTCTTCTAGTACTATAAACTTCAGAAATAAAACATTAACTTACTCTATTTGATTATTTTGACTTTGAATCTTATTAATTCATTCTTCACTTCTTTTTCCTTCATGGCTTGTACATTAGATCCACAGCCTATTATAATTATACGTTTTTGTTCTCGTTTTTAGTAACTTATGTAAAAATACTTATTTAGGATTTGTTTACCATAAGAACTTCCAGAAACAGTTTTTTCAAATAAAACGTTACCCATGTCTTAACTGGCTGCTACATCATTGGGCTTAATATATATACGCAGTATTAAACGTGCGAAATAAAATAACTTAAATTAATGAAGGGGTTTTACTTGTAATAGATCATTAGTCTGCTAATAAATAATGTTAATTGTTTTTAAAACACAATTAGTAGAGAAAAAAAACATTAATTACACTTCAATAAGAACTTTTGAAAAAAAAAGATGTAAACTTGCATCCCTTACTAAATAATAATGAAAAGATCGAAAGTTGTTCATTTTACCATAAACTCCATGTGTTCTTGTACCGTAAGTGATTCTATGGCAAGATCTTGTTGGGGAACAAAGCCTGAAATTCGTGTCATGATTTCAGCATCAACTGGCTCACCATTAATTGACACTTCTCCTTGTATTTTTCCTGTAAATTTTAATTATAAATATAGAATTTAAATCCATTTATTATTATTAAATATTACGGATAGTTAAGTATTTCAAAACTTATAGCCCAAAATGCACCTTTATAGAGGTCAAAATAGTTTATCACGTATCATAACTGACAGCACCACTGGTCTTCAGTCAGGAGTGTAGGTACTTTACCCTTAACTTAATTAAAATGTTTTGCTGTAAAATTAATATAAGTGGCAAGTAAAACTAAGGCAATTGCAGCTTAGGTCCCAATTTTGTTGCCATATACTGTTGAAAAGACTGCCAAGTCTTCTGATCTTAGCTTTAAAACGACAAACTTGAAAAGAAGATTATTAATTAGGCCAGGTAATTTTAATGAAAGTAGGCAATTATTCTCTGTACACAAACAAGAGCACAGATAATTTAAGCCTATTATGTGCAAGCAACATTGTTTTGAAATGGATCCAACTTTGGAGGTGAAAAACAATGCCGCAACAACGACATAGACATTGTAAAAAATCACCTCAAACAAAGTTTTTTGTAACTTCCTCCAAACGTATGATAAGTACAACAATCTAGCTTATTTTAACTAGTAGGTATGAGAAACTTGAGCAATTTAAGAACAGTTGGACTGATAACGGTAAATAATTTATAGAAATAATAATGAATTAGTGTCAAAACTTTTTAAACTTAAGTTTATTTTTAATTTAAGAAAAAAAAAATCCTTTGTGATTAAAAATGTATTCAAGTATTATTGTATGCTTGTAATGTTGGTAGACTAAAATTACAAACAAATTCTTTTTCCTTGCACATTCCCTAGGAATGTTGTTTCGAAGGCACTTGTGCAAAGACCAACGTGGATTTGAAAAGAGGTGAATCACCTGTAAGTTACTGATACCTGCAGTACAATGATGATTTATGTACATGCACGCTGGCCTATGCTGACCGGAAATGAACAACAAAATATTTTTCAACAGCCGTAGATACAAAAGTTTAACTGGGAATAGTTAAACTGAAATATTAAGCGCAATTACAATTTTAGATTAACATGAAGTTAAACATTAAGATAGCTTAGAATTAATATATAGAAATAAGCGAAAACATTAGTAAAAGCCAGAATCGTTACAAACAACCAGTACGCACAACACCACTAGCAAACAACTACATTACATGTTAACTATAACAAACCTGGTACACAACAGTAGTAACCTTCAAGGGATTACCCGATTATTACCATTCAAGTTCGCAAGCTCATGGTTTACAGAGTAACCCTTTTTGCATCGCATTAATAATTTCAAAAACATACTGCAATAGTCTGATTTGTAATCTAGTTGATTGCTAACACTTTTTTCCAAATGTAAAGGAAAACAGAAAGTAACCCTTCCCCTTTTCTTGACTTGGAGAGAGAGTCCGTACGCCTGCCTCTAACAGGGATAACAGAGTTTCTGATTCCCCAAGGTACCACGAGACGACTCCCTCTCCAACGACTAGCAACAGAAAAACATGTTGACTAAAATTCTACCAAAATTCTGTATTATTTTTTGCAAACTTATAAACATTTAAACTACCAGTAAAATAAATTATGTTAACTCGCAACAGGCAAAGCCCTATTGTTCTCATCATTATTCTAATAACTGGTATTCTTATTATCATTATTACAATTATTATTATTACTATTATTATGATAATTATTCTTATAACTACTACCACTAATATTATAATTATAAGTTATTACGGCAGTAACCAGCGTTTTGGCGCTTAAGTAGTAGTATTAATTAATAAATCACCAATCGTTTATTCACCCGAGCATCAATCGAATGGTTAAGCAATTTTCACCGTTCTTTTTGCAACGAGTTTAGTTGAACAAACGACCGGTGTTTATCATTAGTAAATAATAATAATGTTCTGTTTTAATGTTAAGGTTAAATCTTATTAAAATCCTGTCAACTTCGTATGTAATAGGGAATGGAAGGGCATGAGCAAATGAATCTCCTTTCCTTCTCTTAGCGCAAAGAGGAGAGTGAACCGGATGTGGGAAGTGCCAATTTCTGAGTAGCTAAAATAGAGCAGTTCTAGCCAATTAGATTTTCGGGTATTGTCATTTTTGCAAGATTTTCCCCTGGCAAGCTCTCCTGCGTTTTTATCGAACCAGCGAGTGACCGACGTCCGCTACTCCTTATAAAAAAGCCTGGAGGCCCCAAAAAAGCTAGTTAATTTTTGTTTCTTACCCTCGAACGGTCGACTAAATAGTTAGAGTCCGCCTCTACTATCACTTAGTCCTCCACGAATACGTAACAATTGAAATACTTCACTTACCTCGGTTCGTACTGGTTCGCTAAGTTGTTTTACGTGTGCACCAATATCCGCCACGGTATTAATACCCATGGATCATCGAAAATTATTAAGGTTGATTACGCGCGCACCAATATCAGCCACGATATTATATATATAAGTACCCATGGATCCTTGAAAATTTTCAAGTTTGTTTCACGTGTACGCCACTATCCGCCATGGTAGTCGTACCATCGAAGCAAGAACTACTTAATCAGATTAAAGTGAGAATCAGTACTCGCGACGGTATTAGTACATCCGAGTCAGGTCGCAAGTCAATTTAACCATTTACCCCCACGTAACCTCAGGAAACGAAACTTTTACTCGTAACGGTGCCGGTATTATCTAGATCGCGGACGAGATACCCTTAGATACGCCGCACAGTGGAATAAACTAATATTTTTCGTTTTAAAACTATGTAAACTTCTTTAGAAGAAGCATTTTTTTATGAAAGTTTTTGAATCTTATAGGTATGATGACAAGGAATAACAGAAAATTAAGGAGAAATGAGAAAAATGAGATCCTAACCTACAAATTTTGGATTATTTTAGAAATTTTTCATATTACTATTTTTTTTTTTTTTCTTGTTAGAAAATAAGTTTTAAAGAGCTGGTAATATACCTTCATAATTATTTTACTTAATTTATTCATTTTTCAAATAAGGTATCAAAATTGCGTCTAGAAAGTGACTTTTTTGTCAAAATCAAGCATAATTCCAAAAAAAATTATTTTCTTCAGAAACTTTTTAGAAGTGTTAGTGTTGTGGCTGGGAGTGATAAATAGCTACTCAATGATATAAAAAAAGAATTAACCTATATACTCATGTGGTATTTGGAAATTTTTTCGTGTTTTGAAAATTCTTTCTTGTTCTTTTTATTCATTCTCCTAATATTAGATTCCTCAGGAATATAAAGTAGCTTGATCAAATTGATGCCTTTGATAATTATAATCATATAATCATAGAGAAACGACGAATTGCGATGATGTCGTGGATGCTTTTAAATTATTACGTGTTTGTTTCACTCTTAATCAGATTCCGTTTCCGTGTCACTTATATTATCGTCGTTCTTCCTGTAAATGTTTATAATTTCATGATTGACATCGGTTTATAATTATTATGAATAAAACTTTCACATTAAAACACTTTTCATGACTATTTTTTTTTTGTTTCTAACATAATTTCATTCTCCAATAACCTTGCAAAAATTAATTATATTATTTATTTTAATTACATTTGCATAATAATCTGTCCATCTCATTATTACGGGTATTGAAATTTATTAAACAGAGTAATACTAAATTTTAAAATATTGCTTTGTACCATAGTAAAAAGACAAAACAGTCCATTTTTACTCTACATTAGGTATTCAAAATAATAGCCATATAAGATGTACTAAGTGGCAACATTTTAGTCGAAAGTATTCATCGCTTTCGTAGTTAAAGTGATCAAGAAAGTATCATATAATTTACTACTCTACAACTCAAGACGTAATTTGAATCAATTATAAGATATTATTAAAGTTTCGTGATGATGTACACAAACGCTTAAAAGTATTTTTAAGAAGCCGGTAAATGAATTGCAACTGTGGTATTGGTTTGAAACAAGATAAAATTGTTTAGTTTAAATTCAATAATTAGTACAATTAAATCTAACTTTTAATTGAAAAATGAAATAATTGTTTTGCTTAGTGAATATAACAAGTTTAAGATACTGCACATAGAATGACAAATTCATTATGTAATTTTTTTTTCCTCCAGCGAATAATACAACTATAGTTAGAGTTTCCAATGTAATTACTACATTTACATGGAGAAATAGGATATTATGATTTTTTAACAATGGTAATGTATAATATTATGCCTGTATTTAATTTTTAAATCTTTTACTAGTTGACTGTCTCTAATTTTATTCAATATTACACTGAAATTCACAAGTTTAAAAAGAACTTTGTAGAGACTATATAAGTACTTTTACTTATACTGTGATCACGTAAATCCACTTAAGTCTTGAACGTTTTTATAATTCGCCTTTAGCCGTTATCTTTGTTCAATGTAATCTAATAAAATGATAGGGTCTGTCATGTAAACTACCCTATTAAAAACGTCTAGAATTCTAAGCTTCCTGCTTATTTATTGTGCGTGTGCAGTCCAATTTCTGCGATAATACTTGTGCCAGCTTTCACTACAATCGTTGGAAAAATATGCTAAAGATAAAGGGAACTTTTTTGCAATCTCACAACTATGAGCAAGCAATTTGTGTAATGTTGGGCTTATTTTCGCCCAGGGATAACATTCATAATGATTTTTATAAGTTTCAATACACAGTGTACTCATTTTGCTCAGAACTAGTTCGTGCTTGCTTTTAAATAATGATTTTACGAGAAAAATGTTTTTGACCAGCGTTTCATATAGTTCAAGAACTTTAGCAAATTTTTCTGGTTCCGGGAAGCATTTTCAAGCAACGTTATCGTTTGTAGTGGTACCATGTCCTTGAAGGACTTGGTCAACTCGAACCTTGAACTTTTCGTAAATTCTTTGTCGCACAATTTGAGTTCGCTTATCTGCATTTTCTAAAAGAATGTGGATATTACTATGCAAACTAATATAGTTATGTTACTGATTTGACACTTCATTTTTCTTAACCATTAAAAGTATGAACTTTTTTGCAAGACGTAATAGCTATACTTGACAAAAGCCAACCTCGTTTATCATCAATGATATTTATATTTAAGAATACTTTGGATATACAATTACATTTCTAAAGAAACATTGTAAATTTGAGTTTTCTAACACAGTTATTTATTGGAATATCCAATAGCAATCAATTTCAGACTTCATGTGGAAAACCCAATCGTATGTGCATGCTAACTCAATTACTTAAAACGTGGGTTTGTGTGTTTTTACATGAACATCTATGAGTAAATGATAGTTATTTACATTCAAACGATTGGTCAAACTTGAAAGGTACAACCTTAAGAACACATCAAATGCAACTGAGTGACAAACTCGTCTAATTATTTGGATTTTTATTAAAAATTAAAAATTGTATTGCATCCTTTAAAAAAAGTAATAAACCCTGCTGTGTAAGGTCAGAAAAAAGTAAAATTTTTTTTTTAAATTTCCAGTGCGATAACGTGGCCTTATTATTACAATTACGTCTTGTAGTTTTCATTAAAAAGTAGTATCTCGTATCCTTTATTTAGTTACACACGAAAGATGCACATTAACTACTGTCACTGCATGTGCTACGGACTAGCGAAAAGAAGAGTTTTTTAATTTATATTTCACCTTTAATATTAGCATTAATTGTCCATGTTTGCAAAGGTAGTCTGTATGAAATGTGGGTAAGATCATCAAAAGCTTTTATTTCAGCTCCATAAATGATTCATCAATGGGATGAAAATCGGTTAATACATCTTTATCGAACTGAGAATTAGTGCAAAAGCAAATATTACATCTTCATGTAGCTTTGTTTCCTACGATTGCGTTTACACATTTTCTGTCTAGTAATGTAACAAAAACTTTAAATGACACTTTTGCTTCTTGTCAATTATCTAACTGAAATGCAAATGATGTAAGTGTGGATATTTCATGGTTTAAACGATTATACTCTGTAAGTATAGACTCCAGCGTTTCCTTCTCTAATGCAATTCGTACTGGTCTACAGAATCTATAACTCTGTGGGCTTGGATTCTTCCATGTGCAATTAGCTGTAACAAAATAATTTAGTATTTATATTACCAAAATAATCTCTACGATAATTTCTAAATTTTGTGCTGAGACAGCGGTTTTTTATTGACCAAGCATCATAATGTATTAAGGATGCCCGATGATTAGACGTTGCCCTCACTTAGAATAGTATAAAACATATATTCGAAGAGATTAAATGACAAAGTGATAAGGCAGATATTAAGATATGAGTATAGTTTTGAAGACCCAAGAAATTTTTATCGTATTAAAGTGTTTGCATTGTTCACGCAGATATTATCAATTATATAAAATTAACTACTTGAGTAGAAATATTTATATTCCCAACTAAAATTACTCTAAATAAGGCCTTCTTTACATCATGAAATTTTTTATGACACATTTTTTACTGTGCAAACAATACAAACAATACAAACAATAAACAGTCAATTTGCTTACCATTAGATCTGCTTTGTAGTTAAACAATGAGCATACTAGAAACAAACAAAGATTGCAGAGGATTTTGATTAATTATATTTGAATCGGTATAGCCTTGCTGTGGGTTACAATGACCAGCAGAGCTATCAAACCCAAATTTCACAGTTAGCTGCAAGCGTTGTAAGTCCTGTTTGCTCCAAGAAGTTGCTGCTGCAGAACGTAGTTGTTGCCCTGCTTTATTTAAAATATTCTGGAGAAAAACGCGAATTTCAATTCCTGTATGTACATCATAGGGTAATACGAGGTAATTCTTCATCTCTTTTTGTATCATAGAGTAAGAAGGATAAATATTACATTTTCTGATACGCAAATCCCTGACTAGAGCTACACACGACTTTTTACTAAAATCATGTTCGCAGTAAAACGCAAGAGCCAATTTAGAAGAATGCCTGTATTCAGCAATTTCAGTACTTGGCTGTACAGTATGATCTTCAACTTCCATCTCTTCTATATAGTAATCTGTTCTACTCATTTCTTTATGAGTATCATTTTTAGCAAGATGAATTTGGCATAACTTCACTGCTAATTTCAACAATTCGATATTATATTTGACATAATCTAACACTTCGTAGGCTCGCCTATATAAGGTGCTCGAACTGGCTTTTTCTGGTTCAATACATGGTCGTCCTCCTTTACCAGCACCCTTCTTCACTGTAGGGGGGCGTCCTTTTAAAACTTTTTTCTGTCTACTTTTTTGGTTAGTTGGGTAGCTTGGCATTCTATTTGTAAGAGAAATTTGAAAGTTACTCTACAATTATTGACGTATACGAAATGAAAGACAGTGATTTCAT